>JASTVC010000008.1:0-326378 GCA_031125765.1 Saccharomycopsis amapae | reverse complement strand
AATAATAATAATAATAATAATAATAATAATAATAATAATAATAATAATAATAATAATAATAATAATAATAATAATAAATACAAAATAAATAAGAATTACTTAAATTAATACTTTGATAAAAGCCATAACGAAGCATCGCTATGAAGTAAAATTTCTTAAAAGCAAGCAATCTTATGTTTCGAAATCTTTGACTTGAATAACTCAGCTATGCTTGCTATATTTAATAAATACAAGAATGATAAATATTATTTAGCATTCTTGCGGTAGTCGCCTAAAGAATTTCTAAATTCAAAGTATTTCTTCCAACTGGAGGCCTTAGTGACAAAAGACCCATACTTTCTAAAGTTGCGGACAGCATCAATACCGTTGAAACGGTAAAGCTCGCTCTTATAATCATCATTAGAGAACAAATCATTATTGTATAAGAATGAGATCTCGTAGAAACTATAGAACTTGTAAGACATTTTGAATAAACCTCCTGGGGAGTCGGTAAATAAAGGAGATAGTGGTTCAACTTCACTAACTTCTATCTTAGCTTCACCTTCACCTTCTTCTTTTGTCTCAGTGTCCATGGTTTCTTCATCTTCTTCTGGCACTTGATTTTTTTCCAAAAAATCGACTGTATCTTTAACAGCCCCTGGGAAGTTTTTGGTAGCAAGCAAATTCAATGGATATTTCAACAATTCTTCTCTGTGGTTCTCTGGCAAAGGAGTATCAAAACCTTCACCTTCATCCAATAAGACACCAACGCGACTGTTGAGATTCTTCAAAATCCCTTTTGTGTGAGCCTTAACAACGCCACCATGCTCGGCAATAATATGGTTTCTGTAAAAATCGACATAGTCGTCAATACAAACCTTTCTGGTACCAGTCCAACCGATTTTGATTAATTTTTCTGCGCTTAACTCCTGTCTTTCATTTGTGGTGCTAATATTCAAAAATGTGCTGAAAAAAAAGTTTTTCAAACGTCTGCCAAAGAGCACCAAATAATTGGCTTCATATGGATTAGCGATCCCAAAGTACATAACCAGGTAAATCATCAAACATTTAAGTATATGGAACACAAAGAAAATGATTTGACCAGGTTTACCAGTGTTGTTGAGTGTAGTTTCCTTCAAAATGTTTTTAGCCCAAGGATGGTTATCATCCTCTGTAAAAGTGTTAATCAAGAACGCCAATAGTTTGAAGATCATATTGGTCAAACAAATACCAGGGGTAGGAGAAATAAAATCAGGCAAATCGGTATATAACCATGCCAATAAGAGGAAAATAACATTCAAGTTATGAAAATGGTTAAAATTCCAACTTGGTAATATCAATTGCTCTGGCCAGACGTAGTCAGAGACCTTGTCAAGTTGACTCTTTGGATATTTCGTAAAGCGGGGGTGATCAGCGTTGTAGTTGTATAATAACCCACCATTAGCAGTCAAATAACCTGGGGAGGTAGAATAACCAAATTTTACTGGCTTTGTGTCGTAAAACACAGAAGGCCTAAGAGAAATAGGCAATGTCTTGAAGATAATATGAAGGTCTTCAAACGTTGTGTCAGAATCGATATGGAAGGCGTAGTCCTTCTCTTGGTCCTCGTTGAACCGGATATAGACTTCGAAGTCATTGACTCCTGCAGACCCAGTAGTGTCACTAGCCATTTGGAATTGTTAAGTATCACTGTGGTGGTTTTCTTTCAATAAGAGATGATGTGGCTCTTGGTCGGAATGAATACCTTTTGCCTCCTCCTCCATTTATACAGCTACTCACTCCACGCCTTTTTTTTTTTTTTTTTTTTGTGGTTCGCAGCCCTCCTCAGAAACTTGAATGACGTATTGATGTGCGGCTCCATGCAAAGAAGCTTTCTTTCGGGATGAGATGGAACTGGGGGACAAAAAGTGTCACTGCGTTTGGAACTATCGGCTCTTCTCTCCTTCTTTTCCAGTGCCTGTCGCCTCCAAGCAGTTCAAAGGAGATGTTAAAGTCCATTTTATTGGAGTTATTCTCACCTTTGCTGTCGACAGTAGCATTAAGTCTTTTCTCTAACTATGGGTGGATCTCAGGTAAGTAGTATCTGTCTGATTTACTTGGGTACTGATTTTTCAGTTGACCGAGGAAGCCTCATTCACAAAAATGAGGTTATGGAAACAATAATCTTTCCCCTGGTGAGAGAAAATATAATATATATATATATATATATATGGGAAATGTTAATGAAATAATAAACAATGATTGAGAATTAAAAAGCCTTACTAATATTTTCTTCTTTAGAATCAAATGCTTTTGCTTATTTTCTCGGTGATTCACTAGCCACCCACGTCTTGGACAATCTTTTCATAACGCTAATCAAGACATATCTATCGCTATCCATCTTGTACTCTTTGTTTTTTCATGTGTTTTGCTTCTATTCTGTGTTTGAGAACAAATGGTTCAATCTTGCTAGGTTCTTATTTCATGTCATATTTGGCATGGCTAATGCAAATGGCTTCCATATCAGCCATGATGAATAAAACATAAAAAACATCATAAATCATTTTTTTCCCCTTTCAACTTCATTCATTTGAGATTTATAGTTCTGCATTACGAGCTATGAATACATAGACGGTTTGGGCTTAGGTTAGGTTGAGTTTAAAATCATTACAGACATTCAGTTACCGGGAAGAATAGGTTACATACACTTTTATCATTATTTTCCTTTTCTTCTCTATTCTTTTTCAAAACATAGAAAGTAAAAACAGTAGAACATAAAACAAATATTTATATTATCGATGTCACTCCAATTCGTAACTCAAAATTGCTTACAATATCAATAAAAGCCTTAAGATTAATAGATTTTAAGAATAATGCATAACTCCTTGGAAATTAGCTATATACAAAATTATATTACATTCCAAATGATCCCATATCAAATTCCTGGAAAGCTTGCTCCGGTGGACTTTTCGCCCTATTACCAACTTTCCCAGACGCCCCAAAAGAGTCAAAATTGAATTCTTCCACCACATTATTTGTTGGCGTGAAAGATTTTTTGAAAAGATTCATCCCAACATTTGAATTTTTATCTTGGTTTCTCACACCGTATTTGCTCAATACTTGCTTGCATCTTTCGTTAGTGAACGTCCAATTTCTGAGTAAATCAATTGACAAATAATCACACCCCATTCTACTATAAATCAAAGAAATCCTGTAAATAAATTCAAACTCCTTATTGTCAATACTATCAACAACGTCTTGATTTAGTTTCCTTCCTGCTTCCATAGCTCTTTTTCTAAGAATCTCATCTCTGAATTCTTTATAAATAACTACCAAGATCGGATCAATCTTCAAGAAAAGATTATTGTCACAGTTCTTGAGAGCAAGCGCTTCTTCGTGTTGTAATCTCACAACCTTCTGTTTCTCCCTTTCAGAATCGTACTTTTTTAACGCAATGCCTAATGGTGATTGCAAGTTTGTGTCCTCCAAGAAATTTTCCAAATCACACAATACTTCATATGGTGACCTGATTAATGCCAAAAGTGAGAGTCTTTGCTCATTCAAACTATAATAAATATAGGTGTTCAAACATCGATCACTTTCTTCAAGAGCAATTGGCAACAAATAATCAATTAGAATCTTAGTGAAAACTGGACCTTTGCTCACTTCAGTGGAGAAAATGCCTGCCTTTTCACTACTCAGTTCATAGACTCTGGCAACAGCAATCGCTAATTCCATATCATTACACTTTTTGATCAAGACATTGACACAATCCTGCAACTTGCCGCCCAACAAAAAGAAACAGCTCGCCAAATAATAACGGTGTTTACTCAATAATGCAAACGCATTTTTCACGGCACTTAGCTTATTTTTTTCGCTCTTCTCAAAATCTAATGATAAGAATTTTATCAATTTTTGCTGCTCTGGATGACCATGAGATATCTTCCAAAGCTTGATCAATATTGATTTCTTTCTCAATGATAAGTAAAATAATGTAGAATTCATCGGACTTCTTATATCAGAGGTTTCAAAATACTTGATTTCATCAACTGTACTCTTTTTGAAACTGGATTGCACAAATCCTGGAGCGCTGTTTTGGAATTCATTGTTAGCGATTATTTCAAATTGGTTAGTTAATAATTCATCATTCAACCAGTACACCATTCCTATTTTTTTGCATTTGCTCCAGTTCATCTTTGATTCCTGATTCGCGTAAAGACTAGAGGTGTTATCAACTGATATATTCCCATTGATAATGTCCAATAAAATGCCTTTATTTTTACAATAAATTCCAAACAAATTATCACGCATATTTAAAGAGGACTGCGTTTTGAAATGTGATTGGTATAATTTGAATCCAAGCAAGAAATTGATACCATTTAAATCCAATTTAGAACCAACATCGTCTCTAGTAGCCAAGTTCTTCACATTGAAATGTCCAACGCTCATATTACTATTAGATACGTCCGAGTCGATGCCTGAATCACGTTTTGTCAATAGCTTATACTTTTCTATGATTTCCAAAGATTCAATAACCGTCAACAATGTGATCTGCTGATGTCTAGTCAAGACTGGTAACGATATCTTCATCATGATTTCCTTCAACGACACCACCCATGTTTCGAAATTATCAATATGGTACAATGCGGTATCGGCAAGTGAAAAATTGCTAACATTCATGCTAGGAACAGCACTCGAAATTTCACTCAGGGAAACCGACTGTGAAGAAGAATCATTGAAAAACTCCGCGGTACTAATATCTAGTTGTCTTGGTAAGTTTTTAACCTTAAACTTTTTTGACCTGGATGTCATGTATGATTCCTGATCTTCATTTTCACTTTCATTGTCAGAAAAATCTGTGCCGTGATCTTCGTATTCATTCAAATTGATATTTTTCAAATAAAGATACAATTTCAAGAAGATTTTTTTCACCAAATTAATTTTCCCAAAGTAAATACATTGGATTATATTTTGAGGATGATATATTGGAAGGGTATTATTCAAAAGTTCGACTAACTTGAAGATCGAATCAATTGAGTTACTGTTCAAAGACCTGTCACCAATAATTTTTTTTGTATGAGGATCTTGTTGAATCATCTCACTGGTCAATGAATTTTTAGAAAAATTATCATTAACGAAAAGTTGATTACCAATACCAATAATCAATAGCCCATTATTCAACCAAGTCGAATCATTTATAATATGGGGGTTGTAGCACTCAAGGTCGATCTTTTTGATTGGCGCAAATGCTGGTAAGTTGTTGGTATAATCAAAGTTCAACTGAGAATACAATAAAACGGAATGATCAAACCCAACAGACAACAAACATGCAATATTCCCATTGTTGGAAACCAACCCTACTTCACTAGTGCTCATATTGGCCCAATCAAGGTCCGAGATCGGATGGTCAAATTCTTGTGAATATTCCAACAAAGGATAGGTTGTATTATAAACATAAAGTTTGGTTCTCTTTTTATCAGCAATGGCAATTTTATTAATAGACGAGCCTTTGATATGAGATGCGCTCACAATATTGGTTTCAATGGCAGAATTACGAATCCAAGAAATATGTCGCATAGTTTTATCAATTCTAACAGAATATGACATCAATAACCCACTGTTAGAAATAGTAGTTAAAATATCTCTTGAATAATTATCCAATGACACTTTCCAACCAACAGGGTCAACAGGAGAGATGCAACAGATGTCCTCGTCAATATTCAATTCATCAATCTCAAAAGATTTTAATTGCATTTTATCCAAATCAAGTTCCCAAGATTTGGTAGAGTAGCAGCCTTTAATTACATTCTTATAAATAGCTATGATATAGTGGATGCTATGTTTATAATCATTATAGTGTTCTGGAACATGAAAAAACGACAATAAATCTATCTTGTCTTCATTAAAATTAGTTGCACAGTCCAACTCACCCACTTTTTTCGCAATCTTCAATCCTTGTGTGGTCCACATTGTAATCTTATGATCAAGAGAATAAGTAAGAATCGTTTCTCCAGTCCTTAATAAAATCGCATCAACGATTTTTGCCCCGGCGGTAAGGATAGTACATTTGCGTTGTAATGTGATCTTGCCGTTATTTGATAATTTTAAAGGAGTCCATAACTTATGTTCATTGAATCTAGAAATCGATAAAGTTGCCTGGCCAGACAAATCTTTGAAAAGTCTTTGAATTGATTTATTGTGACCTGTAATCTTGCTTCCTAGAACAGCGTTCAAGTGATGGAATTCTTTGATATGTTTTTCAATAACCTTTGAAGAGGACTTATTGCCTGTGATGATATCAGGCTTCTTTGCATACGATAGATTTGTGATAGACCGGTTTAGGTTGTTCGTGTATAATTCGTCATAATCACAATATAATTTGTTGTAATTGATATTTTGCAAAAAATTATCAAGCCGGAAATAAACAAACCGCAAATTCTTTTTCATGAAATCATGAATGATGAAAGCTATATCACCAGTATTTGATAATTCTGCGTTGTTATATTGTTCATATTTCGCGAAGGTGACATTTTCGCTTTTCCCATGATGTCTTCGGTGAATCTTAATGCTATCACTGAAAGTCAACATATGAGGATTCTCCGGAAAAATTCCACGGGGAAATTTGATACTATTTTTATTATTCTGTGAGCAGGTGGATATTGGGCTTTGAGCGGAAGGTGATAATAAGTCTTTGGAGATATCGTTAAATGATAATTTTTTGAAAAGAATAGATTTGGGAGGGTTCAGGTTTAAATTTGCAACAAGATAAAATGACAAATTTCCCTCCACATCTGCAACCATTATCAAATCGGACTCCAATTGCATGAGCTTTTGAAGATTATTCATCAAGTTAGGATCTTTCTGATTATGTTTCTTCAATCTTTCTAAAGATCTGTTAATCAAGTAATCGAAGAAATAATTATCGATAATTTTAATGAATTTTTTGCTTTTCTGTAATTCATTAATGCTATTGTCTCCAATAAGTGAAGAATCAGTCAATTTGAGAGATCCCCAATGTTGCACCTTCTTTGATTTTTGGAATTCAAAACTTAAAAATACTCTGACGAAATTATCGCTAGAAATAGTGTAAAGAATATTGTAATTGCTTGATTTTGCATCATTATTTTTTGACTGGTCAATAAATCTGAACTTGAGGTCTGTAACAAACGATGAATGCTTCAAATATAATAAACTGAATTGGGTATTGTCGATATCAAAATTAGTACGATAAAAAAATTTGACGAATTTATCATATTTGGAGACACAAGCAATCAATTCAGAGTTCTTCGAGAAACCTACTAAATAACATGGGGTCGCTAAGCATTGAGTCCATATTATTCTCAAAACATAGTTAGAATATTGGTCTCTTCTATCAACATGCAAAAGTGACAAACCTTTACATGTGCCGATAATCAATTCTTGTTCATTACCCCAAGATATGGAATTGATGCTTGTCAGGTCAACAATTAGTTCATAAGAGTAATGCCAGGTAATGATTTTTTTCGATACTTCTGGTTCATAAATGTAGAGAGTTGGGCCCGAAGTGACGGCTATCAAACCGCTTGACTGGTTTATATCCACACAACAAAGATCGCTGTCAAAATACAATGTCTGGAGCTTAGATAACAAGTTGGTGATAATAATAAGGTTGTTTCCGGAGCAATAGGCTAGCACCGAATGATGTGCCCATTTTATGAACGAAACAGCCTGTAGTGAAGAGTTAGGCTCCCCAGGGAGGAAATTCATAAGTATCTGATACTTGGTTATTAAACTTGTAACTAACTATGAGATGGATATCGGTACTACGGCAGACTATTATTTTTTGGGAAAAGAGACACCTTTCGTGCCCTTAGCATAAAATGTGCGGGCTCTCAGAGAAAAGAAAAAAAAAGTAAAGTACACAAATACGGCACTTTTATGTCACTCTTGACTCGAGTCACCAGGAAACATCACTGATAAGCCCCATCGATACCGACAACAAGAACAAAAGGAGCAAGGTATATAGTCTGAGATTATGGAGAAAGAGATTGCGCTCCCAGAAAGCACTAAGGGGCCTCTCACGACAGAGGAGTTGCAGATAAATGGGAATGAGCTAGTTTGTCATTCATGGCTATGGAAGCGATCAAGAACGACGTTGCTGTGGAAGAAATTGTGGTTTGTGTTAAGAAGAAACAACCAGTTGGCAATATATAAAGATGATAACGAATACAAGCCATTGAACATCATTAACTTGAAGCAGGATGACATAACAGTGTCCAAAATTGTGAAGAAAGACAAAGAAAAAGACAAGTTCCAGTTTGCATTATTTAGCCCCAAGAATAAGACGATACATTTGAAAGCCTCAAATGAGTTTGATTTCAATAACTGGTTCTTGAATCTCCAGAGGCTTTTACAGTCGCCTAGTGATATATTCATTGGTGATCAAACCAGTGACCATGGCATGAATAACAATAGTAGCATAAGTATCCACAATCAACCACAAACTCAACGGCGTAATAGTTCACAGCAAAATTTGACCACCAGCGATCTTGAGGATAATTTAAACGATGATGATTATTTCACATCGGATAATGAAGCGTTACCTGGACAAAGTTCCTATAATCCTATGTATATCTCTGAAGGGCCTATTATTGAAGAAAACGAGGATGAGATTTTGAAAGAGGAACAGGAGCTAGTTGAAGAGCAGTCATCACAAAACAAAATGAATCTCGAAAGGATCAAGAAAATGTCTCCTGATTTTATGAAAGATTACCTCATCGAGCATTATTCTTATAACTCTACGTTGAAGGAACATATAATACAAAAAGGGTACCTTCTAAGGTTGCAAAATTTAAATCAGTGGAAGAAATTCTTTATTGTTCTTACGAACAGAAGCTTGATTTTCTATAAGATACACAATTATAACGACACAAAGAACATTGATTATGAGACATTAATTGGTGAACTAGGAGAAAAGGTGGACATTAAAAAATCTAAGAAGATAAGAGTTTTACCTGCCAAGATCATCGATCTCGAAAACTTAGTAGATGTCGTGGAGTTAGACCCTCTTTCAAGAAGCAAGCAGAATTGTTTGTTAATAATTACACCAAAGAAACGATATAGATTTTGTACCACAACTGAGATGGAGTTGGTAAATTGGTTGATTATTTTCAAGAGTTTTTTGATTGTTAAAAAAAAAGAAATTGAGTTTTTAAAAAGCCCATAGGGATTGATAATGTCAATTCGGCACGAATGCTTGCGTGCGTCAAACTATTTGGTCATCAAACCTTTTAATATTGGTGTCAATAGCGATTGATATAGTTTTCTCTCTCGATTCTCTTTCAATTTGTCAAAGCCAAGCACACTTTTTAATAATTAGTTAATGATTCTCATTTTCGCTTTTCCATTTTGATGATGTATACATACCAAATAAATTACTCATGAATTGCTTCACTAACGTCAAGCATTTCTTTAATGTCGAACCATTGATTCTGGAAGTTATAACCCGTGTTCAACGAGTCCCCTGGTGTTTTTTCATGTTCCCATATCATAATATCCTCAACATCTGCCTTTTTCAGTAATAGCGATTGTTCCTGGTTAGTTTCGCTATCTGGCACATTTGAGTTTTCAAATAATGTGATTTGGTATTTTGATTTATCAAGGCCCAAGTTTTCCCCAAAGAATTTTCTACCTCTAAAATATGTTTTATGGATCTTGCTTTCACCAGTACCTTCAGCGACGAGCTTCTTTTCTTTATTAATAGCATAGAATTGATCACCTTTTATTTCTGATGCGTCCGCGGTCGATATTGGCGTACTTTCCCCATTGAATCGTGTGTTTGCCAGCTTCCATAAATCCATGGATTCCTCACAATTTGTCTTGACTAAGCAAGGCAAAACATTGACTATTAGCGGATCTTCGTAATTCATTGATATGGCAGATGGAACAGTTGTATTTGGGTGGAGAAGCGATAGAGTGATAAAATTTCCCAGATATCCTTTTTTTATTTATTGTTTTTTTTCCCTAAAATAGCGACGCGTCTTTCCGTATGTATTGGTAGAAAACCGTTATCCACCAGATGACCAAGGAAATGGATTCCGCTCATCTATGCGTTGCCAATGGTTTGTATTATATATATTATACATGGAAAAAGAAAAAGAGATACTCTCCAACGCCATATCTCTTTATCACTGATCAATCCTTGGGCCCTCTCACTACTAGGGGGTGGAGGAACCACTGTATCTCGACACACGTGACATTATCGTTGGAAACAGAATTTTTTAATTATTTTCAGTCTGAGTGGAGTTTTTTTTGCTAAACCTCTATCTTTCCAGTTTAGCAGCCGGTACTATTACGCGCACATAATACCCTCGATAAATAGGCCCTATATGAATCGACAGCCCATAAACAACTCTAGCCAACCCAGGGCGAATGGCAGTGCAGGCAATTTAAGCCATGACTTTGACGTTCACCAAGCTTCCCACGCCTATTCTTCTGACCCGACTTGTGCGTTTTGTCTTTTCGAAGCCAGGAGAAATGACAGAGTTTTGGATAAAGATTCCAATGGCGGCGCTTCTAATTACCGTTCTAAGAACACTCTATCTGAAAATAACATTGATGGCGAACCATCGTCTCATGAATTGGATGAAGAAGATGAAGATTGGCACAGTGTCGATGAGGATGGCATGAGTGCCAATGACGTTAGAGAATTTGATGGAGATGATTTTCAAAATGCAACGGTAAATGGGCAGCAACGAAACCGAGAACTTCTAAAAAATAATTTCTGTCCATCGCCAGTATATCCCGCACGTTATTTGATACAAGTGGCCAACATCATTAAATTACCATTTGACAATATCGATATTTATGAAAGAGTTCGCTCGATGTTAGAAGCATTTGGATTACAGGTGTATCTTGATGGGAAAGCTTCTACCCCATTTCATAACTCTCCATTTTTCTTCATATGTGAAGGATTTTATTCATTCAAAATTAAAGATCTGTATATAACACAGAGCCTTAACGGCATGGGTTCCAATTCTGTGAGTGGCGCCTTTCTTTGGATATGTTCAATTTTAAAGCTAGATATATTTGAAGCTTCAGCAATGTTGAATGCTGTGAAAGGAAAAGTTTTCCGTTTATTAGACACGCTAATTGAGGAGCAGGATATTGATAAATCTGATCACGTATCAGATAGTAACGAGTTGATTTCAAAATATATAAATCACACCAATTTAGACCGTTTGTATCTTCAAAAGCTTCTAAAGTTTACTGATGGTGACGAAACTCTTTTTGCTGGTCTAATAATTCTCTTGAATGTCTACAAGGTCCAGAAATTCATTACTTTAAGAAAAGTTTCGAAACAGTCGCATCCGGGCGACTCACGGAAAACTACCACAATTACTAGCTTCGCACATTCTTTATCAAATAGACAGCGTCTGATGTTAATTAATCAGATAAAGGACTCTAAAACAGATATACTTACTGGAAAAGTCCCTACAAAGAAAAAAGAGGAGCTTCAAAGTTTGAATAATAAAAAAACTGCTGAGTTAGAAGGGCCTAGAAATGGAGATGTGAAGGAAACAGTAACAAAAAAACCACTTTCCAAGAAATCCGACACCCAGAAGTCTATTGATGTCAAAAAAGCCGATAGCGTCGAGCAGGAACCGATCCAAGCCGCAACAAATTCAAAATCAGGTACAGAAACATCAAAAATCCGTGATCCTTCATCAATTTTAACCAATTATTCAAGTCGAATATCAACCTACGTTAAGTTCTACCCTCCTTTGGAACCACATTTTGCAATTTTGGAAAAGATGATGAAGAAATTGGAAGATTTACAAAAAAATTTATTGGTCAAAGCCGACTTTTTTTATTATTTGCGTGATATGAATAGCTTCAATCTTGCTGATAATAATTCATTTGGGGAATTTTTGAAAGGTTACGGATATGATTCGATTCTTGAATCCATTAAGCTCTCTAATGACTTCGTGGCGAAGAGCTTGGGGGATATTGCCAACTCTTTGGCCAAAGACTTATTATCATTCCCAAATATAACTGATGAATCGAGAATATCTAGTTTGAAATCAGTATGTGAATCTTGTTTGGAGGCATATAAGAATGCACTTGATTGTTTCACGAATGATGGAGGTTATGTACATGCAATGGACAAAGTCGACCGAATTTGTGTGCTGCCAATGGATGAGACAAAATCCATCACCACCATCCCTGCCGGCACTACAGCCGATAAGACACCAACTCCATCCAAAAGTAATTCTGGTATTAGTGAAAAAATATCTCAGCCTAAGTCTAACACTGAAGATAAAATAGCCAAATCGGACCCACTTACCAAGAACATCAATCCAGAATCAATAACAGCGAAGGAAAAGGTAGCAGCTAGTACTTCAAATTCAACTTCTCTCAATGCCGTTAAAGGACAAAAAAAGGCAGGTTCTCCCCTTCCTAATCAGAAGAAAACCGGGCCCCAGGTCTCATCCAAGAATCCTACTGCCTCATCCAAAAACCGTACGGTAGTAATGCCTAGTTCTACAGGATCAAATAAATCATCTACCTCAGAGGATTTTATACCAACATCAAGTAAACAGGTTTTGAACAGTCAGTCCACTACAACAACTAAAAAAGATGACAATACGAAAGAAAAGCCTATAGTAACAGTCAAGAAGGGTGAAAAGGTAAAAGAAAAACCTATAGTAACAGTCAAGAAGGATGAAAAGGCAAAAGAAAAGCCTGTTGTTGTGACTATAAAGGATGATGATAAGATAAATGAAAAGCCTACTGTTTTGACTAAAAAAAATGATAATACAAAAGAAAAACCCATAGTAACAACTAAGAAGGATGATAAGACAAAAGAGAAACCTAAACCAAAACAGGTTGAAACGCCAAAACTTAGTGAGGGAGAAACCTATAAGAGAAATAGAATCAAAGAAATCAAGAAATTTGAGGCTGCTCTTAAGCCTAAACTAGCACCCCTCGGTAAGTTTGAAGCCAAAACTCCTATTCAACCCCTCAGTTCATTCGATACCATTTTCGAAAAAAACAATGCTAATATTGATTTATTAGATAAAGTGAAACAAGAACAAGAATCCTTGAAGCTGAAGAAGGCAGAGGAAGAGAAAGCCCGTATAGAAGAGGAAAAGCAAGAGAAGAGAAAGAAAGAATTGGAAAAGGCAGAGGAGGACAAGGAAAAGAGAAAGCAGGCAGCTAGATCCAAGGAAACCAAGGCGTATGGTAAATCAGCATCCAAGCAGAAAACACAAGCAGTATCACTTGAAGAACTTGAGGAAGAAAACAGAAAGAAGAAGTTGCTCAGCAGAAAAAAGGAAGAAAAAATAAAAGCCAAGCAAAAGGCCAATGAAGCATACTTGGAATCTAAGAGCAGTCCAATCATTAGAATCGTCAATGGTGAATCTGACCCAATAGATATGGAGGCCGTGAAAAGAAAATCTGCAGCTATAAAGGCGCAGTTTAACGCTGAGGAAAGCAAAGCCCATAAAGAAGCAGTGTTGAGGGCAAAAGAGGAACTTAAAACCAGAGAAATGGAGGCTCCTGTAAAAATTCCTGAAAATAATGTAATGATATCAAATGTTTCATCTACTCTGTCACAGAATTCTACGAAAGAAGTTGATTCTTCAAGGCCTTCTTCTCAAAGCAAGACCGATCTTTCTTCAAAATCAACCAAAACGCAAGGGAAACAGAAACTCAAACAAAAGACCATTCCTAATAACCCAACCGGTAAATACTCTGGCAAAAAAGTCGAAAGCAAGCAAAAATTTGCTGTTCCAACCAATGTTAAGAGTAATGATTCTGACAGGGATCTCAAGAAAGAGGTTGATGCTGTAACAAAAAACTTTGCACCTGGTTTGAGTGATGATGCTGGAAGCAACGAAGCTTTGAAGAATGTCTATGCTCTATCGGAGTCCAACGCAGGGTCTAACAGACTGTCAATTGCTCCGGAGTTTGAACCATTCAATTTCAATAAGTTTGTGACCAGCGGAGCGTTAGGCGGTGGTTTGCATAATCCTGCAATGGCATCACACTCCCCTGTTTCTAATGGCGCCAGTGCACAGAATTCAATTCGTTTTGATAATACCATGGGTTCTTCATCATTATTCCAACAGCCATCTCCACAACTTATGCAGCCTCAGCCACTTGCCCCAGGCCAAACGCATCCAATTACATTTGGCGGCTCTGGATCAGTAGTTGGGCCAACCGCTCTGTTCTTCAGTAAAACTAGCCCCGTCTTTCCATTTTTTGGGACTCTGTCACCTTTCCAAGATCCCCTAGTAGGACTAGATCGCAGCGGGAGCGCCCATGGTTTTGGAGAAACTTTTTCACCATTTGGTGATAGAGCCTCTGGGAGTAGGCAATCAACTACATCTTTGCCTAAGAATCAGTTTGATTTGTTAAATTCCAATGGATCCCTATCCGCCGAAAACTTTGATAGCCACGAAGAAGATTTAGACTTTGATAAATTGAAAAATGAGATTGAGAACCAAGTTTTTAGCGATCAATTAGAAACTGGATCATCATTCGGTGTTGTTAATGGAAATACTAATGGCAGTGGTGGTAATCATGACGGAAGAAATGGCCAATATCCGGCACACACTAATGTGGAGGAGCAACATCAATTCAAGAAATCTTCTACTAATTCCAAGGCTGTGTACACCAAACCTGATGCTAGCTCATTAAATAATTTTAGCAACAATATGATCTTAGAAGCTATTTTGAAAAACAACTTTGATTTCAATGGAGGGTTGGAAGAATATTTTGCTAAAGTTGCCTCTGGTAAAGGGTTAGAAGAATATAGTCTGATTGATGAATGCGAAGCTCGTAATATTGCATTGAGACCGCTCAACATCAATATTAATACATTTTTGGCCAATCCGGAGACTGATAGTACAGGGTTTGGGATTTACCATGATTTGGAAGCTAAAGAACCTTGGAATATTGTTGAGGAAAACATTGATAGATTGGCTGATGTGTTGGAAATCTCTCCGGAACACAGTGAGGTCTTGCTCGAGAATTGCAATTACGTTCTATCCAGAACCATCACATATGCGATTTTCAACCATGAGAAGGCTTATCAGATCAAGGTCACCAACAATGATCGGAAAATGTTGAAGGTGAGTGCTGGGACCAAGGAATTTGAAGAGTTGAGTGAGTTTGTGGAAAATAATACCGAATTGAATAGTATTTCTTGGGAATTTTACACGAGGGCTCTAGAATACTTCAATGGGAACGTAGTCAGTGTAATTGCTGCCGCGGTAATCATCTTCAGAGAAGGATATGCGGGGCATACTTGGATTGAAAGTTGGGAGCCAGCAAATTTCTTCCTCAAGGAGATGATTGAAGGTGCTATTGACACCTTGACCTTCCAACCGGTTAGAAGGATCAAAAAGAAATGAACAAGTTTTGCCATGAAAATATACCCACACCCCTAACTATTCCTCTAAATCTTGAAACTTGTGTTTAGTTTTACTTTTTTATGTTGTGTATATTTGCTTCTTAGTACGTATTATGAATCATACTTTGCCGCTCAAGTTGTAGTGTTTATCTAATTTTACTGAAATTCTTAGTTGACCAAAGACCTGCCTCATTGGTATATAGCAAATGACACCCGAATTTGGAGCTTTAAAAAAAAAAAATAAAAAAAAAAAAAAACAACTTTGAATTAATTGTTCCTTACTGCTGCTACTTACTGCTTGCTCCAATTCTCCCTTATATTTCCAACCTGACTTTGTGAGGGAATACCGGTATTCATTAACTCTACAGAAAACATCATCATCATCATAATTATTTTTATATTATTATTTTAACAAATACATTCCCGTGATCTCTTGGTTTTTTTTTTTTTTTTTTTTTTTGGTCTTTTTTTGATCCCACGATGAGCTCGAATGATAACTTACCCCCAGAGTATTATACTCTGGTACGGAATAATGATAAATCCGATGAATTTAATTACTTACGAGAAATGTTCTTGGAGGCCTCGGATGACCAAATAGAAGTGGCATTAATGGAATGTGTCAACGATGTGGAAAAAGCGGTGGAATATATCTTATCTATGAACGCCATTGGGGAATTGGATGATATGACAACCGCGACGACGACCAAAAATACTCTGAATCCCAGTGATGGTGGCGGTGTTTACATGGAAATCATTCACCATAGTGATTTTTGTAGTGGTTCATCAGTGCTGAACTCCGAGGAAGTTGCGAAACAACGACAAGAGAAGCAGCGGTTTTTGTACATCAATAAGAACTTGAAGTTTGATCAGACTAAAATATCTGAACACTTGATGGAGATGTTGATGTGTCAATTCGGAGTGGGGGCGGCAAAGGGAGTGACATGGTCGAAATTATCGCATGACTCGACGAAATTGGCAGAATTGACGAGGATTCCCGTGGCCCAAGCAAGGTCGGCGATTCATGTTAGTAAAGGGGATTTTTGTAAAGCGATTTTCTTTGTGATTTGTAAAAAAGAACAATTTGAAGCCTTTGCCGCCGATACCCATCCGGATAACGTCAAGACTAAGCGACGGGCTAAGATCGATATGCTGGATGTTAGGAGAGTCCAGCCTAATTCGTTTTCGCAATTGAATATTAATGATGATAAGCGAAATTTTGAGGAGGACGAGGACGAGGAAGGAGAAGAAGAAGAAGAAGAAGAAGAAGAAGAAGAAGAGAATATAGACGATGATGGTGATGATGAGAATATTGATGCGTATCTTAATGATAATTATTTGGAATCATTGCAATATATTTTGGAACTCAGTGACGAATTCTACAAGTTGTCGTACGAGTTTTATATTAAAGGATTAAGGCATTTTAAAGGTGACGTCGATGCAATGGTTGTTTTAGCATGTGTATTGATATCAGAAAAACGAACCGATATGATTTGGAATTTGAAGGATGCCGACGATTGGCAAACGAACACTGAGTCAATGTTGAGAGGTAAACAGCGATCGGTGTTGCAAGAACGAAAATTCCAAGGAAGTAAAGTTGTCGATGTTCGAACAGAACGTAAAGTGACTAGAGGTCCCGAGTATTTCCGGAAGATTGTGGTGATTGATTTCCATCATTTTTCGGTCCAGGAAGCGCTTGGTGAATTGATTTCGATGCTTAATGATTGGTGGGCTGCTGAATTGGTGGAACGTGAGCGTATTGGTACGGTGAATCCTCATATGAGACGAGCAGTGGGAGTGGCCCCATTGCACGTCATCACCGGCAGGGGAAACCATTCTGTCCGGGGCTATTCACGCATCAAAGTGAGAGTAAGGAGTTATTTGGTGCAAGAGAAATATGTTTTTGAGGAAGATGTCGGGATGTTTTTTGTGTATGGAAAGAAGAGTGTTTTGGGTTGAGGGATACTATATTGGTTGGGAAGGAAAACTAGATAACGTCTTACAGTGAATCATTTAATGGTTTTTTTTTAAAAAAAAAAGCAAAAACGGATAAAGAAACTAGATACATTCAAAGCCATGACATAAATAATAAAAAAAAAAAGATGAAAAATGTACAAGAACAATAGAGACATTATGAAGTATGGGTGCGCGGGAGCTATAAAACAGATGATGACGAAGGATCAGGCGGGTTAGTATGAGGAGGGTACGCTGAGCATGCTACTAAATATACTGGCAACAATGTATTCTTGATGAATAACCAAATCATCAATACTATATCATTGAGTACAGACCAGTTCGAAAGATATCAGATACATTTCTTAATCGTGGGTCTTTTTTTTTTTTTTTTTTTTTTTTGTTATATAGTAAAATACAATCAATCATTTACCAAACACCACGGTTCTAAAAGCACTGAACCAACTTTCTCTATTGGTACCTTTGATTTCCCCCATCAAACGTTGGTAGTAATCAGGATACCCGGAAGGTTTCATCAACTTATCCCCCACTTGGTAGTATTGGGCAAACTTGTTGCTGGACAAATTGTCCAAACTGTGGATCATCTGCTTCAAGTTTTCAGGAGACAACTTTTCGGAGAATTCTTCTGGTTTGATCGAGATGTCCTGAGGTTTCAAACGACGGAAGATGATTTCTTTAACTGAAGGTTTTTTCTGCTTGATGACATACTTTTTAGGAGCGCCAACGAGGGTCCGGAACCGTTCGTACTGGGATTCTTTGAAAGAAATCGAGTAGTTCAATCGCTCTTTTGGCAAATGGTTGAGCTTATTGAGGAGGGACGTCCCGAGTGATTTGAGGCTTGACATGTTGTTATTAGTAATCTTGATAATGATCGCTGCTATAGGTTATCATCGATATCACTTTTGAAATTTTTTGATTCTTTTCTTGGGGATTTTCTTGAGATACCCACGTGAAAACCACGCGTGACAATTCTGTCTCTGCGCACCACCACCACTACTTCTACTACTACTACTATAGTATGCTAGAGGATTGGTATTACCCGACACAATTAACGTGGTCGTCGTATCCTTCCGTATAATAGTAGTAGCAAGTGGACAATATGAGAGTGGGATTTTTGTGTGTGGGTGGGTGTCTTTTATTGTGGATTGGGGGACAACATCTTCTCCTCCCTTTTCATTTATTTTATTTAGCACAATGAGCCTGTCTGCTAGTGAGTTGAAGTCCCATTTTATTTAAGATACACTAGTGTCGAACGATGTTGCAGCGGTGGTTTGTTGGTGCACCCATAATAAAATAAGGCATACACGTGACGGTCGTTTTTGCTACAAAGGATCCTGCTGTCGATCTCTGATGATATGATATTATTATATTACTCAATAAACTTTTAAATTGATAGACATGAAACAGATGTGTATGATATATATAGATAATATATGTATAAGCAATAACCGACAATAATTTTTTTTTTTCTCCAATTTTTTTTTTCCAGGTTGAATTGATGAAACGAAGTGAAGTGAAACGAATACACCATCAAAAGAATACAATAAAAGATAAAATGCAAAGCAAAAAACAACAAAAATAAAGCAAAAAAAAAAAAAAAACAACAAACTAACGAACACAGAAAACAATTATAATGGGAAACAATAATAGAATAAAAAAAAAAAAAAAAAAAAAAAAAAGAAGATAGATAGATGGAGAGATATTATGGTTGCGTCAATGAGGAGCAAACAAACAAAACAAAAACATCAAATTGTAGATAAAAATAGTACCATTCATTAAAAAGGTTTTTCCAACAACCTGTTCTTAAAACCTTTTCTTTAAAAAAAAAAAAAAAATTCTCTTCCCTTAGAAAAGAATAAATTTTTCTCTCTCTCAGCCCCTCACAAGAACAAAATGCCTGCCAAAACACCCATCCCGGCCATGGCACCACCAACGAATTGTGGGTTCCCTTCATTCTTGGATTTACCAACCGTGGTTCCTGAAGCAGCAATGATTTCGCTCCCAGAAGTACTGTAACTGATCACCAAGGTATTAGTGTTGATGGCGTACGACACCGACGAGATCGAGCCTGTGATATAAGAGCCTGAGGCAACGGTTTCTGAAGAGAACGATGAAGAATCAACTTCAAGAGATTGGTCAGCAAGAACGGCCATTGGCAATAGACACAAAAGGGATTTGTAGAAAAGCATTGGGATATTGGTATGTGTATGATATTAATGACAGTTTATAGAGTTGGAGGAGTCAGTCAATTGATGATGAGAGGAATCTTCCAGATCTATTGAGATATTTATATAGATGCGATTTTTTTTTGTTTTTCTTGGTGCTTTATTGTTAAGGCATTGTTGACACCGGTGGGAATCTCTACTCTTTTATACCCACAAAAAAAACCAATTTTTTTTTAAGCCGATGCGCCTCACTGTACGTTGCACCTAATTTCATTACTAGATCAAGAAGATCTAACACGCACTAAAAAAATAGCTGGGTAATTAGCACCAAAATCTGAGATATATATGTATTTGGTTAAATGAGTAAAGAAAAGAAAAGAAAAGAAAAGTAGCCAATATGAAACATATATAAAATAAAATAAATTAAAATAAAATAAAATAACAAAAAATAAATAAATAAATAATATCTCCCTTTAAGTTTAAACAATCCCCACCTCGTTCTCGTATCTATTCTGGATCTTCCGATACCACCCATCAAAACTAATTTCTCCGCCGTGGATCGCCACCACCAATATCGTCATGTTGTCAAAACCAACCCCAGTATTGCTGTCAATGGTTTGCAAGATTTTGTCGATCACATCCTCGCAAATCTTATCCAATTTGACCCCAATACTAATCTTATGTCGTATAAATTGAACCAACGTCGAGTTTCTAAACGAATCCCAGATCCCATCACATCCCAACACTAAAAACTCATCGCGCTCGTAATCTAACTTCAACTCAATGATTTCCGGCTCGACCGTCACTTGGGTTTCCTCACTAGGTAACCATAGCTCTTTCAATCCAAAATGGGCAGGCACTTTGCTACTATTATCCTTGATGTACACTTTCTTCTTTTTGAAATTGAAATCGCCAAAGGCTCGTGATAACGCCAATGAAGCATTCACTCGGTTCATATTGACCATCCCCCCGGCGTCTTGAATCCGGATCAACTCTCCAATGTTGCTTGGTTTGTGATCAAACGATAAATTCTTCACCCCTCCCTTGCCAGTACTCATCACACATCTTGAATCGCCAGTGTTACACACATACATCTGGGAATTGTTGATGATCACCACGACAATCGACGTCGTCCCACATTGGAAACGTTTGTGGTATAAATCATGGTCACATCTCATAAACCCGTTCTTCAACATTTTCACCAAATTGTTTGGTTTGTTTGGCTGATAATTCAATTTGATTTCGTCAATGATCAGTCTCGGCAACGATTCGGAGACAAATTTTGCCGATTTCCACCCGCCGTGCCCATCAAATACCCCAAAGATTTTCACATTGATGGTCTCGTCGTGGGTTTCCAATCGTAGCTTTGGCTCTTTACCCAAATTGCTGTTGTTATTGATGATCGGAATGTTTTTTGTCACTTTAAACGTCTCTTCGACCGCACAATGGGCATCTTCCATATTATTTCTCCATCCCTGACATGACCCAATGACATACGATAGTGTCTGGGAATCGCAGTACACAGTGGTCTTATCTGTGACAGGATGTGATAATATATGGCCCATTTGATTCTCTGTCACCTTGGCCACTTTTGTATTGTTTTCGGGTTTGTATTTCCCTTGATATGGCAATATATCTCCAAGTAACAAAAAAAAAATTCGCTCCTCTTCAGGTTATGAAATGAATCAGATGAGAGACAGAATGTTTATAAAAAGAAAGAGCTTGTCAGACGATTAATTTATTGTATATAATATAAAAGTATATACAATTTGTGGTTTGTCTGTTATTTGTTCCTTATCTGATCAACTGCTTTTTTTTTTTTTTTTTGGTTTTTTTGTTGTTTTTTTTTTTTTTTTTTTTTGTTGTTTTTTTTAACGACCTCATCTGCATTATTGTGAGAAATTTCTCCAAATTTTTTTGCAGCGGGGTACGCGAGATCTCAACATGACTTGTGGAAGCAATGAGGGACAAGCAGCGAGCAGTAAATCTAATTGATTGGGTATCTACGATCATATTTTCAATAATGCTTCAATGGGATATATATCAGCTATAGAGGTAAGGTAATTTGACAAATTTTATGATGGTCGTTAAACCAATGAATGTGTGTTACAAAAGAGCCTCCAAACTCTACTATATCAATAAAAGGACCTTCAGATAAACAACCGAAAATACTCGGCAAACTCTTAGCTTGTATCCACCTCAACTTTTGGTGGTTTGCCTTGGCAAACTTGCCATTCTGCTCTTCAACTTGCTCCGATACTCACAAGGATCCCTATCAATTTCTCGGGTTTCGTCAAAGATTAAAATTCCCAAAGCCGCCCTGACAGTGAACAGCGGGTTATCGTATTTCACCTTATCATATCTGAACCTGATTTTGCCTAGAGTATTGGGCTCGCCGTATTGCATGAAATGGGAGGCGAAAAAATCACTAACGATAAGATTATGGCAATTCTCGAAAACCATGTACGATAGCGCTTGGGGTGAGATGATGTTCCCATTGAAGTCCCCATCGCTCATTTGGATCACGCAAATTGTTTGGTTTTTGTACCGCACAAGATAATCGGGGACGTATATTTTGTCCGCTTCCTTATCGCTGGTTATCCGGTACGGTTTGATGGATAATTGAACGTTGGTACCCATCAAGTTGCAAAGACGGATGGTTGGCTCCAATACGCAAAACCTGAAGAGTGAATCACAGGTTTTTTGCAGAGTAATCTCTTCCTCCACTGAATCATGGTCCAATTTAGAGATATCCTTGTAATCAAGGACCAAATCAGGCTGGGGAGCGATTTTCAAAGTCCGTAAAAGTCGTTGATGCAAATTGCCACAATCATCGGGTTGGAGACACCGGGAATTGAATTTCCTAGCCCTGAGGTTTTGGTGTATCAACGGTAATCTTTGGCAGCTTAAAGTCGATTGGTAGAACAATAAGCGGTTCCAACCAACCATATTTTTCAAGACAATACTATTGTAGAAAGATACGTGATGATCCCAACAAGGAGACGTGGAGTATTTCAAACAAATACAAAAAACGAGAACCATGGGTATCGGCGTTTATTTCAAGTACTGTTGGGTATGATGGAGAGAGGAGGGGCACAAAAGACATTTGGTGCGTGTGCGATTAGTAAACAACAAGCAGGAGGAGGAGGAGGAGCAGAACAGCCCTCTCCCCAATTTGTAGATTCATATATATATATATATATGATAATAACTGATGGGAAGCACACGAGAAACGAGACCAGACCAACTGTCACCCGTCTTTCATTGAATATCAGAAGGCACTGTTGGTTTGGTTTGGGTCACATCCAAATCAAGCGCCCCCAGCTTATCTTTTCCTCTTCTTGTTCTTCTTGTTCTAGCTCTTTTGATTTCCCCCACTTGGCAATATAGAATTACGCTGTTTGGAACAATAGGCGTATCTCCTCAGTAGTACTCATAAGATTGCGTATTCTCGCACCAACTCGATTTTGTTGGTTCATTACCTCGAAATGGACCATATAAACTCTCAATCGGGGCATTCATCCACCGACCACAGCGGAAAAATGAAAAGGATTAACAGTCATATATATATATTGGTGATTTTAGATCCCACAACTCCCGAACCTCATCGTTTCCACGGCAGTGGCTTAGAAGTTTGGATTCGATCCAGACGTGACAAGAGACCAAAAATTTCAACTTAATCTGAAACATTTTATATTTTACAACACATTGCATATGTAATAAGACGCACTAAATAACTTTTTTGGAAAACCTTAAGTGGGCAATCTACAAGTTTTGCGATCGCTGACCACTTTTTTGCGCTTTTCTCGTTTCTTTTTTTCTTTGTTCTTTTTTTTTTTTTTTTTTTTTTTTTCTCTTTAACTCAAAAATCCGACGCGCCTCGCCTCGCTTCAGTGTTGTTGGTCTTCTAGAACATAGCATTTTATTATACATTACATAACTTCGATAAATGTTCCTATTGTTGCTAAAACCCACCGTCTTCACCTCTCTGAGCTTTCCAATCTTTAGATCCGCTGATTCTTCCCTTTTCGCCCATGTCGCCAACCAAGGAGTCCACCCCATCATGATGGTTTTGCAACCACTTAATTTCCTGGACGTCTCTAACAAACATTTGGTAAACTTTCAAGTCATCCCCTGTGCTCCTCATGTAGTTGATTTTCTTGCGTAGATCTAAGAACTGTAACACTTTAAAAAGGTTTTTTTCCGAGACCTTTGTTCTTGGCAATTGTTTGTCATTTGATGTCGAGATGTCGATATATCTCTTTGAAACGTCTTTCATTCCCACGGGACCAATAGCGATGACATAACTCATTTTTTTGCCCCAATTATTACAATAGATCAACGGCTGGTCGTACGCCTCTTCGCAGCTGTCCAAATGGATCCATTTTTGGAAATTCGTCGAGTAATATTCTGTCCAAACGTGATCCTCAAGATTCCAAACGTATCGAGCATCAACCATCCCAAGGGAATGAAGGATCAAGTAGAAGCAGCTCGCCCATTCGCCACAACGGCCTTGCCTAGTTTCCAAGAGCTTTGCTGGGTTGTTATATCTTGGGAAACGATATTGGTGGCGGCATTTGTCACATCGATAAATCTCTACTGAGCCGGCATCACCGTCTGATTTTTCTATCGCGGTTGGCGGGGCGTGACCCACATAGGCAATTTGCAGCTGGTCAGAATTATGGCATTGTGGACAAGAAAACTTGTTGGTCCAAGTAAAGAACTGGTGTTTGAACCACTTTAGCAAGTACTTGACAAACAAGTCGTCTTTCGAAAAGTGGATCTCAGTATCGGGCGAGGCCTGTTGAGTTTTCCAGTGAGATTCGACTTGGCTGTCAATGAGATCAAAAGGAATGACTGCCAACGCCAACTCCTGAAGATGGTCATTGTTGTAGATGTCGGTAATCGCCGACAATTTGACCAACTGTTGCACAAAGCTGTTAGAGGCAGCGAGCGGGGCTAGTTGGGGTTGAAGCGACGCCACTTGTTTTTCAGCGCGATCGATAAGAACCAGGGCCATGTTGTGTTGAAGGGTGGTCCTTGCCCTTTCCAATACCAGTTGGGGGAGGACGGTTATTGGCGGCATTCTTTAGTAGGATGTTTATCAGGGTGGTATTATTTAATAGGGTGATATCTAATGACGTGTGTAGCAGAGCATGTATGTGGTGATTATTTTTTGTTGTGAAAAAAAAAAAAAAAAAAAAAAAGTAAAATGCCCATCCGAACGGACCCGCTGTCATGGTACATATTATTTTGTAAGGGTGGTGAGCAGCATGGAGGAAGGAAAGGATGGTGGTTGTCGTATGGTGATGTTGGCGATGTGGCAGCAATAATAGCGACAGTTTGTGTCCACTAGGGTCAACTAGCGGCGGTTACGCACCATACTAACGAAAAATACCAAAAAGGTAAAGAATGACGAGGTTCATATGTATCGAACTTTAAAAGTGCCGCCAGATGGACAACGTATTTTTGTACACAACAGTAAGCAGCACCTTGACTACATATTTCAGGCGGTGTGGTGGTGCTAAAAGACAATGCTAGTAATGCTAGTGAAGCACCATGTGTACATAATAGTGATATAATAATAGTGGGGACACAGAAATGGTGATAATAATAAGTATGTAATATCGCTATAATATGATATGATATAATATAGGATGATATAGGATATATAATATAATATATTATATTAATAATTGTAATATGGGACAACAGTTATATACCCCTTTGACAGTACACCCCCTTTTGGCCCTATTCTGCTTTAAAGTTTGCCCCCCCAACGGTTTACGAGTCAAATTTTTCCCAGTTTTTTTCCTCCTCGTCCTCGTCCAATGCTAAAACAACCACCAAAGGTCCAACCGCGCATTGTGATGCTTAAGCGAGCCTGTATTGTATAGAGGCAAACATTCGCTACAACCTAAAATTGGCACATAAATATCCCATATATATCGGTTCCATTCTTTTTTTTATTTTTTTTTCTTGCGTTCTTTTTTTCTTTTTTCCTTTTTTCTTACTTCTCAATATTTCTACTTTCTCTTTGCCCTCCGATTATTTCCATTCCCCAACCATATCATCACCAGTGTTACTATACTACCTTGTTAATTAGATATATATTCCTATACACACACACACACACACGCCCAACCCCTTTGAAGCCTTAATATCCGTCGATAATAACCCAATCAGGCAATCAAGACAAATCAACCCTGCTGTTCCGATTTGTATAGACTGTTTTCCCTGATTCCCACCTTGCCAAACAACATTCCAGTGCCTCTTATCCACTCTTTGTCAAAAGATCCCACAAACTAAGGGAAAAAAAAAAAAAAAAAAAAAAGGGAAAAAAAAAAAAAAAAAAAAAAAAACAAAAGGGAAAATTAATCCAAACACCACGTTGTTTTTTTATTAGCAATTCCACTTTTCGAATCCTGCTGGTGTACCATCCATTAATCACCACCTCCTACCATAATAAATAAACTAATATATACATATTATATGTATATATAATATATATATATATTTATATATATTAATTTATATATAAATATATATGCATACATCGACCAACAGCCCTCAATCACCCCAGCATAGCATGTCTTCTAGACACTCAAAGAGAATATCCATCAATAGTTTGAATAACTCCATCCCTCCAACAGATCTCCAGCCCTCATCCTCTCCACCTACTTTTGATACTTCTCCTCCTCCTGCTCTTCCTGCTCTTCCTCCTCCTTCTAGCGTCACTTTGGAGTCATCGAGTGATCATCCAGGCCAAGAATCGCCATCTAATAAAATTCAGCATCAATTCAAGTCTAAAGAAAAGTTGACACTACTTGAACAAGTCGTTAAGTTCAACCCTTACAAAAACAAGCGCAATGGCTGGCAGAAGGTCAAAGACGGTTATTTACAATGGAAGAATTTGCATCGCCCAAAATATGCCGACCCTGCTGAAGACTATATCAAGAGGAAAGTCCAAGAAATATTAAGACTTTACGCAAGGCTGGGGAAAGAGTCTTTGAAAGATAATGGGTTCACCAACAAAGGGTCCAGCGACTCTATTTTGTTTTTATCTTTGATCGAACAGATATTGGTTTTAAAGAAGATTGAAGCCGATGATGCTTTGGGGGTGAAAGATGAGTCTTGTTCGTCAATTCCTGAGTTCAATGAAGACCAACAACAAGTCCCAAAAAGAAGAAGAATCGTCTCCAGTACTACCTCACCAATTGCCACCGCTGCCTCAATTATTCCCCCATTCAACCCCACCAGACCTCCATTGGGCTATCCAAACTACCAATTCCCAGTAGTCCAGCCTTCAACCACTCCAAACAGCATTAATCCCCCATTATCTGCCACCATGACCTCGCATTTTAATAGTACCCCAGCAGCATTTTCCAACCCTAGCCCCCGTGGGCCACATACACAATCATCAACCACTCATTCTACTGTCACCCATCCGATCCTGATGCATACAACGCAAACCATTGGTGATTTGCAAATTGATGAATTCATGGTATTGATGAACCAAAACAACCAACATTTTGCTGCCAGTTTTGCTACAGAGCTTACAAAACTGATTAGCGAGACTATATGCGGAACGATGACCAATGCCATTAAAGAAGCGATTCAAGAAACAACTAAGAATAATTTGGAGATTATCAAAGCGTTGAAAAATTGATTCTTTTTTTTTCTTTAATTCTCGCACAAAAATAGCATTGTTATTGTTGATGGCTCAATTTCTCAACTTGCTTGTTTCATCATTGGAATGTTTTTATAATTATTTTCTGTTATTATCATCATCATCATTATCATCATCATCTTCAGGAAGGGTTTACATGTATTATTTTTGTGCGTGGCACATCAATCTTTTATTTTGTCGATTTTTTTTTTTTATTTTGTTTGAAGGGCACTTGAGAGAATTGTATTGGGAAGCCTATTGTATTCTTATTTCTTGGTAATTTTTAATGTTTTTTTCTTCTTTTCTTTTTATTATCGATTGGTTACTACTGCTGGCTTGGAACTATAATATGCTATTTTTTTGTTTTCTTATTCTTATTTTTTTGCTCTTTTGACGTTTTGTGTTCGCGATGATACTCTTGGCCCGTGATAGATAATGTGAACCAGCTTGTTTTATTTTAAAAGAAATTTATTCATACATAGATATATATATTTATAAATTTTAATTGGAACGTTCATACCATTTATACCACTAATTTTTTTTTTTTTTTTTTTTTTTTTGCTTATATGGTTTGGCGATGGCCATCCAAGGGATCTCTTAATTCGCGATAATGTGAATCAAAATCTGAGACAATGTAAGCCGGTCTTCTCTTGCTGATAAGCGAGAAGCGGAGGTCCCTTCATCACCAGGAATGTCAAACTGAAAGGGGAGGATTTTCTTGATTCTTTTAAAATAATGACTTGGGATGTTTAGTCGTTTGAATCACCGTTGGTCAGAGTCAAAAAATGCCACCTCGGAAAATGGAAAGGAAAATTGAAAATTTAAAAAAAAAGTGAAAGGGAAGGAAGGATGATCGATAGTGTAAATATACTTGATAAGGGAATCAATGTCCTCATTTTTGATCAGCTATTGTTTGCCATGATCGTTAACAAATGTATAGAAACCTTTTTATTGTGTTTCCCAATCTTTCCACGAAATAGTGTCAAAGCGACCAGGGACAACTGTCAGGAATTGTTGATAATAAATAATATTGAAAGGCTACTCATACTTACTACCATCATTCAATTGAGGTTGTAAGTAATTAAAATTACACAGAAATTTGGTTTGAGAGAGAAGCAAAAAGGAGAAAAGAAGAAAAAGAAGAAGAATAATAATAATGAAAAGGTCCCCCATATATTGCGGATTATGGTTGATGGATTAATAGTCGCTTAGCTAATCATGCAGTGAGCACACCATTCACCATCTTCATTCTCCTTCCTGATGATTATTGGCAAAATAGTAATGAATTAACATCAAGGGTAATGATGTGTGCCGTTTATTCTAATCATATTCCCAGGTGAGAAGCAAAAAGAGGGACCGTCTAAAAACATCTAAATTCTTTTATGTTGCCAAGCAGCACCAACATTTGCGTTCTTGTCTTCAGCCAATTGTTTAGAATATTCAGGATCGATAATTTTGTACTCTACTTTAGCAGTATATTGAGGCCCATCATCGTATTTTTGCTTGGATGTAGTGGGGGTGGTGGTGGTAGTGGTAGCCTGAGGTTTCTTAGATTTCTTGAAGGGAAAAAGACCCATGAGTCGAACAATATGCAAATGAATGGGCAAATATAATGGGGGCAAAGAAAAATATATAGCGAATAAAGAATAGTCAAGTGTAAATATCAGTAGATGATAAACATACACAAAAAAAAATGTGATGGAAAAAATTGAAGGGCTGTTTCAAGTATTTATAGGAAAACACTAGTTGAGGGCTTTTAAGTACTATCATTTATCTTATTTTATGCTTTATATTTGACACATGGTTGTACACACATAATAAATACCAAAAAAAAAAAAAAAAAAAAAAAAATAAGGGTCAAAATCAAAGTAAAATAATAAAAAAAAAAAAAAACCCCACGCACAACTGTTATCTTTACTATTAATACTATCATATCCGATTTGTAATGTAAGTTTGCTAATCTTGTATATTTTATTCATAATCTCCCAAGATTTCTCCAACGCATCACGGAAATGTTACTAGACTATCAAATGTCACTCAATATCCTTAATTTCAGCATGGTCCTATATTTCTGCAAATTAGGCACACTAATAGTAGTAGCAGCAGCAGTAGTAGTAGTAGTAGTAGTAGTAGTAGGAGTGGCAGTAGGGATAACAATAAGTAAAAATAAAAGCAATGTCAATATTAGAAGAGTAATAATTCACTAATTATACATATTCTCTTTACCATGATTGTGATAATTTTTTTTTCCTGTCAAGAAAAACAATACCTCTAAATAGAAACTGGGGTTCACATTTCAACATAGAACATCATTATGTACCTATCTTATTAGTTATCGCCTTTATCCTTCTTTTTTGCCTTAGTTGGCTTATCTTTGCCCCAAGAATATTGAGTGCGGACATTTGGAGCAACAATCGCTGCTGGTGGAGTGGTTGCGGTGTTGTCCATATGGTCGTCCTTCATGGCATCGTTCAAGATTTCCGGACCGCTGGACTCTCCACTGCTGACGGAGGAGCTACGGCCTAGTATAAAACCAACATCTGATCTGGTGTTGACCAGCCTAGAACTGGACATTCTTCTTTGTTTTGTGGAGGTGTTCCATTTGTCAATGTACCTGTCAAAGATTCCCGACATGATGATTACCGTGATTGATTGAGAATTATTATGGTTGGATTGAAAAGTGTAGTACTACATGTGGTATACGTCTACTTGTGGAAAAATATCCCATGGCTATATATAATGATATATAATACCTGGGTTGCTACCACCACTGGTGGGGTAATAAAAGAAACATCATTCATCAACCAGAAATTGTTTGTTTGTTGATTGTTATTGTTTGAGTGAGGGGAGCCCATACCCTCCATGGGGCTCATAACATCAAGAGTCACCCGCCCCATTAGAAATTGCGGTGCTTTGATTGGTAAAACCCCAGGCGTCGCTCCAGAAGTGCGAGCCCCGGCACCGCTAACCACCAGAAAAACTACACCAAAAAAAAAAAATAAAAGTAACATCACTACTATCACTCTCCCTATCAACATTCATTTGAATATCTATTTATCCAACCACCACAATGTTTGCCAACCGTTTTGCCCTTGGCATAAGACCAGTCTTGAGAGCCACTTCCAACATCACCGCCAGAAGAACCGTGCTTAAGGCCTCTTTGAACACCGTCAGCACCACCCCAAATGCCGAAGATGAGATCTTGATTGCTCAAAGAAAAAACCGTCCTGTTTCTCCACACTTGAACATTTATCAACCACAAATGACCTGGTGTTTGTCAGGTCTTCATAGAGTCAGTGGGGTCTTTTTGGCTGCCGGGTTCTATGGGATCACCTGTAGTTATGCCGCTGCCTCTTTGCTCGGTTTGAATTTTGATGCCGCCGTTATCTACCAAACCATCACCGACTTGCCAGACCTTGTTAAATATGCCGCCAAAGCTACCATTGCTTTCCCATTCGCCTTCCACTTCTTTAACGGTTTAAGACATTTTGTTTGGGATTCCGGTAAGGAATTGTACATCAAGGGTATCTACAGAACTGCCTACGTTTGCTTGGGTCTCACTGCAGTTGGTGGCACTTACTTGACTTTCCTTTCTTAAATTCAATTCAAGAAAATCCAAAAAACAATATTAAAAAAAAAATCCAGGAAAAATAATAATAACAATATAATTAATAACATATTCACAGACCCCCGTTAACACTTTTACTCCATCATCCGTCATCATCATCATGTTTAGCAATAATCTACTTGCCTGTCTCATATTCCCGGTATCTTCATCATTTATTTAATTTATCATTTTGATTGTTGCCCATTATCTCTATTTTTGTTTACTGTTCATATAATAAAATCACCATTTATTTGTATTATTGTCATATTTCTACTGGTATTGTAGTGACGGGGTATCTCAAGGATGAACAACAGGTTATTCAAAAAAAGAAAAGAAAAATCAAAATAAAGCATCCACAATTAAAACCAATAAAGAAATAATAATATTAATGTACAGGAATATCAAAGGAAAATAAAAAAAAAAAAAAAACGGCAAAAAATAACACAGACAATCTATAGATTATCCCAAATATAATTGCTGATGAAATAGTCACTCAATTTGTTGTCGGTTTCGTCGATTTTCAAAGTGGTTATGAGATTAGTACGGTTATTGTTGATGATCAATTCGTGGATCTTCTCATTATTGTAATCCTCGTTGATCTTGTCTAAGAAACTACTGTCATTTGTCAAATCTTTCACGCCATTATCATCATTAGTTTTTGTGGTTTGTGATCTGAACTTTGTCTCAACAATCAACCCCAAATTTTTGTAAATTTTTAACTTTAACGCGTTAGAATCAGGATTGATGGCCAATTCATGGTTTAAAATATTTAGATTCTGCAAATCTCCCAACTCTTGTCTTTTTTTCTTGAATTGTAGTCCCAATTCATTGATCTCATTTTCGAGTTCCAAATAGTTTCTGGCGAGCTTGAACTTCAAATTATTTAGTTCATTGATTTCTTCTAAGATCTTCTTCCGTTCCTGTGATAATTCCAATGACTGGATCCCGTTGAGCCTCAACTCGTAATCATTCACAAGCCTCTCCAACTCTTGTTCCTGTTGTTGGATCTTCTCGTACCGGAGCCGCTGTAAATTGGTGATTTTCTTATTGATCTGCGAGATTATTTGAATATCCGGCGCGATTTCAAAATTCTGGAGCGTTGATTTGAGCAAACTTGAGGGATTCTCTAACATGGCTGGCTTCACTCTTTGATAGGATTATACTGTGGAAAGGTGGATCTAAGTTGCCTATATTTATATGAGAAAAGTAAACAAAACATAAATAAATAAAAAATAAAATAAAATAAACCACGTGATAAAAATCAGCCAAAAATTTTGTGAGAGGAGAAAAAAGAAAAAGAGAGAAAAAGGGTGTTGGTTGTCAATGAAATGAACCTCGGAAGAATATAATCATCATCATAATACTAACAGAGTCAACATGTCAGGAAAACAATTACCTTTATGGGCACTCACTCCAAAGGAAGAGAAAGAGGCCTACGCTAACTGGAAAAAAAGTGCCTACCAACATTGTGACGAGGATGTCAAAAGTGAGTTTGTTCCTTTCAGATCATATTTTCAAAAGATATCTTTAACTAACTGAAGTGAAACTATCTAGACTTTGCTGCCTGTTCTAAAGCTGCTGGTATCTCAGTGACTATGAAATGTAGAGGCTTGCATAATAAGATGTACGCTTGCATTGAAAGTTATCAAACTAATGAGACTTTGGATCTTGAATATGACAAGGTCATTGAAAGAAAGAGACAGAAAAAGACTGAATCATAGAACCCACGTTGCCTTTGTTTGTATTATTATTATTGTTAATATCGTTGTTGTCATTTTGAGAGTCTTGTATATATGAATAAATGCATCTCTTAGGATATATCATCATGTACCATCCCACTGGAACATCCCGATGCAAGTGGGTTGGATCCTCTCAACATGTGCGACAGTTTGTGTCAATTTTCCTCCTTGTGTCGAATTATTTGTAATTGAATTGTCTTTTTGAAACCAAACAAAACTAAGCAAATAGACCGATCAGATGTCTTCTATCACTTATAACAGGCGGTTCATCGCCGATACCATCTACGATGTCCTTTATCGTCCGTTCGAGTTCCCAATGGATGCCATCATTGGCTCCACCTGGGCTTACCCAATATTAGTACGTCTTCAGCGTTTTATCACCATCCTCAGTCTCTTACTAACAATATTTAGGGCGTTTATTATTTTATGACCCATCCTAACTTGTGGCTCCCAGTTCTTCCCGTGGTTATTCCTCAAATCATCATCACCGCGCTTGTGTTTACCTTTGTTCACATTTGGTTTTATCCGCCACAAGCGTTTGTGGCAACTTTCTTTAACGGGCCAACCGGTCTCATTACTTCATGGTTTGCCATCTTGCAACAATCAGGTATCATTTCCAGAATGGTCATTGAAAAGACTATATTGCCTGGACCGTTGAAAAAAATCTTTGATTCGGTATTACGTCAAAATGCTCCTCAAAGGTTCATCTCCAAAGTGGTGGCCAAAGAAATAGAGGAGAAAAAAGAGAAAGAGAAATTGGCAACCAGGCCGGTTGGAGAAGTCTTGAAGAATCGACTAATGGTTTTCTCTGATGATGTAGAATATTACGTTAGCAACCCTTACTATTGGATCAAATTTTTTCTCATTATATTCTTCAACTTGTTTCCATTCTTTGGGCCGTACATTTTGATTTTTCTTAGAAGTCCTGGAAAAGCCAGAAATTTGCACAAAAGATATTACGCTATCCAAGGATTCAACAAGGAAGATATCAAAACCTTTTTTAACGCTAATAGAGCGTTCTATACCAGGTAAGTTTATTTGTTGTATCTTGTTGATTATCAGTTAAGAAAAAAACAAAAAAAAACTAACATATTCAAATAGTTTTGGAGTAGTTGCTTTGAACTTAGAGCTTATTCCTGTTATTGGAATGTTTTTCACTTACACCAATATTGTCGGTGCTTCATTATGGGCTGCCCAATTGGAAAAAGACCGGGAAACAAAAATTAAATTGAATCAATTGAAATAGATTTGCTTAAAAACTAATTTATCATGGCCCCTCTTTTTTGCGTTCCAATCATTTAAAATCATATGATATGAAAGATGTTCTATTCTGTATCTAACTCAATGATTGTAGCAATTTTTCTTGAATCTCAGCTTCCTCTGTAAGTTGTGTAGCTGTGGTTGGAAAGTAATAACGGAATATGATAATGCTTATCTGGCGGATTATTGACAACAAAATGAATATCCACGAATGGGAAGAATGTTCTGCTTAATAATTCGTCTCTATTGGCATTGAAATATTGTTTTGTGTGGAATCTTATCTTGTAAACTCCTGGCTTCAAAGTGTGCCATTCAAGGCTTTTTGGGTCTATTCCCAACCCTTCAAGTTTGTTCGACTTCCCATTGATTATCCACTGTGGGATTCTTCCATCATTGTTAGTACGTGCCACGGCAAATGGAATTTCGCTCTTGAAATCGTCGCTAGGGACGGCAATCACCTCTTGGTCAATCGAGTCATTGGTCAAATATTCCGGGTTAGCTGATAGTTGGTACAAGGCACAGGTGACATTAGAGGCTGGTTTCCCCTTGGTAGTATCAAGAATATGGCACGTTATTGGAGGCATGACGATGTGTGTTAAAGATGGCGACTATGATTGAATTAGTTTTCTTTGTTTTTGCAGGAATATTCCCAGATATTGTTATTATATATACTGAGTGAGCAATCCCAATCGGTGTTCCGATAAGGCTCCCCCTAGGCTAAAAAAAAAAGAAAAAAAAAAAAGAATTGTGAGGTTATCCCCGTGACACAAGATGGTGCCAAAAGGATGGAGCTTTTGTATTTTTATTTTTATGTCTACCACATGTATATCAGAGTGGGTTCATCTTGATTGACAATTAGCGCCATATTTTGGCCAGAATTTCTTAATAATTTGGCTACCAATCACCATATACCCTCAAATATTTACGGCCATGTGCTTTTTCTATCTTATGAGTCTGCCAAGTTACGATGCGTTGCCTTATTCTTGGAATCACAAGAATTATATCACAATAATGACGATGGGAAGCCCCATTTAGCGGTCCGCTTAAATTAAGGCTTCTACCATCCACATTTCATTCCCATTTTTAATTTCTCTTTTTTTTTTTTTTCTTGATCATGTCAGTTTCACTTCTTCTCCTTTTGAAGACTATTTTTACTGTTATTATCCCTTTTCTTTGACTTCGATTTATCAATTGACGATGATTGATAGTTTCTACATCACCAGGTTACCAATAGAATTGGTGCGCGAAATCACTAAATGGCTTAACTTCTTTGACGCCATTAACTTTCGGAAAGCAGCAGTGAGAGATCGTCTGGGAAAGCTCGTTGAATGTTTGGATTCCCAATTATTGCAAAACATTCGGATCAGCTCTACCACGTTGTTCGGACAACGACTAGTTGAGGCATTTGACGTTGGTGATTATTCTGGCCAAATTATCTGTGGCGATATCTTGTCATTCAATGAGCGCGAGATTTTAAAGCTCACAAGTTTGCAAAAACCAATGGTCCAAGAGGTGGAAATCGAAGGGTTAGTTGGCAATGCTGGAAAACAAATTTCCAGCTTCTTGAATGATCTTCCCAATTTAACGGCGCTCCGTAGTGATAACCCTCTTAGGACCACTCGACCATTATCGATGTTGGATATAAGGCTTGATGAACACGCCCAGTTGGATTGCTTTGACTTGCGCAATATCGAAATCCTTTATTGTCATTTAGAAATTGGGGATGTTCGATCTCTTAATATGTCAAAGTATTTGTTACCAAATTTATGGAAGATTCAGTTAGAGCTGGTGATAAACAAACTCGATGGTAAAGAATGGCACACCCCAAATTTGGAGAAGTTGGATATCAAATATGCAGGTAGCAAATTCACGGTTAAAAACCTCGATTCTTTATATTTCCCCAATTTGAAAGTCATGGCCTTGTTTCCCACACCCAGAAATGATAGCATGGATGCGGAGATTGAATTAGCCAATTCTGTGAGGTTGGATAAATTGCAATATCTAAAAATATCCGGTGAAGTGAGGGGTTTGGAACAACATTTTATCTCTTCCATGAGGTCTAATTGTTTGATATCACTATGGCTCGATCACGGTAATCTTGATAGAATTCCGGATTTCACGAATTTTCCCGAACTTCAACAGTTGGCGTTAAAAAACCATAATATTCTGAAAATAGAGCGGTTAGAGTGTTTTCAAAACTTAAAATATATTAATTTACACCTGAACAAAATCACGAAAATTGAAAATTTGGAGATGCTCGTACAATTGGAGACCTTGTCATTATCTTGCAATAATATCACCAAGATTGAGAACTTGGATCATTTGCAAAAATTGACAGAGTTGCTTTTACCAATGAACAATATTGAAAAAATCGAAAACTTGCAATCCTCAGCCAAGTTGAATTTTTTGGTGTTGAGTGCGAATCAAATCACAAAGATTGAGAATCTTGATAATCTACAAAGTTTACGAACGTTGGATCTCTCCAGTAATCGAATAACTGATACTACTGGATTACCTAGCCTTCGTGAGTTGAATGCCTTGTTTTTGGTCGATAACCACATCACTGAATACACTTTGGATATTAAAAATTACCCCATGCTTGAAACAGTGGTGCTTTCTGGTAATGAGATCGATGCATTCACCCATGGTAATCCACTACCGGAAAAAGTTAGTTTTCTGCGAGTTGATCCACAAATGGCAAGAGTTTATGAAACTGAGAGCGATACAGAAAATGATACTGGTGATGATGATGTGGAAAATAATTGATTCCAGGTTCCAGTGCCTATTTATTGTGACTGATGGAGTTGTTTGCCAAGAAGAGATGCGTTCCATTGGTTTATAAAGTATGAGGTCTTGCGATGCTAACATCGGATCTATTGCATATATGTAAATATATTTACAGGACACCAAGGAGTACATTCGATTCCTCAAATGTTATTTTTTACGGGTCCTCCACTTAAATATATTTAAAAATTATACTTTTTTTTTGCTATATAATCATTTATTTCATGGCTAACATTATAATATCTTCTTGCTTTACGTGGAAGTGCCAAGCATGTAGCTATTCTGGTCGCCCTTAAATGTCTATCTCAACAATAAAGCTCCCGTTACAAACGATATAAAATATTGGAAAAAGAATAATCATCAATTATGATGACAAGATGAATTTTATCCATTGAATAAAAAGAAAATCTTCTCCAAGAAAGAAAAAAAAAAACGTCCAAAAAAAAAAAAGCCAAAAAAAAAGCCAAAAAAAAAAATAATATAAAAAATCATTAGAATAATTGTACATAAATTAAAAAATTAGAATAAAAATATATAAGAGGGACAAAAAAAATATGATAAGAATGATAACCAGGATAATGTAAGACACAGCGTATTTTATTTGATTTCTCTTTTCTTTAAGGTGAAATAGAGTAGTTCGTGCGTACACCAGTAATCACATATAGGCATTTGGTGGAATATTTGCCTTACTAACATTGAAGTTTTGCACGGCCTGGTTCAAATCCCAAGCGCTTTGTTCGGCCAACATCCCGGCATAATTGATGTTCAATTTAGTTTGGGCCATAATTTTGATTAATAAGTCTTGTTGTTGTGGACTCAACTTGCTAGCAATATCCGGGGGGATGGTGATGTTGGTGGCCACAGAAATTGGTGAGGCCCCAGTGACAACTGCAGTTGCGGGGATCGATTGTGTTACTGAGCCAGCAGTAGCTGGGGCTGCCCCTGCAACAGATGATGGTGGTGTCCAAGGTTCGGTACCCGCGTATGGCTTAACACACAACAAATCTGAAGCAATGACAAATGATCCACCAGATGAAACAATGAACCAACTTCTATCAAATGATCTGATTGATAACGCGGCTTTATTGTTGGTATTGTTTTTATGATTGTTATAGCCCTTACGCGGACCCTTTGGTAAAGATTTTGCCACTTGGTCTGGAGCTGCCACTTCTTCAAATTCCCCATGCAAAACAATCATTATTGAATTATCATTTATTTTCCAAGATTCTGTGGAGAATTTTTCAGGGTTGGTGGCTAATAAATGCTTGGTCTTAGGCAAGTTTTGGAATAATCCTAAAATTTTTTCATTGCCCTTGGCAACTTTAGATTCAATCACTTGAGGATTGGTGACTCTGGTCATATTTCTGGAAATTGGCAAATAATAATCCCATGGAGCATTGTTTTTATCTTGATAACTATCATTTCCTGATGCCAAAAATGGTGACGCCAGATCCACAGAAACGGAAAATTGCGAATCTGGAGTGTATAATGGGGCCAAAAGAGATCTGTCAGAATCCCAACAATTCAAGAAATTCGAGATGAAATCGGTGGATAAACTTTGGATTTGGGGATTTTCAAAGAAAAACTGGGCTCTTGTCAATGGGAATTTCCAGATTTCTTTCAATTTACTTTCATCTCTAACTGGTTGGGAATCTAAAGCTAATAATCTTGGGAATAATCTAAGCATTTCTGATCGGTAAGCCGGGTCGTTGGCAATTGGATTCCCGCCGAGAATTAATTGTGATAAACTGTTCAATTTATGTCTAAAAGTTTCCAAGGATTTTAGCAGGCTAATGTTATTTTGCGCCAATGATAAATTTTTCAAGAATGGATACGTTTGGCAGAGAATGCTTATACTTTGACCGTCGACAATCGAGTTTTGTGATAAATTCAAACTGTCGACCCCAGAAGCAAACGGTTCTTCAGTGGCAAGTTTCATCAACGCGGTAAACATCTTGGAAGAAGTGGAAATCGAAGAGAATAATCCATTTTGCACCAATTCTTGATCGCCACCCATGTGAGTCAAATCCAATAACCGTTGTTCTGGCATGAACCTTCTTCTTAAAAACCCACGCAACAAGTCTATAGTCCCCACCGCCCCGGTAGTTTTCAAAGCAGAAATCTTCAAGAAATCCCCAGCAAATTTGATTCCGTTGAAACTTTCCAAATACTGGGCGTCTTTTTGAGTATACACTGATCCTCTAAGAATTGGGCCATTGACTTCGACGTCCTTCAATCCAATGTTGGTCTTTCTGGAGATGAATGACACCAAGTTTTCTTTACTGGCATTGGTCCACCCTTGGATTTCAATCCAGATTTTATTTTCATTATTGAAATCGCTCACTTTGGAATTAAAGTTCCTGTTGCCCGCGAAATCATTGTTATTTCTATTATTATTATGGCCTTGGTATGAACCTCCGCGATTTCTATTGTGGCCTCTGTAACTCATTATGCAACGGATACTTTTTAAATTAGCAAGTAGTTGAGAAGTGTGATATATATATAACAATAATAAACCGGCACCGAATTCTTCTTCTGGCAGCTAGAGAGGTCACTGATTAGTCGCCCCCACAGTAGTATAGTTAGTTGATCTTCAAGATCTTGGAGGGTGGTGGGCAGGAAACACAAAAATTTTAACAGAAGGAAAAAAAGAGAAATAAAAAAATTTTCGAAGCTCTCGCACGTGACTATAGTGATAATATACACCAGCAATAAATTTACTACAACATGACTTTTTACACAAAAATAAATAGCATATCGTTACATTAAGACGTGAAATAATGCAATATACCATATTAATTGGCAATTTTAGTCCCCTTGCTCTTCTTCTTTTTCGGTTTACTGACCTTGCCTTGGTTATCTCCCCCACTCCGTTCACGCTTCCGTCTATTGATCTTTCTTTTTTCTCCAAACCCTTCACTTTCCATTTCCATCATACTCTCTCTTTTAGCCTTGGTGGTCTTTGTCAACGAGTTATTAATGACTCTATTATCACTGACTTTTTCGTATTTATCCATTTTCTTCCCGATTCTATCCTCAATCCGCAAGACTTTTTCCACGTCCCGGTCAGTGACAAAACTAATACTCTCACCTTTTCTACCGGCTCTTGCAGTTCTACCGACTCTATGAATGTAATCCGCAGGATCCTGAGGCATGTCGTAGTTAATCACCAATTCAACAGTAGGGATATCTAAACCTCTGGAGACTAAATCTGTGGCAACAAGAATTCTCGCGGCTTCGGCCTTGAACCGATGCAATGAGTTGACTCTTTCGGTTTGCTGCATTTCAGAATGCAACGACGTTACTCTCTGATCAAGATGTCTGAGAGTTCTTCTGATTAATTCTGCAGTGTAGGTACGGTTCACAAACACAATGATACTCTTGTTTTCGTTATCTGGATGAGTGACAATGCTATGCAAATACGACTCCTTAACGTGCATGGGGATGAAAACATAGGAAATATCCAAAGTCTTTGGAATCGCCACATTGTCAATATTTTCAAGTTCGTGAACAATGACTTCTGGTTTGTTGTTTGCTCCAAGCTCTTCTCGCAAGTTTCGTACGTTATCGTCAACAGTCGCAGTGAACACCAACGTCTGTCTACTAGCCGGTAATATCTCGTAGCAACGCTTCATGTCTTTTTGGAAACTCTCGCTTAGAAGTCTATCAGCTTCATCAAGTACCAAGTACTTGACCCTTCTCAAGCCTCTAATGGTATCTTCACCACTATTCATGATATGATCTGCCAATCTACCAGGAGTGGCAATGACAAAATGCGGTCTTCTTTGCAACTCCAACGCCTGCTTAACAATATCCTCACCACCAACGATGATCGATACTTTAATATTCATTGATGCCCCAAGGGCGGAGAATTGTTCGGCGATTTGCATGGCCAATTCTCTAGTTGGGGTCAAGATCAACCCAAAGATCCCACAAGGATCTTCAGACCATTTAGTCAACATAGGAGCCCCGAAGGCAATGGTCTTACCGGACCCAGTTTTGGCCCCACCGATGAAGTCATGGCCTTGCAAAATCTTTGGAATCGACGCTTGTTGAATCGCGGTGGGAGTGACGATTTTCATCGCTGCTAGGGCCTCATCTAGCCATTTTGCAACCCCCAAATTCTGGAATCCTGGCATGATTGGATGATATATTTTAGGAATAAAACAATATTTGAGATCCGCGGCTCTAAAGAGTATCTAAATATAATATCTAAATAAATATCAAAAGAGCATCGGAAATAATTAAAAAAAAATTTTTGAAAGATCCATCGCGCATTTTCCACGTGACCAATTTTCTTAGCTGCCCTCCCAAAATAATAATCATCATCGAAAATTGCCACTGATCGAATACACTGCAACTTTCATTTCAGTACAATTTATTTAACCACAGACAATCAATTGAGATGTTCTTGACGAGATCCGAATACGACCGTGGAGTCAGCACTTTCTCTCCTGAAGGGCGTCTTTTCCAAGTCGAATATTCTTTGGAAGCCATCAAGGTAAGTAGAAAAGAAAAGAAAAAAAAAAAAAGTGAAATATGAAATATAAACATCTATGATCAAGATTCCTAACATCTTTATTAGCTTGGGTCCACTGCGATTGGGATATGTACTTCTGAAGGGGTGATATTAGCCGTTGAAAAGAGAGTGAACTCATCTCTTTTGGAATCGTCATCTATAGAAAAGATTGTGGAAATCGATAGCCATATCGGATGTGCCATGTCAGGGTTGACCGCCGATGCCAGATCCATGATTGATCATGCCAGAGTGGCCTCGTTGAACCATGACTTATATTACGATGAAAATATCTCCGTGGAGACTTTGACACAATCAGTGTGTGACTTGGCCCTCAGATTCGGTGAAGGGGTCGATGGTGAAGAACGATTGATGTCTAGACCTTTTGGGGTGGCGCTCCTAATTGCCGGGATCGATGAGAACGGTCCACAGTTATACCACGCTGAACCATCTGGGACTTTTTACAAATACGATGCCAAAGCCATTGGGTCAGGTTCCGAAGGTGCTCAAGCCGAGTTGAATAATGAATATCACAAGTCTTTGACTTTAAAGGACGCGGAATTATTGGTGTTGAAGATCTTGAAGCAAGTGATGGAAGAAAAACTCGATTCTAACAATGCCCAGTTGGCCTCAGTGACAAAAGAACACGGGTTCCAAATTTATGATGATAAAAAGACAACAGAAATCGTTGAGGTTTTGAAGGCACAAGAAGCGGAACAAGAAGATGAAGAAATTACAGCTTAGAGACTATATACATATTAATCCTCTTTCCTATTATGTCGATTGTTTTCTTTTGTTTATCTTGTTGATTTAGCGGTGTATTTCTTTTTTTTAAAAAAATGTAATTTACATGAATGAATTTGTCGAAATTGAAACCAAGTCTGTAGACTTTGCTTTAGAAGAAGTTGTACTATAGAGTTTTTTTTGTAAGGTAAGGAAAATTATTTGTCTAGCCAATCATATTCATTTCGAGGATTCACATTTGTCAATGGTGGCAGGAAAGCATTTCCTTTTTTACTCAAAGCAATTCTTGAAGATCCTGGGAAAATCACCCCTTTGATCCATTTCTTATCAATCAAAGAAACCAAGATTTCCTCCACATGCTGCAACTGTTCCTCCAAGGTCTTGCTGGCATAAGAATCTTCCAGAACTTTCAACCCTACCAAGAAACTCGAGTATTGCAAAGTAGCAGTATAGTTTTCGGTGACGTTGCCATTATTGAGGATCTTGAAAGTTTGGTAAAAAAGATTTCTGTAAGTGAGAACTGTCAAATTTCGAAGTAGTAAATTATAAAGCCCTTTGTGACGTAAATAGTCCATACTGGTATCGATAATCCTGTTGACTTCTTTTAGATTGCCTGATTTCACCGCATACACCAACAGACTATATAGATTTCTTAGCTTTGGGTTTTGGAACTTCAGTATTAGTTGGTTTCGTGGATGATAGCCATTGGACAATAACATCACAATCAATAACTCCAAAACGTTATCGAAATTTTGCGATCTCATATGGGTGATTGGGTATTTCGAATAACAGTTCATGAATTGTATTAAGGCAGGTTTGTATAAATCGTTCAAGATCAAGAATTTACCTAGATAATAACGGTATTTTATCACGTCTGCTTTGCCAAAGTCTGAGCCTCGTAAAGTTTTGAAGTTATGACGGTTAGTGATGAAAATCGTGGCACAATTCAACGGCTGGTCAATCACGAAATATATCATCAACATGTAGTTTGAGATCTTCAACAATATTGATTTCTTGATGGGATTTCTTGTTTGGTTTTTTTTGCAATCGTTGAAAAGTTTCGATAAATAAATTGATAACTTGGTCAATATCGGATAGTTTCTATTGATCCCTTGCTGCCACAATACTCTGTCGACCATTTTACAAACTTTATAACCAAAATTTAAATCCAGCATCAAACACCCTATGAGAGCATTACTCATATCGTCGTAATTATTGAACACCACCATTAATGAATTGAGATAATTAAGGATCAAATCGATGGATTCCACAATGGAATACGGGTTGAAATCTCTAACGAACACAAGATACGTTTCCACAAGCTGAGTGAACGCGAATCTTTCTGATTTCTGTTTACCATCTTTGAATAAGAAGAAGTTCTCTAGAGTGTTCCGAATGTTTGCCTCGTTGGAATTTAGTTCGTTTTGCAAATTGGCAATCATCTGGGGGTTCATTCCCACATTAATGGACATCACTTTGGCGATAGATTTGTTCTGGGATACCAATTGCTTGACCTGGTTGAGGTAGTCCTGTAGAACACCATGGCTCATTGTCATTGGAAAGGATTGCCGTTCTGCGGAGAGAAGGATGATTTATTATTAGCCTTTTATGAAGTGAAATCGTTTTGTTTTGGTTCATTTTTTTTTTTTTTTTTGCGTTTTCATTTTATTTTTCGTAAATCCCAGCATTTTGTGACATTTCCAGAAACGATCGAGGGTAATCTTGATGTGTGTCAATAAATATCATGGGAACACCATTTGGAGGAAGTATTAAAGACAAGGACGACAAAATAAAGACCTCGCTCTTCAATCATTATCATTACTAATTTTCAATTATGTATTATGAGGGAAATCTTTGAGTCCTTCGTTTCTCCTTCCTGCTGTGTGCACTTGAAAAAAAAAATCGTTGAGGCAAAGAAAAAAAAAAAAAAGATCTTCCATCGCCATCGCCATCTCCAACAAAAGAAAGCACCCGTTTGACAGCTGATATATATCATGGTCAGGGCCATCAAGGGTAGCTTGATTAAATGGTAAGTATCGTCCTCTTCATACATATATATATGGTATCTTTCTGAAGCTAGCCCATCCTAACCTTTTTCCCTCCACCAGCGATCCATCCATCAAAGCTCTTATCGTTGACATCGATTCCAAGCGCCATGATATCATCATCGAGGAATTAGACGATACAAACCTCTTGGTCAGCACAGATAAGATCCAGTTCATCAAGGCTGAGCTAGAGAGAATCCTATCGAAGAACGCGTACAATGCGATGGAGGCTGAAGAAGCTGAGAAGCAGAAACAACAAGCATAGATGTATATCTTCTACAACTTTTTCTATTATTGTTATTTATAAACTGTGTTGTATATATTAAAAACTATTACAAAAAATACGAGCATATTTGCCTTCATAGGCGATACATTTTTTTTTTCTCATAATTCCTAAAGATAGTCTGTAAATGAAAAAAAAAAAAAAAAAAAAAAAAAAAACTAAACACAACTATCAGTTCTATTTCTGTTAAGACTAGAGAAATAATTAATTAGATCAAAGAACATAGATCCACTGATTTTGGAATTCTTGCTCTTGATCCACTGTTTAATACTCTCTGTATAAATGTCCACCACTTTATCAACGTTTTTGGAGTCGTACCCAATCAAAATCTTGCTCAAGTACAAAGAATATTGGCTATAAGCTGCAAACAACGCAGCGGTTGAAGCATGACCAATCTCTTCATGAATCGAGCCAAGCAGATCAAATAAGGAATCAATATTCACAAACCATTCTTCTCCGTCTTCGGTTGGCTCTCTAAGATGATCTTTGGATAATACCACTTTCACTTTCACCAATTTTTTCAAAAGTTTATGAGCCTTGTCACGCAAATCACCATTCAAAGTCAACCCCATCAAATCCAATAATGGGTGGGCCATGGAAAGACAAACATACCATTCATCGTTCATACTACCGCTGGTAGACGAAGATTTCACAAGTTTTTCAACATAAATGTCGAGTAAATCAAGAATTCTGTTCTTGAAAAATACCATGTTTTCCTGGGCTTCGATTTTGGCTTCATGACGCTTTGTACCGCTCTTTGAATGATTGGCATTGAGAGCACTTTGACGTTGTTTGAAAATCATTGAAAGTTGAGAATCAATGGCCATCATTTGTTCATCATCCATGGATTCTTCATCCGAAGAATTATCGTCATCATCATCGCCATTATTATCATCAGAATCCTCCTTGGACCCTGCATCGCTATCTGCCTCCTCATCATCATCAGAAAAAGAACCATCACTAGCCGATTCGGAATCAGAATCATCTACAATTTTGCCATCCTTGGTTGGAATTTTCAAAGCTTTGGCAAGTTCATCAGTGGTTTTCTTATCAATAACATCGAGGAAATCTTGAGATTCAGAATCCACGTCCTCTTCTTCACTATCTTCGTCTTCACCATTTTCTTCCTCTTCCTCTTCCTCGTCATCTCCTTCCTCGTCATCTTCACCATCCCCGGTATTGAAAAGTTTCTTTTGACCTTCAACATTTTCCTTAACTGCCAAGATCTCGTACAAACTTTTGAAATTTCTATATCTCAAATCCCCAACAAAAGTTTCCCAGACAATCAACGATAACTTCTTAGACAATGAACTTTTCTGGTGGACAAACCCGAGAATAATCTCTAATAGAATATCAATCGATCCAAATTCTTCCTCAGATTCACTGGTTTGACCTGCGGCTATCGAGCCAGATCTCGCCGAGCCAGACCCGGTAGTATTTTTATCACCTTCATCCTCATTGTTCAGTTCATCATCATCGTCATCTTCATCATTAGAATCGTCGTCATCATTATCATTAGCATCACTGGAATCATTACTCAATTCCTCTGCTAAGTGAAATTTCTTGTAAGCTGCCGAAACTTCATCTAAAATTGCAACAGAGTCTGCCACGGCATCAATGTCAGAATAGAAATGTAACAAAACAATCGAGAAAATTAACTCAAATGATGAAAGTTTTTTCACCACCGTGGCGCGTTTTGGAGTCAGATTGTAGGATGATGATTTATTATCCGTTTCAATGAGTTGTTGTTTTCTTTGGGAAATCTTGGTCAATAATTTGAAGTTCTTGGAGCGCACCCGTTGAAGCTCCTGGTCAAGATCAATTTTTGGAACGTATTGAATGCCGGAAGTTTTTGATTTTGAAGATTTACGACTCTCGATTCCCATAGCTTCTTTAAGGGCGGTGTAAAGCCATGAGCTGTTATCCACTCTCTTCAATGGGAGCAAATCGAGCAACAATGGACCAAGTTTTCTGGCAATCGTGTTAGAAACCTCAACAACATAAGTAGATTCATTTTCTTCCTCATTTGCCGGCTTGAAATAACCATAAACAACAAGCTTCTTGACAATACCATCGAGCCATTCGTTACGAATTTCTTTACCAACAGTAACATTCTCATGAGAGTTAGCATTGGCATTCCATTTCACACGGTAGAACTTCAATAATAAGGAAATTTGACTGACACACCATTTCTGTTTCTTTTCAATGAATGTCAATTTTTGGGCATCAGAAGATTCGGATTTTTTTTCGATTTGTTGAATTTCGATATTATTAAGATGGGACAATGGATCTTCTAATACTGTAAGAAGAGAGTTTGAAATGACAACAAGGTCGTCAAATGAACCAAAAGTTGCAATGTTATTGAGCAAAGACTCGGTTGTCTTCGTACCGGTAATGGTGTCGAAATTCATGTTGCTATATGGACAAAACCAGAAATTCCGAAGAAGAACAAGACAAAGGGGAACATTTTCTGCTTTCGATGCCAAATTGTTGATAATAAATTGATTAAGAAGAGTCTTTTTCACAAGTCCATTCAAAAGTCTTGAAGAGTTTCCCGATTGATTGATTAAAGAACGGACAAAATTTTCTGTGAATAAATAATCAATTTTATCAATAATGTCAATGTCTGAAGGGGCAGTCTTTTGAGCAACAGAAATTTCGTTAACAAAAAGCTCAAATACTTTGAACCCCCAGTATTTACGTTCAGGAGAAGCTTTAAGAGAAAATAAGGAGTCATTGATGATGATTTTCCAAAACTCTTTGATTTTGATCAATTCTTCAGAATTGTTAGCAGCACCGCTGGCAAGCTTTTGCTTTTTGGAGGATTTAGAGTCTGCTGTCTTCCGTCTTTTGGAATTAGACGAATCCTTGGTTGTGATGGTTTCGTTAGACAGTTCTGCAGCCTGAAGATCATTATGAATCACAGAACGAATAATCAATGGCCAAACGAAGTGCAAATTTGGGGACCACGCACCCTTTTGAGTAGAGTCCTTTTTTGATTTATTATCTCGCTGCTGTTCTGGATCATTACCAGTGGATGTGTCAATGTCCTTAAGGGTCTTGGCGAGGATATGTAAATTCAGCTTGACCATTGGATTGTTGGATTTCCAGTCATTTATCGAATCCAACTTACTGAAAATATGTGCTTTATTATGCAAATGTAACAACAAGTAAATCGAAAGGCCTTCAGTTGATAAAGAAAGTTTTTTAGCAGAAATGATGTTGAAAACATCAACAAATTGCTCGTCGCTTAATTTTGGCATCAACTTCCCCAAAAATTCAAAAAGGGTATGGAAACATGATTCTCTAATCCAGGATTTGGAGAGTGACAATTCAATTATTTCATTGATGAACTTAGGAAAAACTTCATCGAAATTCTTTGCTTTAGAAAAAAGATTAGAATTAACTAAAGACTTTAGCCCAAAGAGATGACCAAATAAATTAGCTCTTTCATCTTTCCCCTTCTTTGAGCTCTTGATAGCGTTTAGCTGAGTATTAAGGGTCTCTAAGTACAGTTCCACAGTTATTTTATCCTCTGATTGAAGGATATTCAAAATTTCAGACAACGCTGTAGAAAACCCAATTCTAGCAGCAGCCCTAGGAGAAGCCAACCCCTTAATAAGTCTTGATAAAGCGTAATCCCATTCTTTTGGATCGTTTGCTGCTTGCAACTCCTTGATGAGAGAGATTGCTCCGGAGATACGCTCCGACTCAATTTCACTAGCTAGAGAGAAATAATGATCCCTTGAGACTGCGCTGACCATGATCTACCGTAAGGGTATTAATGAAATTAAGCAGTTAACTATTCAGTACGCGGTGAATGGGGCATCGATCTTTTCTCCCTTCACGAGAGGAAAAAAAAAAAAAAAAAATTTTCTTGTCTAAGAGCACTACGATGACATGCGGGATCTTATACAACATGAATATATGAATATGTAGGCGATCCGATATCTGGTGGCCATGGGATGGATTATAAATTGGTGGATATGTATATTAATATTCTTATATTACTATTCTAGTACGTATATGCTACCTAGTGTGCTGATAAATACAGTGGGATAAAGAGTGTTGTAGAGTGACTGGTGCCTGCACAGACATTTTTCTAGCGTCAATTGTTTAAAGGCAGATTTAACTTCTCCACTGCTCGTCCTGGTAGGATCCCATTCGGTGAAATGACAAAAAAGTTGTGGAAAAAAAGATCCTCACTGATTTTCTGCCCAAAATGGATTACTACTTTCTTCTATTATGGGGATTCCTGCCTCTCTTCGCAGTGTCAGTTCTTTTGGGCACAACCACTTCTTCTAATATCGGAATTCTATCTCCCTCTCTGCGTAATAGCAACACCAGTTTCACAGAATCGTCCACTAAAGCTCAATTTTATGCAGCTCGCCGGTATAAGTGCAATGATGGTTGCTGTTGGTTTGCCCTTTTGTAATCTCTTTAAAAAAAAATATTCCTAAACAGGCTTGCTGTTCTCCTTCCTTTTTTTTTATGTGATGGTTGTAGCTTACATGTTTATAATCTCTGTTTAAGTAATCTGTAATTATTGTTCTCCTTTCCTTTCTACTTTTTTTTTCTCATATATTTTTCCTCCCACCAACGCCAAGCCTTTTTCTTGGTTACAAAAAGCTTTCTACCCCTTCTGATTTTATGCAGTGCTTGATTTCATGATATCCTTACGCAAATTTATTTGATATAAAATGTAAGCCGGAGGTGTATGATCACAGTCCTAGACCAGAGAGTAAGTACGCTATGTGAATATTAGTTTGCTGGACAGAAAAAAATTAACGCTCATAACAAATAATACAAACTAAGAATGAGTTTCAGCTTACAAAGATAGAGAGCATACCCTCGCAAGCCGGATATACATTGGAAGACAAATTGGAACAAATTTCTTGTTTATGAATTGAATGGTATCTTTGAATCACCTAAAAAAAAAAAAGGGGACGTTAAACTCTTCTGGGCATTAGGGCCTCTTGAAAAATTGATAAAAGAAGATACTACAGTGATTCTTGAATTCATGTTAAGACAGTCTCAAGGGATTCACAAAAACAAAAGCAACAACAATTTATAACATCAGCACAACACCAAGAACTATAACTTTAATCTCAAAGGAAATTCCTGATGGGTTTTAAGAAAAAGTTGATAGTTCCAGGATCTGAGCAAAGTTGTTGAAAGGCTCTGATACAGAGTTATCCAGTGGGGTTAAAGGAGTCGATGGGTAATTGAAACAGCAGGGATATAATGGCCACAATAGTATAAGAATAGGCTCGACCGCCACCGAAAAGCTTTCATTGAATTGAAGGCTAGATTCCCAGTAGCTTCACCTAATAAGAAGAGAAAACTTCACTCGGACAAGAGTCCTTCTGAAATAGAAAATAGAAGCACTACAGGTGATCATTTCTGTGGTTTTGTGAATTCAGTCATCTAGCAAAAAAAAAAAAAATAACTATTGCAATCCTTTGCAGCAAATTCCTACGAGGAAGTTGGAGATGAATAATAAGACATCTGTCCCTATACTGGAAAATGAGTCCTAAAACTAAACATGATATCAATCATAGGATATGTTTGAACTACACTTCTTATTGAAACTGTAATTAACATAAATATCGTTGGGCGAGTTTCCTTATCAGGAATACAGTATTAATCGTATAATATTTTTTGCAAACCACGCTATCTGCAATGGTTTTGTATTGAAATATCCATACATTCAAAGTGTTATTGCGACTACATTGCTTTTTGTTAATTGGATTACCGAATTCAGGAAATTGATAAACAAGAAAAATTCCCTGTTCAGGAAGAATCATATAAGGAGTACGATTAATTGAGTGATTAATCTGAAGCCAAAAGTGACGGGGAATCAGCAAAGGCCGATTCATGCTTGATTGGAAAAAAAAGAAAAAATAATGCTTGTATGCAATTTGGAGGCTGTTCAAATTATCTGTTGATTGGCCTACAGTTGGAGATAGTAAAAAGTATAATGCACTTAAACCGTTCCTCCCCCATAATAAGACTGAGTAAATGTTAAAAATATCCTGCTGTGTTGTCCCATCTATTTTTATTCGGGGCTGAACAAGGGAACAGTGATGTACACCCGAGTATCTTTGTCAGGGCACGCAGTGCCTTATTACGGAGGGGGATGTACAGGAAATGTGTGTGTGACAGGGAGTGACGATCGTTGGCCCCAGGGGGTTGCACACCCTAGTTGCAACAATTAATAGTGCCAGGAGAACACCCGGACACCTGCCACTCGCATCACAAAGTTTCTTTTTGTTGGTTCTAGAAAGCACCGGGTAACACACAGATAAACTCAGCCCAAACAAAAAGGAAAAATTTTTTTTTTCTTCCTCTTCTGTCTAACAAATGGAACGGGTAAAAGGTAAACACAGGGAAAAAGCAATAATCCCAATATTTTTAGATGCTAATCGTAGTCTGGCCAAAAAAAAAAAAAAAAAGAAACAAACGTAAACATATCTTTTGTAGTAAGTATTATCACAGTGTGGAAACGTTGCTATTGTAGCCAGTAATCGCAGCCAAATAAGTTACACGAGGGAAATGGTCCCGAATATTGCATCCGAATCCACGGTATCACCACAACATTACTAAGATACATACACGGACCGCAGAAGGCACCCCTCGACGGAGGGGGCCACCTCTGCCGAACAAAGGGGGTGCCTATGCAGCGTGTGATTGGCCCGCTAAGGTTACACTCCCCTGGCCAGGCGCATTCCCGTCTCAGCTTTGGCTTTTTTTTTTTTTTTTTTTTTTTTCTTATTTTTCGCCAACTGTATGAAGGATCTAAAAATTTCTCTTCGCCACGTCCTTTGCTATCCTTACTCCCAACCTTCTACCAAAGTCAAGCTTTCGTTCTCTCGTTCCAATAGTTATAGGAAGAATCGTCGATCTCTCATCCTCTGATCCTTCTATATAACATTTGTGTCTTGTTCTCTTTCTAGTCAGATCAAATCACCAGATCAATCACATCGCGTGTTTTTTCCGCTCGGATCTGATCTACTTGTCAAGAAGGAAGGTACATCTCTTATCAAACAACCACAAAGCATACCAACAACATCAACAACAACACGGTATTTCTCCCCAGTTAGCTTGCTTTTCTATTAGGTTGCATTATTTTCACTCTTTTGGTTAAACACCATCATCTGTTGAAAATAAATAATTAAAGAAACGGAGTAGAAAAAAAGAAAAGAAAAAAGGACCTGTCATGTCTTACAACGACAACAATCACCAAAACAACGGTCAGTATTACGACCAGAGTGGCCAACAAGGTGGTTACGACCAGTCTTATGGCCAGGATCAATACTACCAAGGCCAAGACGCCAACCAGAATGGTTACTACGACCAAGGTTACGATCAAAGTGGCCAATACTACGACCAAAACGGCCAATACTACGACCAAGCCGGCGCCCAAGATGGCCAATACTACGACCAATACGATCCTAATGCTAGAGGCATGACCCCTGGTCAAAATGAACAAGAAGCATTCTCGGATTTCAGCTATGGTCCAAACAGTGGCCAACCAGGCACTCCTGGTTACGACTACGGTACCCAATACACTCCTTCACAAATGTCCTACAATGACCCAAGATCTTCTGGTACTTCCACTCCAATCTACGGAGCTAACGGAGGCTACGAAGGTGAAGGTGGTTACATGCCTGCTTTGCCTACCGATCCTTATCCAGCTTGGACCGCTGATAACCAAGCTCCAGTCAAATTGGAAGACATTGAAGATGTTTTCATTGATTTAACCAATAAGTTCGGTTTCCAAAGAGATTCGATGAGAAACATGTTTGATCATTTCATGACTCTTTTGGATTCCAGATCGTCAAGAATGGCTCCTTCCCAAGCTTTGTTGTCTATTCACGCCGATTTTATTGGTGGTGACAGCGCTAACTACAAAAAATGGTATTTTGCCGCTCACTTGGATTTGGATGATCAAGTTGGTTTCAGAAACATGAACCTTGGTAAATTATCGAAAAAGGCCAAGAAGGCCTCCAAACAGGCCAAGAAAGCTAGAAAAGCCTTGGAAAAGGATAATGAGAACGCTGCTGCCATGCAAGATTTGGAGAATGATGATTCTCTTGAAGGTGCTGAATACAGATGGAAGTCTGAGATGAACAGTTTGACACCAATCGAAAAAGTTCGTCAAGTTGCTCTTTACCTCTTGTGTTGGGGTGAAGCCAATCAAGTCAGATTTACTCCAGAATGTTTGTGTTTTATCTACAAGTGTGCTTCTGATTATTTGAAATCTCCGGCTTGTCAAAATAGAAGCGAACCAATCCCTGAAGGTGACTACTTGAACAGAGTCATCACTCCTATTTATAACTTCCTTAGAAACCAATTATATGAAGTTGCTGATGGTAAGTTTGTCAAGAGAGAAAGGGACCACAACAAAGTTATTGGCTATGATGATGTCAATCAATTGTTCTGGTACCCTGAAGGTATTGCTAGAATTATTCTTGAAGATGGTTCTCGTTTGGTTGACATGCCAAGTGAGGAACGTTTCTTGAAGCTCCATGAAGTCGATTGGAACAATGTTTTCTTCAAGACCTATAAAGAAATTAGAACTTGGTTGCATATGATTACCAACTTTAACCGTATTTGGGTCATCCATGGTTCTGTCTACTGGATGTATACCGCTTATAACTCTCCAACCTTATACACTAAGAACTACGTTCAATTGGTCAATAATCAACCAACCCCAGAATATAGATGGGCTTCTGCTGCTCTTGGGGGTAGTGTTGCTTGTCTTGTTCAGATCTTTGCTACTTTGTTTGAATGGATGTTTGTCCCAAGAAAGTGGGCTGGTGCTCAACATTTATCCAGAAGATTTATGTTTTTGATTTTAATCCTTATCATCAATCTCGGTCCATGTATCTTTATTTTTGCCTATGATCCGTTGGATACTTACTCGAAAATTGCCCACATTATTTCGATTATTGATTTCTTTATTGCTATCCCTACCATTGTTTTCTTCACGATCATGCCGCTTGGTGGGTTGTTTACTTCTTACATGAACAAATCTTCAAGAAGATTCATGTCCTCCCAAACTTTCACTGCCAATTTCTACCAATTATCTGGTATTGACATGTGGTTGTCCTATTTGTTGTGGACTGTGGTTTTCCTTGCCAAGTTTGTTGAATCTTACTTCTTTTTGACTTTGTCTCTTAGAGATCCTATCAGAAATTTGTCAACCATGCACATGAGATGTCACGGTGAAGTTTACTTTGGTAAGAAGTTGTGTATGTACCAATCACAAATTGTCCTTGGTTTGATGTTTTTGACTGATTTTATTTTGTTCTTCTTGGATACCTACATGTGGTACATTATTTTGTCCTGTGTTTTCTCCATTGGTAAATCTTTCTACTTGGGTATTTCCATTTTGACTCCTTGGAGAAATATCTTCACTAGATTACCAAAGAGAATTTACTCTAAGGTGTTGGCCACTACTGATATGGAAATTAAGTATAAGCCAAAGGTTTTAATTTCCCAAGTTTGGAATGCCATTGTTATTTCTATGTACAGAGAACACTTGTTGGCTATTGATCATGTTCAAAAATTGTTATACCATCAAGTTCCAAGTGAAGTTGAAGGTAAGAGAACTTTGAGAGCCCCAACTTTCTTTGTTTCCCAAGATGATAACAATTTCGAAACTGAATTTTATCCAAAGGATTCAGAAGCCGAAAGAAGAATCACTTTCTTTGCTCAATCTTTAGCTACCCCAATCCCTGAACCCTTGCCTGTTGAAAATATGCCAACTTTCACTGTTTTCACCCCTCATTATTCTGAAAAGATTTTGTTATCTCTTAGAGAAATTATTAGAGAAGATGACCAATTTTCCAGAGTCACTTTATTGGAATACTTGAAACAATTGCATCCAGTCGAATGGGATTGTTTTGTTAAAGATACCAAGATTTTGGCCGAAGAAACTGCTGCCTACGAAAACGGTTCTGATCAAGAAAAGGAAGACGATTCTCATATGAAATCTCAAATCGATGACTTGCCATTCTATTGTATTGGTTTCAAGTCTGCTGCCCCTGAATATACTTTGAGAACCAGAATTTGGGCATCTCTTAGAGCTCAAACTTTGTACAGAACTGTTTCTGGTATGATGAATTATGCAAGAGCTATCAAGTTGTTGTACAGAGTTGAAAACCCAGAAATCGTTCAAATGTATGGTGGTAATACCGAAGGTCTTGAAAGAGAATTGGAAAGAATGGCTAGAAGAAAGTTCAAGTTCCTTGTTTCTATGCAAAGATTGGCTAAGTTTAAACCTGAAGAAATGGAAAATGCTGAATTCTTATTGAGAGCCTACCCAGACTTGCAAATTGCCTATTTGGATGAAGAACCTCCTTTGAATGAAGGTGAAGAACCAAGAATTTATTCTGCCGTTATTGATGGTCATTGTGAATTGATGGAAAATGGTAGAAGAAGACCTAAATTTAGAATTCAACTTTCTGGTAACCCAATTATTGGTGATGGTAAATCTGACAATCAAAACCATGCTTTGATTTTCTACCGTGGTGAATACATTCAATTGATCGATGCTAATCAAGATAACTATCTTGAAGAGTGTTTGAAGATCAGATCTGTATTGGCTGAATTCGAAGAATTGAACACTGAATATGAAAATCCATACGCTCATAACTTGGAAAAAGAAGTGAAGGAATTACACCCAGTTGCTATTGTTGGTGCCAGAGAATATATTTTCTCTGAAAACACTGGTATTCTCGGTGACGTTGCTGCTGGTAAAGAACAAACTTTTGGTACTTTGTTCCACAGAGTCTTGGCTCAAATTGGAGGTAAATTGCATTATGGTCATCCAGATTTCTTAAACGCCACTTTTATGGTTACCAGAGGTGGTGTTTCTAAAGGTCAAAAGGGTTTGCATTTGAACGAAGATATTTATGCCGGTATGAATGCCATGTTAAGAGGTGGTAGAATCAAGCATTGTGACTATTATCAGTGTGGTAAAGGTAGAGATATGGGTTTCGGTTCTATTCTCAATTTCACTACCAAGATTGGTGCTGGTATGGGTGAACAAATGTTATCTAGAGAATATTATTACTTGGGTACCCAATTGCCATTTGACAGATTCCTTTCTTTCTATTATGCCCACCCGGGTTTCCACGTTAATAACTTATTCATTCAGTTATCCTTGCAAGTTTTCATCTTAACTTTGTGTAATTTGAATGCTTTGGCCCACGAATCTATCATTTGTTACTATAACAAAAACAGTCCAGTAACCGATAAGCAAGTCCCAAGAGGTTGTTACAATATTATGCCTGCTGTCGACTGGATTAGACGTTACACATTGTCTATTTTCATTGTTTTCTGGATTTCTTTCATTCCATTGTTTGTTCAAGAATTAATCGAAAAGGGATTGTGGAAAGCTGTCAGCAGATTGTGTCGTCACTTTGTTTCCTTCTCTCCAATGTTTGAAGTCTTTGTTGCCCAAATTTATTCTTCTTCTATTATGAGTGATTTGTCATTTGGTGGTGCCAGATATATTGCCACTGGTAGAGGTTTTGCTACTGCCAGAATTCCATTTTCTGTGTTATATTCTAGATTTGCAGTTTCCTCGATTTATATGGGTGCTAGAGCTATGGTGTTGTTACTTTTCGGTACTGCTGCTCACTGGCAACCATGTTTGTTGTGGTTCTGGGCCTCTTTGTCTGCCTTGATCATGAGTCCTGTTTTGTTTAATCCTCATCAATTTGCCTGGGGTGATTTCTTTATTGATTACAGAGACTTTATCAGATGGTTGTCTCGTGGTAACACCAAATTCCACAAGAACTCTTGGATTGGTTACGTTAGAATGAGTAGATCTAGAATTACTGGTTTCAAGAAGAAGATTCTTGGCGAACCTTCTGAAAAGGCTGCTGGTGATTCTGCAAGAGCCCATAGATCTAACGTTTTCTTTGCTGATGTTATTCCAACTGCCATTTATACCGCTGGTCTTTTTGTTGCCTTTACTTTCATGAATGCCCAAACTGGGGTTTCCACAAGCGAAGCCAAAACCGTCAATTCTGTTATTAGAGTCGTTATTTGTTCTCTTGCCCCAGTTGTTATTAACTTGGGTGTTTGTGCTGGTGTTATGGCTTTCTCTTGTTGTGCTGGTCCAATTTGTGGTTTGTGCTGTAAGAAGACTGGTGCCGTCAGTGCTGCTATTGCTCACGGTATTTCTGTGATTATTCACATTGTTTTCTTCATTGTTATGTGGGTTCTTGAAGGTTTCAGTTTTGCAAGAATGTTGATTGGTTTGGGTACCATGATTTACATTCAAAGATTTATCTTCAAATTGATGTCTGTTTTGTTGTTGACTAGAGAATTCAAGAATGACCATGCCAACTTGGCCTTCTGGACTGGTAAATGGGTTGGTGCTGGTATGGGTTGGGCTGCCATTTCTCAACCAGGTAGAGAATTGTGTGCTAAGACTATTGAAATGTCTGAATTTGCTGCTGATTTTATTTTGGGTCACATTATTTTGTTTGCCCAATTACCAGTCTTGTGTGTTCCATTGGCTGACAGATGGCATTCTACTTTATTGTTCTGGTTGAAGCCTTCCAAACAAATTAGACCACCAATTTACAGTTTGAAACAAAGTAAATTGAGAAAGAGAATGATCAGAAGATACACTGCCTTGTACTTCATCATCTTGATATTCTTCGTTATTTTGATTGCTGCTCCAGCCGTCGGTGGTAAATTTGTGTCAAAGGACTTTGGTCAATCTTTGACCAGCGGTAGTAGTATTGCTAACGGTTTGTTCCAACCAAGAGACCAAAAGAACAACGACACTGGTAAGTCTGCCCCATCGTCATTTAAGACTACCACCCCATCTATTTCTACTTGGAAGACCATTGCATGAGCTTGTTTTCACGTTTGACGTTCTATTATTATTATATAATTCTACATTTGAAAAAAAATCTGAGTTTTTTTTTACATTCATTTTTTTTTTTTTATGACTTTTCTATTCTGATTACTTTTTTTCCCCCCCTCTCCAAATTTTGTGTTTTCATCATATTTTTTTGTGACAATATATAGTTGAATAAGATTTATTGATTTTTTTGTTGATTATATTTTATTTTTCATGTAATATTACTCTTGACTAGTTCAAGAATTGGGATATGAAAACATCAGGAAATATTTACTACAATGAATTATTTTCATTAGACTAACATTCTATTTGAAACTTTCAATGGTATTTAGTTGGCCATCTCATTCTATATCTGATAAATCTTGAACCATATCCACACTCAACTTATCATCGTTAATATCAAGTTCTGTATCTTCTCGTCCGCCACTGCCTAAAATCTCCAAAGTGACGTCGCCAAGGTACCCAATGAGCACATCCACTTCCATCAATTCGTTGAGTTGGGCCTTATCAATAGCTTCACTCACGGTGGTATTATAGAAATCTTCGTATTTCTGACATAGTAGCTCCTTGATACCATCCACTAGGTATCCAGAAACAAGGGGATCGGAAATATATAATGACAAAAGGTTCTTCACGCTAATCAATTCATCACTGATTGCTAATTTGAAACTCGCCATGACGTGGTGCAAATCGGTGTTAGTACCGTCATTCAACGGTTTGGTCATTTCGTTTACCACTGTCTCCATGAACCCGTGGACTACGGCACGTAGTTCCACTTGGATCTCAATTTTCGCATCGTACATGTTGGTGACGATCTTTGGAACACTGTCCTTTGCCGCTTCCACGAGTCCTCCCACGGTGGTTCCCGAGGTCACTTTATTGAAAAGTTCTTTCAATCCTGAGAAATCGAAATCGACATCCGCGAGTTTAGCATAAGCGATATCAAACCCTTCGACTGACCGTTTCAACGCGAGTAAGTTCCTCATCAAGAAAAGCTGGGCGTCTTTTGGTCCAGAAACTTTCAATGAAAAGGTATAAGCCTCACGAAGCGAAGCAATGCATAAATGGACCGCACCATGGGCAAGATCATCGAAGATTGCTGAGTTGACAAGCTGATGGATTTGCGAAAGAAGTTGCACCGCGGTCCGCAACGTTGGGTACCACCCAGAATACGCCGAATCAAGCGGGTTTTCATCCACTGAGGTGACGGCATTAGCAGGCGGCACTTTGAAATCATCCAACCGGGGCTTGTACTTGGTGATGTTATCATCGATGTACACTTGAACTTTGAAAATAAGCCGGGCTTGGATATCCGTCAAGATCGGGTTGAAAGCTCTGGCAAAGTCGATACGGAACTTGCGCCAGTCTTGGGCGTCGTCGAAATCCGGTTCTTCTAGTTCGTCATTTTCATAATATTTCTGTAATAGCGAAATAAGCTGGCAAAGCACCGTGATATCATTTTCCTTGAGGATTCTAGGACGAAGCAAATCGTGTAGCGGTTCAAGAACCACCGTATCGACCCAATTAAAGAATTCGGGGCCAGAAAAACTAAGGTATTCAAAGAAATTGAATTGGGGATCATGGAAATAATCTGGCTCGGTGAACCCAGAACCAATAGCCACAAGTGAGGTAGAAGAACCAGCAAGACTAGGAGACGAAGTGTTCGGGGTAAGTGTTTCTGAGAAATTCAAGGTATGGTCGGCAATTGACAAATTGGTATCAGGGTCATCTTGCTGGAATTTATGAAGTCTGTAATCATTGAAGAATTTGTAAAATAATTCGTATTCATCGTTTACCAAACCAATGTAAAAACTGATATTATCTTGCAAAAATTGGATTAATGGACGATCACCAACTTCTGCAGCACTGAGTTGATTCCTTAAAGTTCCGGCAAGAAGCTTGCCACGAATATTGAAATAATTATTATGGATATCGCTGAGCAATCCTTCATAGTCGCCAGAATAACGCTGTTGTTTCTCATAAAGAATTTGCATAAACCGGTTGATTTCCACTGATCCCATCTCAAATTTCGTATATAACAACACATTGGCAGTCAAGACATTCAATTGGCCAAGTTGGGTGGATATCGTGCTGTAAAGTCCGTTCAACGAGTTATTGATGTAGTTTTTCACAAGAGTCAAAGCTTTGGTCAATGACGATTGAAGTACCATCTGGTACAGTTCGGCGTCTTTGAAATCCGGATGCTCACCAATGAATCGTAAACTTCTATCCAAATTCCCAAGCACTCGGAGAAACCTCGATGACCGAACGATTCTATTGAGCCCCGGTTTATTGAGAAACCCATTGGTTTCGTTGAGGTGTTCGAAATGTGACAAGTAGTCGCGGACCACGGTGTGAAACTGGATCAATTCCTGCTGTTCCATCATGAGCAGATCACTTTGTTGCTGAAATTCTTTGGTGTCTTTGGTGATGGACATATAAGCGACATTGAGAGCAGATATAGATTTTAACAAGTCATCGATCTTTTGGAGAATCATCTTGTTATGGGAGTGTTTTAATAGCAAATCGTTTTGAAAATTGAGGTATTTGGATACTCCAACATTGAACCGCGAGGCCTCCGCCTCATCATCAATTAACACATCGTACTCAAAGGATTGTACGTACTGGTGCCAAAGTGAATCTTTTTCCACCGTGGTCAACGGATGATGAGAGCTACCAGAACTTTCTGGTTGGCTCGCTTTGGTGGTGATATCGAGTAGTGATTGTGATCTCCTAATGGCAGTTGGCGACGGTTCTGCTTGATCAGGGAGCTCTAGCGACACATGGTTGGGCACCACGGGAACACTGGAGGCGATAGCTTGGACAATTGAACGACTTCTATGGCGATTGGCTGGCATTGCTCGGTGGGTGTTTGGGTTGGCACGTATCCAGACAATATGTCGGAGGGTTTTAGGTGAAAATCTGGTTTTTTCCTGGCAAACGTGCCAGATCCACATTCCAGTGGTGTGGATCGGCAATCTCTGACAGATATATATATATTATCTATCATTATCTTTTTATTTATTATTTATTCGTTATCCGCACAAACATTGTTGATCACATTATATCCAACCCAATAACAAAAACCTGGAAAATGCCATACTCTAAAAAGCCTGACTACACAAAGTTCAACGAGAAGCACGATTACGACGCTCGGTGTAGGGAACGTCGCCAATCGACTACCTGTCCTTCTTCTCCTCCAGAATTTATCTTGTCCAGATCTTCTTCGACCACTTCTTCCTCTTCTTCCATATCGTTTGTGTTCCCAGAAAAGCATTGTTGATACATCTGTTACATCACAAGTGATTGTTTCCCCTGCTGGTCGGGTGCCCTTTTTGTACTATAATAATATATCTCGTCGTTGCTTATTTTTTTTTTTTTATCTTTTGTTAATATACACCAATTATAGAGCTCATATAAGCTGAGTTACCCATTCAAAACTGGGGTTTCCAGCACACATAGAAATAGTGGTTTCCATTATTCTACATGTATAATACATGCTGTTATGCCTCTCAGGCATGGGGTATCCACGGGATTTGCCCATCAGCAGAATACCTGATGGGTGTAAAAGATTACTTACTTCTAGGGATTTTATTAGAAAACGATCTATAATGTATTGTGGAGCAATTTAAAAACAAAGACAAAGAAAAGAGTGAGAGTGAGAGAGAGAGAGATAAAAATAATAATTCAACTATGTAATAACTTTTTCTAATTAAGAGAACCGAAGAATAGTGTCAACCAGTAGTCACTTATTTAAGAGCAACTCTGGCATAAGTTTCTTCATCAACAACCCAGATATTATAAAACTCACTCTCACTAGAACCAAAGGTGACATAAGCATGGTTGCCAGCACCATCAAAGTTGTTTAAAACGATACCTGGAATCGAGCCAAACACTTCATGAATAAGGAAGAAACTTTCAAACACATTCTCAATGATTTCAACTTGCTCTTGAGTGAAAGCTTTGAGACCAGTCTTGGAGAAAGAGAAACGCAAGTGTAAATCACCCCATTGGATAAACACAATGTCATTTGGCAAGTTATGTTCAGCCGCAGCACAGAGTTGACCAGCAACAATCTTGGCCAAAGGGATTGGGGTTTTGATGGCAAGTTCATCCGGAGTTGAAGTAAGGTTGATGGTGACTTGTTTGTTATCATAAATAACCACATCTCCAGAATGATTGGTGGAATCAATGTAGTGACCAAAGGAAGAGATCTGTGGCATTATACTTTGGTTAAGATATACGGAAGTGACATTGACACCGTAGGTGAAATATGGAATTATGGTTAAGTTTTTAGGGTTTGAGAAATGTTGGTTAGCTTCGTTGTTTTGGTAAATGAACTGGTCTGAAGGTTGGTTCAAGTTTGAGGTATTAGTGATGACGATATGTTGAGAATCCCCTGTATCGATGGAAACACTGGAGACTGTAAGATTAGCAACTGTTTCTAACCAAGAGTAACCTTTACTAGGCGTAGCGGCAGCTAGAGACAAAAGACTAAGGGCCTGGAACAAAAACAACATCTTTGAATAATAATGATTGAAAAAATTGGAATTAGCAACGACGACAAAATCAGAATCAATTAACAAGACGAATGAATAAAGCAATATTAAATATTATTATTGTAATATTTTAAAGAAAGAAAAATTGTACACAAGAATGGGCTTTGATATTTATAGCATTCTTGATGGGGCGGTGATCCGCAGAACAGTAAGGAATGCAGGCACCATAAACGGCAATTACCTACCTGGTAGCTGGGGGTGCTCGGTCTCCCACCATGCCCGTTAACAGTATTTTTCAGCAGCTCAATTGCTGGGAGAGATCTTGGGAGCAGCTGATGTACTAGCATCTTGACCAAGAACCCTGGGTTCCAATTGGTAAACGGCACTTGATGAAGAAGATCATCTTATACAAACACAGGTGTTTAGCCATCTTCTAAAGGAAAAAAATAACAACAACTAATAACAACAACATCCAGAAAACAACAGCGACCCCACATATATGCCAGGGGCAACCCAAAACACAAGCAAAAATATGATACAATATAACTAGAGGGTGTTGTGACGACTGGAACAAAAAAAAAAACACGACGCTGCTGGGATTGTATTGTGCGGTCGCAGGCAGCAGGTGCGGTATTATGACGTGGGTGGTGGCTAACAATACTATAATGTCTCAGACGAATCTCTTCAGGATATTTTGTCAGATAAACATATTTTATAATAGATATTATATAGTGCTGAATACTAAATGGTTATATCAATAAATGTAGAACGTTGGCTTATGGCTGCGATAACCCACGAGATTTTGTTCTGCATCCACCGAACCAACATGAAAAAGTGACACAAAAACAGTTTCCAACAATTATAAATATCGCCCCCCAACGTTGGGATTTTCATCCGGTTTTTCTTCTTTGGCAAACCTCCCCGTCTTGTTTGTCTCTCCAAATAATAATCCTCCTCTTCGCCATGAATTTCCGCTCTGTTGCTGTCGTCTCTACCATCATTTGTGCCTCGTTCGCCAGTACTGTGAACTTAAAAAACATCACTGGCATTGCCAGCCCAAGTAATGGCACCACTGGTATCGCCAGTCCAAACACTACCGTGTCTTCTTCTGCCTCTACCACGAATGTCAACGCCGGTTTTCTTGTGGTAATCGCTGCCGCTGGGGCTGGGGCTGTTGCCCTCTTGTTTTGATCGGGCTTCTGCTTGAAGAGCCTGAAATTTTTGCTCCTTGAAATATGGATATCATTTGTTTGAATCATATTATTGATGGGTTTCTCAGATGATTTGTGTTGTTGTACTGGTGGCAATTTGATTTTGGCCATTTCTATAGGGATTTATTTATTTTTCTTTTTCTTTTCGAACTTCTTGTTGAAAGAAATTTGTTCTTTTATTCTTATTTCTCTGATCGGATTTAGTTTTGATCTTTTATTTAGTTATATATTATATATATTATATATGGGCATTAGTTGATGTTAGAAGGCGTACGCAACAGGGCAACCCCCCCAAAGTAAACAAAAAACAAAAAAAAAAGATGAGGGAGGAGCGAAAAAATTACACTCTCACATTCGGTACGCGTCACGGTCTATCGGTCTGTAATATACCAAAACAACCAGCAAGCCAATCCATCTTATCGGTATGGGAAGCAAAAGAAGACGTCATGGATCTGGCGACTCTAGACTGAGCAGGTCTGCTCTGGGACATCGCTTGCGGCTGCGTAGCCAAGTGTCATATCGTGAGTCTGATTTTGAAGAAGAGCTTTCAGATGAGCTGGATAACCAAGAAAGTCTTCTGGAAACTTCAAACGATGGTGGGAATGATGTCTTTGAAGATGAATCACAGCCATCATTCCCTGTAAAGCTCAAATTGCCTTCTCAAAAGAAGGTTACTGACAATGATAATAATAAAGTAGAGGTTGACGAGGATGATCATCAACAGGATATTGATGACGAAGATGAGGAAGAAGAAGAAATACAATTGAATAATAGAGCTTCAAGACGGGCAAGATCCATACCGAAGAATATTGAACAAGGCGACGATGATGAATATGTTGAAGATGAGGATGATCAAGAAGATGATGACGCTAGTGAAGGCGAATCTGAGCTTGAGCGCATGGTAGATAAGGAGAATGACAGAAACTTTATTGCCAGTGAGGATGATGATGACGATATTGCTCCACGGCGCAAAAGAAGACTCAAAAGAAAAAGACTGAAGAAGCGGAAAACTCTAAAACTGAAAAGACTAAAAGAAACATTGGCGAATGGAAGTGATGAATCGTATGAAGATGAAGACGATGATGATGCACATATGAGCGTTGATCAAGACTCACTCGCTGAAGAATTAGAAGACTTGAAAAGCTCTCCAGAGTCTCTGCCACCAAGAAAGAATTTGCGGGAACGTAAGAATATCAATTATCAAATTCCGCCACCTTTAGATACCACCAATTTGGAGGACGGATTCGCTCATGGCAATGGCCATGAAATGGGTGCTTCCAGTGGGTTCGGACCAAGTGCCTGGGAACCACCAGCCCGTAATAGGGTACCTCGTCCTTCAGCTGGCCTCAATAAAGGTTTGTTTTCTGTGGCTGGTCCATTCGGTGGTAACGACATCGTGCCTATCTTTGGCTCTAACGCTCCTCAAGATCTTGGGATTGGGGCAGGAAACGATTCTTCTTCTGACGATGATGAAGGGTTTGTTACTCGTCCTTATGATGCGGCCACTGGAGGTGCTAACAAGGTATCATCAAATAACGTATCACCTACTGGTATTGTCAAGAAAAATAAGAGCGCCTTGGCAGATTCTGACCCTCTTGGGGTAGATACCAATATAGATTTCAAGGCAGTCGGGGGTCTTGATCATTACATAGATCAGCTCAAAGAAATGGTAGCATTACCTTTGCTATACCCTGAAGTGTATACCAAATTTGGGATCACCCCACCAAGAGGAGTGTTATTTCACGGTCCACCAGGTACTGGTAAAACCTTGATGGCCCGAGCTCTTGCCCTGAGCTGTTCTACCGAGGACCGCAAAATCACTTTCTTCATGAGAAAAGGTGCAGATTGTTTGTCTAAGTGGGTTGGTGAGGCTGAACGACAATTGAGACTTTTATTTGAAGAAGCCAAGAAACAACAACCATCGATTATTTTCTTTGATGAAATTGATGGTCTTGCTCCAGTCCGCTCGTCAAAACAAGAGCAGATCCACGCGTCTATTGTCTCCACATTATTAGCGCTCATGGACGGTATGGACGGTAGAGGTCAAGTTATCGTTATTGGTGCCACAAATAGACCCGACGCCATTGATCCAGCGCTTCGGAGACCTGGAAGATTTGATAGAGAATTCTATTTTGCATTGCCAGACATTGAAGCAAGATTAACCATTCTTAAAATTCATACCAAAAAATGGAACCCTCAACCTCTGGAAAAATTGATCCGCAAGTTGGCAACCTTGACTAAAGGGTATGGTGGTTCTGATATTAGAGCTTTATGCACTGAGGCGGCATTGAACAGCATAAAGCGGAAATTCCCTCAAATATATGATTCCAGCAAAAAGTTGGTCATAAATCCCGATGAAATCAAAGTCCACGAGGTTGATTTTATGAACGCCCTCGATAAAATTGTTCCATCCAGTGCTAGATCAACTACCAATCCATCTAACCCTATCCCAGAACACTTAGAACCTTTGCTTCGGAATGACTATGACCAAGTTATCGCTAGATTGAAGCAGTTGGTTTCCAAAAAGAAGGAAGGATTTCTCAGTATGGAAGATGATTCAGATGAAGATGAAGAAGCGCTTGCCCAAGAGCAACAACTTGAAGATAAATTTGGAATGACAAAACATGATCTTTTCAAGAAAATTAATTCGTCTAGAGTGTTCAAACCGAGATTGCTCATCAGTGGTAAACCAGGTATGGGCCAGAAATATTTGGGGTCGGCAACATTGAATTATTTGGAAGGTTTCCAAGTTCAATCGCTTGATCTTGGAACCCTTTTCAGCGAGTCGGGACGTACACCTGAAGCGGCGATCATTCAAATGTACCTTGAAGCAAAAAGAAACCAACCATCGGTGCTTTTCATCCCAAACCTTGAAATTTGGCTACAGTCGGTTCCAGAGAGTGCCAAGTCCACCCTTGAAGGTTTGCTTCGCTCCACCAGTAGTTCTGAAAGAATTTTACTATTGGGTCTCTGTGAAGTTGATCCTTCGGATGAGACATTGCAAACCCAGCTTGAAATTGATCTGGCAAGGTTTTTTGGAGTTGGTAGCACGAATGTATACACGATTGACTCCATAAAGGAAAAACAACGGGAAGAATTTTTCAAGTTCCTCTGGGCATTTTTACAAACTAGACCGGTTTTCGAAGAGCTCAACGTTGATGATCCAAAGTACAAAAAGTTTCAAGAAATCAAACATTATAAAAAGACAGAGAAATTGGCGTTCGCCACCGCCGCTCCTATATCATCTGAACAAAAGGATGCTGAAATTAAATCTCAACAAAAGCAGCAGCAGAAAGCGTTGAAACAGCAGCACAAATCTGATGTCAGGCTCAAAAATTTGGTGAAAATCAAACTTTCAACGATAATGGAAATATTCAAGGCTCGTTATAAGAGATTCAAGAAACCAGTGATCCCTTTGCAACAACTAGCCCATTTATTTGAACCAAGTATTCTTCCGTTCGATGGGCCACCGCCACAGTACTCAAAAGATGGAGACATGATTCTCGATGCTTATACCGGTTGCCGTTTCTACAATATGGAGCTTGATACTATTGAAGAACGACTCTGGAATGGATTCTATTCTGAACCAAAACAATTTCTTAAAGATGTGGAGATGATTTATCAAGATGCTAAAAATATCGGCGACAGGGAAAGATCATTGAAAGCCAGTGAATTGTTTGTTAATGCGCAAGTCAGCATTGAAGAATTGTTCACTAGTGACTTGATTGATCAATGCAAAGAAATGCGACGCAGGGAATTGGACAGACAAAAAGAATACGAAAAAAAAGTGAAGGACTTGCAAGATAAAATTGTCAGTACCACCACTGCTGTTGATTTAACCACTGGCAATAATGAGAATTTAGAATCTGACAAGTCTCATTCCGAAAACCTTGATGGTTTGAATGGTGATGAAATGAATGACAAAGTTGCTAGCCAAGAGATTGAGAGTAAAGATGTCGGGGATCAAGCAGATGAATCTCATGATATGAAAATACTTTCCACAGAAATAATTACTCAACAGGAGTCGACAGAGCAGCAGCTGCCAGTTATGGAAAGTACTATCAATGACTCTAAATTAGATTCTAATGGAGATGCTGATTCTGATACCCCAATGTTTGCCAATGGCGAGGCCACTTTGGCTGTCAATGCTGAAGATCTGGGAATCAAGACTAGTGAAGAGCAGCAAGAACCGGTCAAGAAGTTTACCGACGAGGAACTTGAAGAGTATGATTTGTACCTTAACAAACTCGAAGCCAATAAGACCCGGGAAATCGAGATTGATTTAGAGTACTTGGCAAAAGTTCAGCGCAAGTTATATGAACAAACTGATGGATTTTCCATTGAAGAGTTAGAACTTATGAATTCTTTAATCAGTGAGATTATTTGGCAAAACAAGCACGAATGGGACCGTAATAAGGTGTTAAAATTGATCGAAAAGAAGATTAAGCATGCCGTTAAAGTCATTAATCGTCAGCGCAGTGATGTGGAATGATCTCCTTATGAACTCACAATTCTGTGTATTATTAGTTTTATATTTTTCTAGGTCATTTATTGATTTTTGGGGATTGAGTTGAATCCTTTTTTTTTTTGTTTTTCATCCCAACATGAACTACTGTATAATAATGATAATGATAATAAAGTTGCAAAAAAGTATATTTGCCCTACTTTTTTTTTTTCCTTCCTGTATTTAGTTATCATGGAGAAAATCATCATAAAAATTCATTGAGAAAAATGAAATATAAAAAAAAAGCGCACCTTAAATTAAAGAAAAAAAAAAAATTATAAAGAAATAACAGAATAATACTAATAATAATGACGATAATAATAATAAAACAATAATAATGATTGGCATCCTCTCCTAAATTCTTTGCACAAATCTTCTACCGCTAGCAGTTTTTCTCTCAATGTCTTTTTCTTCTTGATCTGGTTTGGCTCTGTTCAAGATCTTAAGATATTCTAATACTCTCTTTCTCATTCTTGAATGCAAGTAGGCCTTGGATGCCTTGATGTGGTAATGGAAGTATGTTCTGAACAATTGGATTTGGGTGATGGTGTTTTCTCTCTTTTGTGGCACCAAATGACGAGGGAATAACACAAAAGTGACAAACCCTTTATCATATTTCGAGTTGGCTGATTGCTGGCCATAATTGAAGTTTTGGAATTCCGGCAAGCCTCGTAACTCCAAAGGTGGTTCGTATGGGGAAAACAACACTTGAGGGGCGTTTTGGATCGATCTTTTCCGGGCATCGACAAACTCTTGCAAGAACACATTGCCAAAAATCTTATCGGTTTCGTCCTTGAACAACGCAGTAAAGATCACCGTGACTCTATCGTGGGATGGGCGGATATAGATGGTTTCGTCCTCACGATAATTGATCACCGAAGTAACCTCCTCGGAGTTTTCTTCAGGGACGTACAAATCGACATTCTTCACCGCGGCCTCTTGCGCCAACACGTCGTATCGTTTGAATGCCACGTCGAATGGCGCGGCAAGGGCGTTTCTTTTAAGAAGACTGAGTTTGGCGATTAATGATTCCATATCTTCTGGCGAGGCCAACGCCGTGGTGGATATTTGTTGTAAATCGATAAAGATCGAGAAATTGTACCCGTCTTCCGGCTGGTCCAACACCGTGTACCATTGGGAGTCATTGTAGGCATTGCGCAAGTAGCCATCGACGTCCCCGTATTTGACCAAGTCGTTATAACATTTCAAGAATACTGACAACACAATCTTGGTCTTTTCTGCAGGGTCAGGGGTTGAGATATGGAAAAGGGTGTTGTCGAAATCGGAGACAATTCTATCGATTGACACCGGCTTCTCGGTGGTGAAGAGTTCCCTGAGGGTTTTCTCAAGCGATAAATTCGAGCTTTCCAAGTTCAACATATTGAGGATGACGAATGGTTGGTTTGACGTTGCACTATTATTTAATTAGCATTAAAAGAACAACACAGAAATCGCCAAATTTGCGATTTGTGAAAAATGTCTCTTCCTGGTCACGTGGTTGGATGGTTAACTGTTACTGCGAGCTAATCATGATAGATCACAGAGGACGAGGAAGGAATTAATTCGGGAATAATGGTTTTGTTATTCATAATATATTTATTCATATTATATATATATATATATTGGTGATTACTGCGGCGAATGTGTCAAAATCGTTGGTTGATACAACAGGGTAACCGCAATATCACCGTTCTGCAAAAAAAAAAAATCGCTTCTTCTCAACTATGACGATGGACGGGTATATTGATGGCCGATAGTCACTACAAGAATGCTTAGACTAGCCAGAAACCCTGCTCTAGTAAGCAGAGCGCAGTCTGTGCGGCTCAATGTATCCTCACAATTGATAAAGGTCAATAACCGCATCAATCTTTCCACCAGCTCGGTTTTCCAACAAGTGAAATTTCCAGATCTCGATGCCAAATGGTTGAAAAACTGGGAAAAGTTCGATGGTCCTATTACTCCCAAACCTTTGCCGGGACAGGGCGATAAGGAAAAATACTATATGCTAACGATGTTTCCTTATCCATCGGGGATGCTCCACATGGGACATTTCCGAGTGTTCACGATCACCGACGTTGTGGCAAGATATCATCGGTTCAAGAATAAAGAGGTCATCAACCCGATGGGATGGGATTCGTTTGGGCTACCGGCAGAAAACGCCGCGATTCAAAACCAAGTGGATCCAAAGTTTTGGACCGAGCAGAATATTGGGAAAATGAAGCATCAAATAGGGAAGATGCTGACGAGTTTCGATTGGGACCGTGAGCTCAGCACTTGTGATAAATCCTACTACAAATTCACCCAGATGTTGTTTTTGTGGTTATATGAGAATGGGTTAGCCTATAAGAATCTCAAGGAAATCAATTGGGATCCAGTAGATAAAACGGTGTTGGCGAATGAACAAGTCGATGCCAATGGGAAATCGTGGAGAAGTGGGGCGATTGTTGAGAAAAAAATGTTGAACCAGTGGTTCTTGAAGATCACCGATTTCGCCAAAGATTTAAGCGATGATTTGCAAAAACTCGACAATTGGCCACAGAAAGTGAAGTTGATGCAAAAGAATTGGATTGGTAAATCCACCGGTGCCAATATCAAATTTAATCTTGGTAATGATGATATGATCGAGGTGTTTACTTCTCGACCAGATACCTTGTTTAGTGTGCAATACTTGGCGATCTCCATCGATCATCCATTATCCAGCCAGATGGCCTCAAATAACCAAGAGTTACAACAATTCATCACCAATGCTAAAGAGCAAGAAAAACAACAATCTTTCTCCCACCAATCCGACCAGCTAAAGAATAAGGATGGTTACGAACTTACAGGAATCCACGGTACTCACCCACTTACTGGTAAAAAATTGCCGATTTTCGTGGCCCCTTACGTGCTATCCAGCTACGGTAATGGAGCAGTAATGGGTTGTCCAGGGCATGACGAACGTGATTGGGACTTCTGGCTCCAAAATGCTCCAGGCCAACCAGTAATCAAAACTGTTGACCCTGTGGACACTGCGGAACTCAACGATTCTAAACCATACCTTGGCAAACAAGGGACGCTCAACAAGAACTGTGCCGCTGAATTCCAAGGGTTGACCGCGAAACAAGGGTACGACAAAATCGTGGCCACTTTACAATCCAAATCTATGGGAGGTCCTGCCACAAACTTCAAGCTCCGTGACTGGCTGATCTCTAGACAGCGGTACTGGGGGTGTCCTATTCCAATGGTTTATTGTGATTCTTGTGGAATGGTCCCGGTTCCAGAAGACCAACTTCCGGTGGTGTTGCCAGAAAACATCGAGTTCACCGGGAAAGGTAATCCATTAGACCAGCATTCGGAATTCAAGAATTGTAAATGTCCTAAATGTGGAGGCAACAACGCCATCAGAGAAACCGATACTATGGACACTTTTATGGATTCGTCTTGGTATTTCTTCCGTTATTTGGATAGCAACAATGGGGCGTTACCATTTGCCAAATCAAAGGTTGATGACTTCATGCCGGCCAAACTTTACATTGGTGGGGTAGAGCACGCAATTTTACATTTGTTATACCTGAGATTCATCAGTAAATTCCTTTATAAGATTGGGAAATGGGATGGTGGCGGTGTGGAGAATAATGGTGAACCGTTCAAGAAGTTGGCGAGTCAAGGAATGGTGCACGGGAAGACCTATAATCATCCGGTGACCAAGAAGTTCTTGAAACCGGAGGAGTTGGATAAATCCGATCCAAACAAGGTGAAATTGATCGAAGTCGACCCAGCCACCGGGGAACAATTGATTCCGGAAGTGTCGTACGAGAAAATGTCGAAATCCAAGTTCAACGGGGTTGATCCGGTAGAATTTATTGGGAAATACGGGGCCGATTCCACTAGAGCCCATATGTTATTCCAAGCCCCTATTGATCTCGTATTATACTGGGACGAGAATAAGATTGTTGGGGTACAAAGATGGTTGAAGAAATTACTCAATATGAACAAGTTGTTGCTTTCCAAACTCGAAACTTCAAAAGATCAATTCAACACCGCGTCATTGGATGAGTTTTTTGCATCGGTAGAAACTCATGTGCAATCGAAACAGAATTTCAATGATTTGGAAATCTCACTTTTCAACGAGACCCAATCTTGTATTACTACCATGGACTCTGCGTTCGGGGACACTTTGAGTTTGAACACTGTGATTTCCGATTATATGAAAATGACCAACTCAATCCACAATATCTTACAGAAAGATAAAGGTGATGTTGATTTGGGGTTGATTGTCAGTGGGTTTTACAAGTTGGTGTTGATGATTTCTCCAGTTTGTCCTGCGGTGTGTGAGGAGATTTGGGAGCTGGTTCAGAAGCAGATGATCAGTAATAATAATAATGGAAATTGGCAATCGATCTTCACTTCGCATTGGCCAGTGGCCCTTGCTCCAAAGACTTCGGAGGTGGCAAATTACAATGTGATTGTCAACGGTAAGTTCAAATTCTTGTATCGCGGAGCCAAGGATTTAATTGAAAAACCAGAATCACAAGTATTTGATGAGATTTTGAACGGCGTGGAAAGTAATGATAAACAGACCATGGTAGATTTGCAAGGAAAGATTAGCAAAGTGATTTTGAAACCGGGTGCCATTTGTTTTGTTGCTGGTGGAAAGAAGACCAAGAAGAAATCACAATAGAGAACTACAAAGTTTTGTAAATAGTTGATGGATCATGGTTGTTTGAGGTTGTAATTATTTCTTGGACCTTTAGATCCAATTATAAATATGATAGATTAATATGTATATATTCTCTTTGTAAGTATTCGGATATAAGTCTTCGACGACATGCCCAGGATTGAGATATTCTATTTTCTATATTGAGCGAGCTGGCTAGCGATTGTTTTCGGTAGAAATCGTCATCACGTAACTTTTTGAAAATTGGCAAACTTTAATAATATGGCCAATTTCCTGAAGAGAAATCATCTATATAACACAATCTTTATACTACAGTATCTATATTATAACCTCCATAATTAGTCGAAGTAAACCTAATTATTATAATAATGCTGAGGAAAATGATATCCGTTGATCAACAAATGCGGATTTTTTTTTAGTGCCGGATGTCTTAACGATAGGTCTACTAGACGAGCCAAGAGAAATAGACGATTTGCGGTCATGCAAGGGGCCTCTTGAACATCTGAGTTATTCCGAGAGATTCTCTCGGTCCAGTTCATGTAGATCATCAATAATATATGTTACAGTAATAATTGTTGCCTCAGAAGTCTTGGATGGAACATCGCATTTTGCATCGTCGGATTTTGGAACATCCAATTTTTTGGGTCGATGATGGGGGGTATTTGATGCTTCTATGACAGGACGTTGCGAAGAAAACTAGTGTGGTGTACGATAAAAATAGATGTAGTGGTACGATGCAATATAACATTAATAATCATGAGATAGAAAAAAAGGTCAGAAGAAAAAAAAATGTGGCAAACTAGGAAAATGTAGATAGAAAAAAGTGTAGAAAAATCTAGTTGATGGAAGTCTAATGTTGATGAGAATTCCTATATAAAAGAAAAACTTAGAAATGCCGGGATTCTGGCAAAAATGTTGATATCAAAGCTGGTGAAGTGTAGAAAATAAATAAATGACGATGCGTAATGAGTTGAATTAGAAATGACATGATAGTAAAAAAACGGAAATTTTGTACGGATTAAAAGGCAAACAATTGGCCATTACCTTCCATGCTAAAATTTTCACCTTCGAATAACAATTTATCAGAGATTGCCATACCTTTGGGACGGCTTGGCAAAAACGCGGCGTTGATACCTTGGTGATTATCAAATCCAAACTCGCTGTTGGCAAAAGTAGACGGGGTTTGTAAGATGGTGGAATCGGCGATCGACACCAACGACGAATCTCTGGCATGGCCGAATTTGGAAGCGCTGTAGAAGGAGACCGGTGTATTTGTTAAAGAAGGAAGCGATGTAGAGGAGATGTCAGGGGAAAAGCAGGCAGATGGAGGGCTGGCCATTTTAAGAGGTTTGGGGAACACTCCGTCTTCCAATGAGCTGGCGACGGCGAACTGATTGTCGTTGCGGATCCGCAAGTTCTTGAGGTTCTTGGAGGTTGGTCTGATGAGTGTGCCGTTCCAGTTCCACAACTTTCTGGCCACTAGTTGGATCAAGTAGACTCCGATACAGAACCCAGCAAGGTTCACTACTGTTAGGAAGAAGACCTCAGCGCCGTGGTGGTTGTTGTTGTTGTTGTTAGCCAACTTGTCGAAACTAGGGTCATCGTGGCCGAGGTCGATGGCTCTGGAGTCGAACGACGACGGCGAAGCTCTGAAGAGCTGGAAGTCAAACGACCCTAAACCCGCCAAATGGAGAGGCAAGAACCCTCCCGTAGGGGCCTGGTTGGCAAGCACTAGCCTAAGGATCTTGGAATCTTGGTAGGCATGTTCTCTAAGAAGGACAGGGTCGTAAGGAGGAGGGACGGTCATGATAAGAGAGAGCGAGAGAGAGAGAGAGAGAGAGAGAAAAAAAAACAAAGAATGGAGGGGTGATTGAGTAAGAAAGTCTCTCTATATTAGATCTAGGCGAATAACACTGGATATATAATCAAGAATATATAAATATAGCAGAGGAAGTCAGGGGAAGATTTTTATTTATAGGAATTTTTTTTGTTTCTGGAATTTTTTCTATTGTCAACGATTAGCGTCACTGCACCATGACGCAGTGGTGGTTGTTTTTCCATTTGGTGGAAGATCCGTGGATAATTGTTGTTGTTGTTTACCTATGTTTAATGTGTGTATGTTGACATATATATGTTATAACAACAACAAAAATAATAATAATTACTTCATTCAGTTGTTGTCATGCTGCTCTGTGTATGTTTCTTCTTCTTCTTCTTCTTCTTCTTCTTCTTCTTCTTCTTCTGCTTTTTTCTTTCCATCCCCTACTTCGTAAATTAGCACGTTTTCATATCCTACAAAGTGTTCCATAATAATGTACGGTCCTAATTTTCATACGATAAATCTATCATATATTCCCCTCCAATAGCTAATCCTATAAATATGCTCTACCAGATGGGCTGGTTGGCTGGCAGTTGTTCAAAGACTTGTTCTGTACACACAATCTCATCCTTTACGTAATATTAGGCAATACACATACCAATCTCAACCACTTTTCTTTCTTTCTTTTTGTTTTCATCCACCCCCCAATTCGGCCAATCTCCTCGGTTCGGTTTCCGTCAGCTCATAAATCTAAAACGATTCAATCAACGCTCTCACCTTGATATCAAATAGTTCCGCTTTAATAGGCATATCCATCGAATAGAAAGGATTCTTCATTACGTAATCCCCGTACAAAATATATATCTTTCGGAGCAACTCTTCGGCAACCTCATAACTGCTAGATAAGTCCTTATCTGGTCTGTTATTCACATCTCTGTTCAGACTCAAATTCATCTTTTCCGCATCATCTTGTTTGGAAACTTCTTGAGTACTATCTGAGGCCCCTTCCTTTTCATAGATATCCGGCAGAGTAATTAGAATGAACTTGATGCCTGTCAAAGTTTGGAAAATGAAAATATTAAAGAAATCGGTCTCCACAATATTCAACCCGGTGACGTTGCTCTTCATATAAAAGAAATTCGAGCTCAACTTGTTGTAAGATACCGACGAGCTGCTAAGCAAGTCGGCGTTGTTCACTGAAGGATTATTGATATTGGTGAAATTGTTGATCAAGTGCCATAGGCCATCGTTATTGTCCTGATCTCTCATGGTTGATTGGCTTTCCATTCGCGGACTGGTGATATGGTTTGCTCCAGAAGACCCCAAGTTGGGAGTAGACACTGCTGATCCAAGAAGCGGGGTGCCAGTGGTATTAGCATTTTTATTGGCGCTCGTTATTTGTGTAGGAGTAAGTTTCGATGCGATGGCGTGGACACCGTGGATTGTTCCGGCAAACACCAAGTAGTCGTTGATTGATAGTTTATTGAGGGTGGATGAGTAGTCCTGTTGGTACACCAACCCCCCTGCCTTGTTGAGGATATAGAGAGAGTGGATCATTGGGGTGTTGTAGACGCTATATATCGGGTGTATTTCATCTATATCAGCTACCTGGCTTCTTCTTCTTCTTCTTCTTCTTCTTCTGCTGCTGCTGCTGCTGCTGCCGGTATTTTTTTTTTACAGCGCACATCGAGCATTACCCGGGGATATGTGTCAAATAGCCGACTAAAAAGGGGTCTGGACTACCAAAGTATCCGGCATTTGTGGTAGTGTCTGTTGGATATCTAACAAAAGAACACTGTAATTATTGCCCTCTCTTTTGGTGGTGTCCCATTGGCAATATGGGGGAGGAATTTGCTTAACTTGGTGGTGTATATTGTGTTTGTCACGTTGTTGGCGATGGACGGCTGTTTTTTTTTTTCTGTTGTTTTTTTCTGTTGTGTTTTTCTGCTGTTTTGATCAGATAAATCAGCAAATACCCATCCGTATAGATAGATAGATTATAGAGTGGCACTCTTGTGTTGTTAAGGTCTCTGATACTCCTCCTGAAGCGCTCATCTAGGGATACCCCCCATCATGGTAGATGGTCCTTTCTCGCAAACAGATTGCCCTTCTAATCGCAACGATGAGAACGTCGATACAATCACCACTACAACCGATAATCAAGAACCACAACTTGAACCGCATAAACCAATAGATGACGCAGAAGTCATACCAAACAAGTTCTCAATTTCAGAATTGGTCAATGACGCAAAAGATATTGAAGAACACTCGGCTCCAAAACTTGCAAAAGATGAATCCCTGTCATCATCACCACCCAATGATAGTGGCAGTGGTGACTCCAGGTTTAAGAAATTGATTAAAAAGACAAAAGATGGGAAAATGCTTTCTCCTTTGGTCATCAATTCCAGCTTCAGCTCAAAGAATAGCAACAAAAATGATGATTCCGCCTCCAACGTGGAAACTCCAATAGATCCTCCAGCCCCAGCCAGTCCCCAATCTCCGAACGGTAAATCAATATTCTTCTCACCACAATCCATCCATACAAACTTGGGCTCCACTTCAAAGAAATTCAAATCAAAAACCCCAACAACTCCAGTGATCAAGAACTTTTTCCTGATGGATAGAGATGGCCAGAACTCCCCTGATGGCGCAGCAGGCCTTGGAGTCACTGGTAACAACAATGACCAAGAAATACCCAACGGTGATGGCGATGTGAATTGGTTAAAGAGATTGTCGAAATTCAATCACTCTGAGCAAAACTTTAACGATTGGAAAAGTAATTTCTTCCTGTTCAATAAAAACAAGGCCCAACAACTGCAGCAACAGCAAGCAAAAAATATGAAGAAACCCCAGAAACCTACAAAAAAGGAAATTCTCAGTGAAAGTGACAAATTGGCAAGAAGCCGTGCAAACTTCTTGATTGAATCGTTGTTTTTAGGGTATACCGCCTCGAATTTGGTGTCCAGTATGTTTTTGTTGGATGAGCAGGATACTCGAAGAGCTCCATTGTTGGCGCACTTGGTAGGAATTAGAATTAGAGACATTACCGATAGTTATTACGATACCCTGCACCATCATCATCGCCACCATCTCCATCATCATATCCGCGGCAATGATAATGAAAATGAGTTGGATAATACCAGTGCCGATCAGATAATTGAAACTGCTGGGGACGTCACTAACAGTGCTCCTAATGACGACAGCATTACCAATAATGGAGAAGCGGGCACTAATTTTAAAAATCCTCCTATCAAAAGAAGAAAGTTCCGTCTAGAAATGGAATATGGTGTAGGGGAAAATCGTGCCAAATGGACATTAATCAGAAGTTACAAAGAAATTGCTAGCTTTGTCACTAAACTAAAATTAGTCTCCAATGCTACGTTGAATTTAAAGAAGGGACACAGATTGAATTTGCCTTACTTCCCTAAATTGAGGAAAGTTAGTAATAACACTGGTGGGACTAATAGAATTATGTGCTCATTTGACTCAGATACAGACTCATCCTCGTCACTGGATGAAGAGGACGAAGGCGAGTACGGAGTTATTGACCTTACTCATTCTATTGGAGGGAACAGAGCCGACACTGAGAGACCAAGAAGCCGTCTCAGCTTTCAAAGTGACGTGGCGTCTTCAAAACAAGAAGACCCTGAACAAATCAATCCATTAGCTCGTACCTCTTCTAGAGGCTCAGTGGTCTCACAAGTCCAAAACTTGATGTCTCGAATCACCAGCTCGTCTCAAAAGGGGACAGAGAGAAAGAAACATTTGGTGTTTAATGGTGACCCCCATTCTCAAGAAGAGTATACCAAAAGACTTGAGCATTATTTTAAAAAATTATTCTTGGAGTTATCGCTTAGGCCTCAATCTAACAAGTTGTTTCAATTTTTTGAATTGTCACCAATCGGGGTACTCTTGTCTAACGAAAATAGTTACAGAGGTAAACAAGGATATTTATTAATTGCCACCTCTGCTAAAAAGCAAGGCTGGAGAGTTGGTCATTTAAAAGCTAGCGATTTGGGAGCGATGATCAAGAGACACACTATGAAATGGTTTTGTGTTAGTGAATCATATATTCTATATGTGGCAGATATTAATTCAACCACAATCTTGGATGTGTTTTTGGTGGATGAGTTTTTCCAATTGAAGTATAGTGGTGAGAAGAAACTGGGTGCCGCAAAGATCAATGAATTGGTTTCTGATAATGAGGAATCTGATGATGATTCTGATGAAGAAGAAGATGAGGAACAAATTCTTGATGAGGAAGATGTAAAACACCCAAAGAGAATCTCCAACAGAACCACTCCCCATTTGAACATTACTGTCGAAAACAAAGAAAGGAAGCTTAAAATGGTGGCCACCTCGGATCATGAAATGAATTTATGGGTTAGATCAATCCAAATTATGTTATCCAAAACCGAATGGGCACAACCAAAAAGATTCAACTCATTTGCTCCAGTTCGTCAAAACTGTTTTGCTCAATGGTTTGTGGATGCAAGAGATTATTGGTGGGCAGCCTCCTCGGCAATTGAAATGGCCAAGGATGTGATTTTCATTCATGATTGGTGGTTGTCCCCAGAATTATATTTGAGAAGGCCAGCCAACGGTAACCAAGAATGGAGAATTGATCGTTTGTTGAAACGTAAAGCAGAACAAGGGGTTAAAATCTTTGTGATTATATATCGTAACATTGGGGAATTCGTGGTGATTGACTCTAGTTGGACAAAGCATTCATTGATGGATTTACATGAAAATATAAGAGTTTTGAGATCCCCTAACCAATTTTTACAAAATACTTTCTTTTGGGCCCATCATGAAAAGTTGTTGATTATTGATCATACAATTGCATTCTTGGGGGGGATTGATTTATGTTACGGTAGATACGATACCCCAGACCACGTTCTTGTTGATGATGCTCCCACCGCATTTGGTGATCCAAATGGTGCTACCAGCAAAAATACCAGGTATCAAAACTTTCCTGGAAAAGATTATTCTAATCCTAGAGTTAAAGATTTTTTTGAATTGGATAAACCTTATGAATCGATGTATGACCGTCAAAAAACTCCTAGGATGCCATGGCATGATGTTCATATGGTGAATGCCGGGCAAATTGCTAGAGATTTGTCTAGACACTTTGTTCAACGTTGGAATTATTTGATCAGACAAAAAAGACCATCCAGACCTACTCCGCTATTAACTCCACCAACAAATATGACCCAAAAGGAAATTGATGAAATGGGTTTCAAGGGTTCTTGTGAAGTCCAGTTATTGAGATCGTCAGGCTACTGGTCGCTTGGTTTAAAAGAAGTCGAGCATTCAATTCAAAACGCCTACTTGAAGTTGATTGAAACTTCAGAACACTTTGTGTATATTGAAAATCAATTTTTTGTCACTGCGTGTGCTTGGGACAATGTGGTGATTGAAAATAGAATTGGTGACGCCTTAGTTGATAGAATCATTAGAGCGTATAATGAAGGTAAGGTTTGGAGAGCGGTGATTGTGATTCCATTGATGCCAGGGTTTGAAGCTCAAGTTGATGAGCCTGAAGGTTCTTCAGTCAGAGTGATTATGCAATGTCAATACATGTCCATTTCCAGAGGCTCGACTTCAATTTTTGCCAAACTTAAGAAAGTCGGTATTGATCCAGATAATTATATTCAATTTTTCTCTTTGAGAAAATGGGGAAGAATTGGAGAATATGGCAAATTGGTTTCTGAACAATTGTATATTCATGCAAAGACCATGGTTGTTGATGATCGGGTTGCCATAATTGGGTCTGCTAATATCAATGAACGTTCAATGAGAGGTAGTAGAGATTCGGAAATTTGTGCGGTGATTAGAGATACCGAAACCGTGAAAACCACCATGAATGGTAAACCTTATCTTGCTGGGAAGTTTGCCCATACTCTTAGAATGAGATTGATGCGGGAACATCTTGGTGTTGATGTCGACGTTTTGGAAATGGTAGAACGTAAGTTTGATGAAATTGAAAAAATCGTCAAATCAAATTTCGATAAAGGCTTGAGGAATGAAAACGTCACTGGGAATTTCAACAGTGATGCCAATGCCATGAGATCAGCCATGGTCGAATTGGCGAGTAGAGAGGTTTTGAATTTATCTGATGGTACTAGCAAGTGGAAAAAGTTCCGCAGGTCGACCGCTCAAGATCCATCAAGTAATTATTGTGATGAAGATGATGATACGGATTCCGCATTGTCAAAGCTTGGTAGTCCATTATATAAATCATTCAATAGCAGAGCGTGGGTTGAAAATGCTGGTCTTCGTGACAAGAAACAATTATCGTCTGATCCAAGAATTAAGAATAATTTGGAGCACAAGGCCGATGTTGCAGGAAAGGGTGATAATTTGGACAGTAAAGCTTATGGTAAATGGAAATTGAATGCCAGACAGACCTTGAAAAAATGGGCCCTTCAATCATCTGATAACAAGAAATTCAAATCGGTATTCATTCCAAACTTGGACAGTGTCAAAGAGTTTTTGGGTAACGATGAAGAAATTGTGGAAATTTCTGCTAGTCCATTATCAAAAGAACATGAAGAAATTTTAGCTCAAAGAGATCAAGAGCGTTGGGAAATGTTGAAAAGAGTTGCCTATTTGCAGCGTTTGGGAATCAAGTATGAAATTGACTTAAAGGATGAGAATTCTAAAAGATCGAAAATGGGATTGAAGAGCAAGGTTAGTCCATTTACTTCTCCTGAAGCCAGTAGCTCTTTGAATTGCGGCACACCTAACAATCCTAAAGAAATGCTATCCAAGTTTAAGTTTGATGCTGGTCAAAATGGTGGATTGCCATCAACCGTAGTTGATGGGCAGCAGGTGACTTCTGCCGATCTCTTGAATGATGATAAAAAAACTGCTGAAGACTCAAAAGTCAATGGAGGTAATGCCAATACTTCAGATACTGAGAAAACTAATAATAGTAATAGTAATAAGTCAGACCAAAATGGCACAACTGGAGCAACCGCAGAAACTACTGCGAACAGAGACATTCCAATCACCACCTTGACTGATGAAGAAATCGATCATTTATTTTCCGATGGTTTAAAGATTGGTAAGAGCAGATTTATTGATCCTTATGGCTTTTCCGATCCTTTGGATGAAGAGTTTTATGAGGATATGTGGTTTGAAAATGCTTATAGAAACACCAAGATTTTCAGATTAGTTTTCCATTGTCAACCAGATGATACAGTGGCTACTTGGAACGAATACAAAGAAGCCCATAAATTGATGACCGCATTCTCAATTGCTCAAGATTACGAAATTGCTGCTATCAAGGAACAGGATTATGACCTTGCCACTGGCCATGATGAAGATGAAGATCTCGATGAGAAAATGGAAGATGATGACTTCCAGAGACCAAGGTTGTATAGTCATAGAACTTCCAGGTCTGTGAGGGTTGAGGATTTGAATCGTGAAGCCATTGGGGTTCTTGGTAGACCACCTGAAGAGATCAAGATTGATTTGAATCAACCATCGCAAAACCCGCAGCAGCAACCAAATCTGCCACAACCCCCACGTTTGCAGAAGATCAATAAATCATTCAAGAAGTTTTCTAATCTTCGGAAAGGTTCTGTTAGTGATGGAATGGCTGCTGATGTAATTATGGATAATTTACCAATCCATGAAGAGAATGAAAATTCTAGTGGACATATTAGTGCTTCTGTATCTCTCCATACCACCGAAACCAAGTTGAGGGATGAAGATCCAAAAAATATTGGATCACCAGTGACTTTTGGAGATACATTGAAAGATATTCTGACTAATGAGAAGAGTTCGATTACTCCAGAACAATTCCACCAGCATGAGGGAGATAAGTTGAATTTCCTCACCCCTTCAGTACAGAATTATAATAATAAATCTGTGAGTAAATCATCATCGTTCCACGATCAATCCACTTATAATCCTTCGACTAGAGGAGCGGTCAGCTTGTTATATAGCAATTCTAGCCCAGTGAAAGGAACTGGATTAATTGGCAGAAAACGGACGGGAACTTTTAGTAATAGACGTCATAAGCATTTAGGGCATAGGGATTTGATATTTGACAAAGAGACCGCCGATAAGATCTTAAGTAATATCACTGGTCATTTGGTGTTGTTCCCTGTGAATTGGTTAGCGAAGGAATTAGAAGGTAATAATTGGTTCACCAATTCTGACAGGTTGCCACCTATTGAAATTTACGATTGAAAAGGAAATGAATTGGGGATTTGATAATTTCATTCGTTATATTATAATAATTTTTTTTTTTTTTTTTGAATTTTTTTTTTCATTATTACTATTATTTGTTGTCATTTTGCTTTAGTTAGTTTTTGCATATTTTAAAAAGATCTTGTTTGTGTTTATAATTTTTTATTGTTAGTTTGTATTGATGTAAGTTGTTTCGCGAATCGATGGTATATTTTTTTGTTGTTTTTGCTGATCATCGGTGATAAATATGGGATATCGCATTAAAACTATTACTTAGTGTTATTTTCTATCTGGATAAAATAGTTGCAAACTTTACCAGTATTTGGAATCATCATTCTTTTTTCATTATTGGGGAGGTTGGAGTAATTATGCTTGCCAGGAAAATTGGCCTTTTTGGTTTTAGATAATTATTAGGTCGCACGCTTTTACCATTTCTATTTCCTGTGGGTTTCATTTATTATTTCTAATAGATAATGGAAATTACCATCTTTATCAAGCTGACCTGCTATATATAGTCAAGTGTATTTATTAATCTACTTATTCAAAGTTCTAATATCGATATCTTTATGAATATAAGCTCTTCCGCCATTGCCATAATCGCCAACAACTTGGCCAGTTCCCTTCAATTGATATTGATAACACACCAATCCTTCTAAACCGACTGGACCTCTGGCATGTATCTTATTGGTACTGATCCCCACTTCGGTACCAAACCCGTATCTGAACCCATCGGCAAATCTGGTAGAACAGTTCCAGTAGACCCCGGCAGAATCAATACCGTTCAAGAATTTATTGGCCTTAGTTTCATTAGAAGTGATGATTAAATCGGTGTGTTTTGATGAATGGAGGTTGATATGCGACATGGCAGATTCGACATCCTTCACGGATTTCACCGCCAAATCAAACGATAAGAATTCGGTATGGAAATCTTCTTCGGTGGCCGTGGTGATGAATTTCTCATTCTTGGTGATGAATTCTTGATCAAGTTGGTTGAGCAATTCGGTGGTAATGTGTAATGTCACTTCGGCGTCGAACAAGCTTTGGAAAATTGTTTTGATATCGGTGACTGGGATGTGTTCATTGATAAGGAGGGTTTCCACCGCGTTACAGGCGGCACAGTAATTGGTTTTGGCATCGACAACCAACTTGCAAGCCATCTTTAAATCAGCTTCGTCGTCAATGTACGCAGCGCATAACCCATCGGCGTGACCCATCACTGGGATTTTGGTGTTAGATTTGATATTACGTACCAAAGCATTTGAGCCTCTTGGGATCACCAAATCAATAAACTTGTCTTGATCCAATAATGCCCCGACTTCTTCTCTGGTGCTGATTAATTGGATAGAGTTTTCTGGGACCTTGGTTTTGGAGGCAATGACCTCGTTGACAATTTGGGCCATGACTTTGAAAGTTTCGAGTGACTCTTTCCCACCTTTCAAGATGGCGGCATTGCCTGATTTTATGGCCAACGCGGTGATATTGGCAATGACTTCTGGCCTTGATTCGAAGATCACAAGCAACACTCCTACAGGACAGGTGACTCTGTACAAGTTCAAGTCGGTATCCAATTCTCTGGCCAAAGTGATCTTGCCGATTGGATCTTCAAGTTCCCTGACTTCGAGAATCCCGTCCAACATCGAGTCGAACTTGTCTCCTTTAGACAAGTCTAATCTCTTTATTAATGGTCCGTCGAGGTTGTTATTTATGGCGTTATCAAGATCTTTTTGGTTAGCTTCGATGATTTGCAGCTTGTGAAGTTTCAACCCATCGTGGATCTCTTGCAACGCTTGGGATCTTTCGGAGTCACTCAAAGTCTTTAATACTGTCGATGCAATATGAGCATTCTTGGCAATAGTTTCTGCTGTCGACATATTAATCTAGTGGAGGTGTAAACGGATATGGGCAGAAGGTATATCATTATTCGTACTGAGTCATATCATCAGAAGAAGATGAAGGCGAAAAAAAAATAGGATGCGTGAGATGACACGTTACCCGGAGGATGTATCAAATTATCTAGTGGGGGAATTGACCATGTTTCTCTATGTGCTGTCCCAGGGTCAAAGAATTGGTCTCGAATAACTAGCTAGCTTCCTTTGATCGTTGCCATTGAATAGATTCCCCGATACACCCATCAAATCATTCATTCGCAGACCAGTTGTTGACAAAAAACCGTTTTGGTCACGTGCCGCTTATCACTGATTATTTGATTACCATCCAATTTGCACTGGAGTGAGTTATATTAGGTAGATCCTCCCCCATTGTAATAGGCGGCATACTACAACCAACTCTTAGCTTCCACCATCATCCTTACCTCCTTGCAAATCACTGCTGGCCGTTGGTGGTCTGTGTCGGTGTTGGATGTTTTTTTTTGTGATTCCCCCGGGTAACGCCTGTGCCCCCAACAGGGCCAATCAGTAGCGGTTGAAAAAAAATCTCTGGCACTAATATTATTATTATAGGAGGAGATCCTTTGATAAGTCTGTAATACCCATCTGTCAGTAAACTGCATTCACAACTTGATCAGCAATGTTCCGTTCAGCTGCTAAAGTCTCTGGTCGTCGTCTCCTCTCGACTGCTTCTGCTCAAACCCAATACACCTCCTTGGCTAACGGTTTGACTGTTGCAACCGAAGCCAACCCTTTGGCCAAATCCTCAACCATTGGTTTGTGGATTGGTGCTGGGTCTAAATTCGAAAACAGATACAATAATGGTGTCTCCAAATTGACTGCCAACATCTTGGCTGAATCCAGTAAGGCCGCCGCCGCCAAAGAAGGTATCTTTGTCGGTACCTCTGCCGAAAGAGAATCCATTGCCTTGTACGGTACCACTTTGGCCAACAAGACCTCTGAAGTCGTTGAATTGTTGGCTCAACAACTCTCTGCTCCAGCCTTGACTGATGCCCTCCTTGCTTCTGAAAAGGCCAAGGCCATTGCCGACGCTGAGCTCATTGAAACCATTCCAAAGAAAACCGTTTTGGAACATTTGCATGCCACCGCTTTCCAAGGTACCCCATTGTCCTTGCCAATCCAAGGTACCCCAGAAGGTTTGGTCAACATCGAAGCTTCTGACATCGAATCCTTGTTGTCCAAGCACGCCGTCTCCTCCAACGTTGTCGTTGTTGGTGCTGGTAACGTTAACCACGAAGAATTGGTCAACTTGGTCGAAAAGAAACTTAATATCAAGAGTGGTTTGGCTCCAGCCGTCAAGCCAACCAAGTTTTTGGGTTCCGACTTGAAATTCAGAGACGACACTTTGCCAAGTGCTTACATTTCCATCGCCGTCGAAGGTCCAGCTTTCAACGCCCCAGAATACTACACTGCCAAGGTTGCCGCTGAAATTTTCGGTACTTACACCAGTTCTGAACCAATTTCCGTTAGACAAGGTAGTAAATTGGCCAACATCGTCACCGAAAACCACTTGGCCCAACACTTTGAACACTTCTCTCTCGGTTACAAGGACACCGGTTTGTGGGGTTTCTACACAGAATCCAACAATGTCGGTAACATTGATGACTTGATCCACTTCTCTTTGAAACAATGGAACAGATTGTCCACCGAAATAACCGAAACCGAAATTGTCAGAGCTAAGAACATTTTGAAGACCAAGATCTTGCTTTCTTTGAACTCTACCGTCGCCATCGCCAACGACATTGGTAGCAAGGTTTTGATCAACGACAGAAGACCATCCGTCGAAGAAATTTTCAGAAAGATTGACCAAGTCTCTGCTAAGAGTGTCACCGCCTGGGCCCAAGAATCCGTCTGGGATCAAGATATCGCCGTTACTGGTACTGGTCAAATCGAAGGCTTGTTCGATTACAACAGACTCAGAAACGAAATGGCCTTATTGAGATGGTGATTCATTCATTTAAATATTACAGTTATTATGTTTTACTAATTACTTTTTCGAGGTTCATATAAATAAAGAAAAAAAATGTTTATTCATTTAAAGTATTATAGTACACCCAATAAAACAAAAATTCCATTCATCGTTATAGCTTGAACTGTAGATATAAAATATCAGATATGTTAGATACATATTATTTCAGATATGTTAGGAAAAAATATATTGGAGACTTTACGAATAGATACGATATCTTGGATGATTTTTCTTGTAATCGCGATCACACCTTGAGAGGAACGAAAAAAAAAAAAAAAAAAAAAAAGGTAAACAAAAACTTCTTTGCAGGATCACAAAATAAATAATCAAAACTCTAATGTATTTTATGACACATCCTACCCACAATGAGTGAGGCAAGATATGGTATTGGTGCGGCCCTCTTGAAGAAGATGGGATACAAGGAAGGTGAGGGCTTGGGTTCCAATAAGGAAGGTATTGTGGCACCAATCGAGGTTGATTTGAGACCCAAAGGTCTCGGGGTTGGAGGGGTCGAGGAAAACAAATCACAAAGGGATAAGATAAAGAATTCTGAAGATGATTCTGAGTCAACCGCAATAAAGAAGAATGAGGCTTATAATATACGTGAATTTATCAACGAGATGGCGCAAGATGGGTTGAAAATCCCGGAGGTGGTGGATGAGATTGTGAAGATCAATATAAATGATGATTTTCTTAATGATTCAGGTAAAACAATACATAACGGTATTCTGTTTGTGAAGAAGGATATAGCGGGCGATGTTTCAAAAGATCTGCGGTTGGAAGTAGAGCAGAAATTGATGGGGCTCACGAATGAATGGAATGAAACCAACACAAAACATAAAGAATATAGCCAAGCGTTCCATCAACAGCAAATAGAGCTCGAACGTTTAGAGAAGCCACTAAACAATTTGGGGTCCTTATTGAATTCCTTGAAAGGCATTCAGGCGAGAAAAGATCTTCCGTTATCGGAAAATATTGATTCTACTAATGGGGCGCTATTGGCGTTAGTCAATTTTGGTCAGGCATCCAATGGGACTTTGTCCCATACAGTTGACAGAAATATCATCAACGATATGATTGTTATTTTATTAGCTCCTTTATTGAAAAGCTTATCTGAAATGTTGTGGAACGTTGAAGACCCTGAATTTTATTTTGGAGATTCTAGCGATGACAAGTTCAACTTTTTAAAATCTGAGATATTGAACTGGAAAGAAATACTCAACCCGCTCCAAGATGCTGGCGACGGTGGAATCTCCTTGGGTCTATTGGACTCTATGATTTCTGAAGAGCTATACTCGAAGATAACGGAATTTGTGGAACTCAAGTGGGAAAAAGAATCCTGGAACCTATTGCTAATAAAATTCTTCGAGGACTTGAAGGATATTTTGCATGAAAGATTCTTCAATTATATGTTAGTCAGTCAGATCAAACCAAGATTATTAGAAACTATTAAACTACTACGACCTACTTTCATTGTGAAGAACATTATGTCTGAAAATTTCAATTTTGAAACGAAGAAATCCTCTTCCCCAATTCAACAAAAACCGTTTTTTGAGTTTTGGTACAACTTTTTACCCCAAATAGTGAGGAATGATTTAGTCAAGTCTTTGTCCGAAATCAATTTCAGATATCTTTCTTCTATTGATATTATCGATTTGGAGAAAAATATAATAAAGAAATCTGGAAGATCTATTAAAAAGGATGACATTTTTATAGAATATGAAATTGAATTCTCATACTTGGATGAGTTCAATCATTATTTAGAGAAAAGAGATAAAGCAGTTATATCCTCATTCTTGGAGCATTTTCTTGAAGAATCAATGAAGAACTACCGAGTTTCTACGGTTTCTCCAGATTATTCTTTTTTCAGAATTCTATTTGGTTTGAAAAAATATTTAATATCCGCCAAAAAAACTGACAATTATGACATAATTATTTCTCATTTCTTCATACAAGGGAAATTAAAAGCAAGACTTTTGGAATTGTTAGAAGATGTTTTTGTACTGAAAAGGCTGTTTGATATCGCCGTATGGTTTCAATCTTGGTATTCATTTATTTTTCACTATTTTGAGCGGTTATTGAAACCTGAAGGTAATTTTACCCTTCCTGGTTCAATTCAACACGCATTCGGGGTGCTATTGGATACAATCAATCGATGTGTTGACTTGCTTGTTAACGATAATCATGATGCCGAAATTAATTCCTTCTTAAAATCTATTGACTGTCAAATTAACATTGTGGATATCTTGAATAAATTGCGTTCTACAAGTTCCACTGATGAATCGGAAAAGCCTACTAGTAATGTTAAAGGAATTTCAACAGGACACCTTAAAACGACATTCAGAGATGTTGTTGAGGACTACTTGAATCGCCATAACATGATTTTCAAACCGCAGAACAGACCTCATCCAATTTTAGGGTGTCCGCTATACAAAATTGTGAAGATGAATGATGGCGTGCCAACTGGTGATGGTTACATGTGTTATTTGAAGGATGACGTTCTTTTCTTGCAATTTCTGAAACAAGGCGGATATAGGGCTGTTGGAATAAGTGATTTGGCAGATCGCATCAACAGTTTTACATAAATGGAAGCGGCTAAAAGTCTAGAGCGAGCATTCTTATCATCCCTATATTCAGTTCTTATTTGTACAATATATACATGTTGGGGGTTTTTCTATTCTAAGATATCAAAGAAGATGGAAATCAAAACTTTTTTTCAAGTAAGAACAAATTCCTTTTTTTTTTTTCAGTAAATAAGTATTGAAGATCATAGTGTTGCTGGTAACCTATTCTTCAGCAATAGCAGTAGTGACTGAAGCATCTTCTTCATATCCCGTGGCTGGAGTGGTTTCTTCGGAAGTAGTTTCTGGTTTTTCAGCAACGACTGGAGATGATTCTTCAGTAACTGGTTCTTCGGTAGCTGGGACAGCAGCTGGAGCGACGGCTGGTTCTTCGGTAGCTGGGGCAGCAGCTGGAGTAGCAGCTGATTCCTCGGCAATAGGAACTTCATCTTCTCTCAATTCTTCAGCATAGACTTCTGGGTATTTTCTGAAACAGTCTTGCATATGCTTGAATTTTTCAATACAGTCGATTCCCTTTGGTTCGGCTTCGGAGTACACAAAGCACGAGAAGGCTTCTTTGAATTCTTCCCCACAAGGACCATTGGCCATACCTCCGAGACATGGACAGTCCCAATTGATTTCCCCGGTTTCTGGGTTATAAGCAGCGGCTTGCTCTTGAGGTTCTTCGGTACTTGCCTCTTCTTCAGTAACCGGTTGTGATTCCTCAGAAACTTCAGGCTGTTCTTCGAATTCTTCTTCTTCACTAGATGAAGTTAGTTCTTCAGCCGGCTTGGAATCGGCGGCTTCCTTTTTAGCATGATGAGCAAATTCTAAATTTCAAATTAGTAATCAATGTCCTTTAGTACAACCAACCACAAACAAAAAAGTACGCATAGTGCAATACATACCGCTCAAGGATTTATGGGTATATGAACTAATTTTCAATCTATCTTGATAACAGAAGGCTAACCCTCCGATGATGGAAAGAGGGAACAATAATGCGGCAGGATCAAAGGATGATGATGACTTTTTGGAATGTTGACTGGAGTTGAATCTTTTGGCGGCAGAACGAAGCCCATGTCTGTTGTTGACGATAGATCTTCTAGAAGCTGCACGAGCAGATGAATTGAAAATGGCTCTTTGCATCATTTTAAAAAATGGTATATAGATAATAAGTGTTTCAAAAGACAAGACCCTTGGACGGTGAGGAATTTGTTAGATAATTATGAAATTTTTGGTGAAGAAAAAAAAAAAATCTGAGGGCTCCGATGCTATGCGCGGGCTGCGAACCAAAAGGTCCCAATTATTATTCTGCTTTACGCATTTATATATAGTAATTATTAGGATATTATGGTGATAGTTTTCTGTTTTTCATTTTGTTTTTCTCTTTTTCAGTATTCCAGATTATATTCAGGTGATACAATTTGTGGTGCTCCATTGGCACAGAGGTTCATTATTGGCAAAAGTTTTTGAATAGTGTAAGCAATAGATTTCCAATGAAGGTGATATTCACATAGTACTCACTTTTCTAAAAGATCCTTTATTTAAAATATGGCAGTCCGTCTAGCGAGTTTTATATTAGCTATATTTTATGTTTCCTCCTCGTGATAAAATAATATACATGAAAGATAATCAAAAATTGCAATTCCGATTCTGATGAAACCAGGTGCTTTTTCAGGCTTTGCCCATTATTAACATCATTTCATTTTATTTCCCCTCTCCCATTTTTTTTTTTTTTTTAAGTAGCTGTGTGAATTTATAGACCTTTTTTTGTTCAAAAGATTTATCGCTTTTATTTTATTTTCAGTTCTTGGTTGTTTCGCTTTCCTTTCAAGAAACAGTAATTGTCAGCTCAAAATAAACTCTCTTGAACAATCTACAGAATAAAATATAAACAAAAACGTTTCCTCTTAAGAAATTAATTAGCGAAAAAAAATTTAAAATTAGGCATTGTGCTAGAAACCCAAGGTAGTTATTGTTACAGTAGATATTCTTTGCTTTCAAATAATATGTTGCAAACATGAAGATATCTTGGAACGCAATGAGAACACAAATCATTTATCTCTAAACATTTAAGATATTAAATATAAATTCATAAATCTCAAGTAGAACAATTTAAACTAGGCATACATGGAATATTTTATCTTGTAGTTTTTTGGTAACGATTCTCTTGTAATTTGAAAATTGTACCTGCTAAATTCATTCTTATTTCAATCACTTGAATGCACCTATTCAACAACTAACGATTCTAAAAGTCCTATTTGTGTGCAAAAACCTATAACCTACTAGACTATATCACCTGCTGAGCTATAATAATATGTCGTCTTTGGATCACTTTCAACAAGATTTTTACAAAAAGCTCTGGGGTGAGCGACAAAAATAATAATAATGATACGAATCATCACGTATACGTGGACGAAATCATTAAATAACATCTTTTCATTTGACAGAAGTGATACGAAAAGGAGTTTAAAAAAGGACAAACAAAAAATAACCATTTTGCTCATTATTTCCATATTTTGAGCCGAGAAAAGGTTGTACAACAAAAATTTAGGATCAAATTTAAAGCCTCGCTACGCACTTTTTAGACGCGTCTCGGAGAGAAGATTACTACAGTCAAACATAAATATATCAGGATAATTAATTATTTCAATGAAAAAAAATTCAAGATTAAAGCATTATATTTTATCAATTATAAATATTCGTTTTTCTTGGGAAAAACAAAAGAACAAATAAACAAACAGTATTCGATAAAGCAAGAGTAATTTATCTAGTTAAAAGTTAAAACACTAAACCATCAAACAATAAGCAAAGCTCAGTATTCTGGGTTTCTAGTATATTTGTTACCAATAAATTTCTTTGTGGAATAAACTGGTTCCTTTTTCAAATAGTCTAGTGGTTTCAATTTTGGCCAGTCAACAACCTGTAAACCATTAGCAAACATGTAAATGGCAGAAAACAACATCCCAATAACAGAGATTATAGCTAAAAGGTGTTGCTTAGCTTGTAATCCATAAACAAGGGATTTAAAGAATAAAGCAATGAGCAAGAAAACAAAAAACAAAAATAATTTCAAAATATATCGGAATTGATACAATCTATTGTCGGTGAATGGTGAGTAGGAAACTTTAGCAGGAACAAACTCGCCCAAAATCAAATCAAAAGAATCTTGTCTAGCACCATCTTTGTAGTTGTTTTTAACATAACGAGTTAATGAGTTGTTCAAGTCATTCAAAGCCCCCTTTCTAGTTCTTTTACCTGTTCTGGTGAAGTCGGTCTTCAAAGCACCAGTACCAGAGTAGACAGAACTGACGGCATCAGCATTGTCAGCCCAGAAGTTTTGGAACTCCAAATTGAAAGTGTTGTTGGATTCCCATTTTTCTCCTTCTTTGAGGAGATTTAATTGTTCCAATTGACTTTGTAAGAAATAACGACCCAATGTGGATTGAACAACGTTGGTTCTATCAAGACAATCCATACAATTGGTTCTAACAACATGCAGTTGCTCTCTTAAAGTGGTAACGCCATCTTTGTCAATGGTACCAAAGAAATGATCATTGCGCTTCATCCCAAGGTCCTTAAGTCTATCAATCAACAAGTTAACTCTATGCCATTGCATTTTACGGCATTCGTGGTGGAAATCAAAGTAGATGTAGTTGAGTCTATCATTATTAAGTTTTCCGACAATGTCTTCATAGGCTCTCTTAACTGGCAATTCGTAACCTTTTTGATTAACGAGATTGACCAAATAATTATCGCCGTATAAAGACACTTGTTCATCAAAATGGAGGGTTGCCGCTTCCACTGGGGAGGTTTTAGAAATCGCCAACTTTGGTTTATACTTCAAGTTATTAATTTCTGACCAGTACACAGGAACAGATCCTCTGGTTTGCAAGTAACTTTGCACGGTGTTCTTGTACATCAAGAGTTGTTCGGTTTCGTTGTTATTGGCGACATTACCTTTAGCATCAATCCCACGACGGAAATAACGAGTACCTGCTCTATACTTATTTCTTCTGGTGACCAAGGCAAAGGAAATATCAGAGCCATTAACATTTTCTTGAAGAACCTTAGCATACCCCGATATCACTGGGGTGATAAATGCACCGTAATTCTTATCTTTGGCGTATTCGTTAAGCAAATCCTTGTTCAAAAATTCGTTCCAAAAAAAACGCTTGTCTAAGGAACCAATGGTGACGGTCAAGTTCTTGACAAAGTTACGTTGCATGGAGTTAGTCAAGTCATAAGTAGGGGAGTAATACAAATTACTGCTGTCTAATTGGAATCTGATCAAGTCAAGATAGGCATGTTCATCTTTATTGTAAGTAGAGTAGTTACCCAATGGAACAACAGAGGTGCTGACCACTTTGAAGATCTCATTATCCAAGATCTTCCCAACAGATTCAGATCTGTTGATGGATAGAAGGTATTTACCAACCTTCAAGTCGATTAACCCCAAGATCCCATCAATTTCTTGACATTTGGATCCATCAAGCGATTTACCAGTGACGATCGCCACTTCAGACTCAGAGACTTGAAGAACGCGGTCTCCTTGCTTGAGGAGGATCCCTTCAGAAGAGCTGGTCAACAACATGCTGTTAGTTGTACCTATCAGAATATTGGAGCGTTTTCGATAATTGTTTGTGTCAACTGAATTATTTTGTGTGTTTGGTGGCAGGAACTCCAAAGAGAGGGTAAGTACCGTCAGCAGTAGGAATTTAACAACTCACAATTTTATTCGAAAATCATTGGAAAATTCACCATCAGTATATCTGGTTACTCTCGAATTAGTATCACCAATATATTTTTAAAATGGTAGGTATCCTATTATATTTCTAGTTAAATGCGATCACCGGGAATTTTTTTTCCCTTGGTGTTCGCAATTTGTCTGTTCATGTAAACGAATGTGCTTGACTAACGATTGATCCAGGACTTTGAAGCTGGCGAAGACGTTAACGGGGTTCGTCTCTCTTGGAACATTATTCCAAACACCAGCGGGAGCCTGAAATCAACTATTGTTCCAATCGGTGCTTTGTACACTCCATTAAAGCAAAAGGAAGATTTGGCTATTGTCGAACACGACCCAATCCGTTGTAATGCCAATTGTAAAGCGGTATTGAACCCTTTTTGTCAAATTGATTTGAGAGCTAAAATATGGATTTGTCCATTCTGTTTGGCCAGAAACGCTTTGCCTACCCAATATCAAAACATCAATGTGGATTTCTTGCCAACTGAATTGAAACCAGAATCGTCCACTGTCGAATACATCTCTTTGAGGCCAGTGCAAAACCCTCCAATCTTTTTCTTCGTCATTGATCTCTGTCAAGATGAAGACAACTTGGCTGCCTTGAAAGATACTTTGATCATTTCTTTGTCTGTCATGCCACCAAACGCCTTGGTTGGTGTCATTACCTACGGTACCATGGTTCAAGTTCATGATTTGGGTTACGAAACTTGTCCAAAATCGTACGTCTTCAGAGGTGATAAAGAATATCCTTTGAAAACTTTGAACGAAATGTTATCTGGTGCGTCTCCAGACAAGAGTTCATTATCTAGATTCTTTTTGCCATTACAAGAAGTGGAATTCCAATTGAGTAACTTATTCGAAGGCTTGAAGAAAGACCCATGGCCAGTTGCTTCTAATAGAAGACCAATTAGATCCACTGGTGCCGCAGTTTCTATTGCTGCCACTTTATTACAAGCCAGTTTCAGTGGGTTTGGGGCCAGAATTATGCTCTTCAGTGCTGGTCCAGGCACTTTGGCTCCAGGTATGGTTGTCGGTCCAGAATTGAAAGAACCAATCAGATCTCACAATGATATCGATAAAGAAAGTGCCAAACATTACAAAAAATCCAAGAAGTTCTACGATGGCTTGGCCGAAAGAATTTCCGCCAATGGTCACTGTGTTGATGTCTTTGGTTGTTGTTACGATCAAATTGGTATGTCAGAAATGCAATCCTTATCTAACGTCACCGGTGGTGCGTTGGTTTTATCGGATGCCTTCACCACTTTTATCTTCAAACAATCTTTCTTGAGATTGTTCGATAAGGACGAAGAAGGATACATGAAGATGGGTTTCAACGCCACTTTTGAAGTTAAGACCTCCAACGAATTGAAGATTTCTGGTTTGATTGGTCATGCCACATCTTTGAAAGCATCTGGTCCTCGTATTGCCGATGCAGAAATTGGTATTGGTGGTACCAGTGCCTGGAAATTATGTTCTGTCACTCCAAACCACACTTATGCAGTTTATTTCGAATCCAATAATACCGGCCACGGGAACACTGGTTACGATGCTGCGTACACCCAATTCATCACATCTTATCAACATGGTAGTGGGACATATAGAACCAGAGTCACCACAATTAGAAGTCCATTGTCTTCAAATGGTGAACAAGGAATCACTGAATCGTTTGATCAAGAAGCCGCTGCGGTTTTGATGTCGAGAATTGCGGTTTTTAAAGCCGAACACGATGATGGTGCCGATGTATTGAGATGGATTGATAGAATGTTGATTAGATTATGTCAAAGATTTGGTGATTATCAAAAGGACAACGCCGAGTCTTTCAGATTGTCCCCACAATTCTCATTGTATCCACAATTTATGTTTTACTTGAGAAGATCACAATTCTTGCAAGTTTTCAACAACTCCCCTGATGAAACCGCTTTCTACAGGCATGTTTTAACCAGAGAAGACACCACCAACTCGTTGATCATGATTCAACCGACCTTGACCTCATTCTCAATGCAAGATGAACCAGAACCAGTGTTGTTGGACTCTGTTTCTGTCAAACCAGACAGAATCTTGTTGTTGGACACTTTCTTCCATATCTTGATTTACCGTGGGGAAACCATTGCCGCATGGTACAAAGCAGGGTACCAAGAAAATCCAGAATATGAGGACTTCAAGAAATTCTTGGAAGAACCAAAGGCCGAAGCCGCCGAGCTTTTGGTCGACAGATTCCCATTGCCAAGATTCATCGATACCGAGGCTGGTGGGTCCCAAGCCAGATTCTTGTTTTCTAGATTGAATCCTTCCAACACTTACCAACAACAAGACGCCTTCAGTGTGGGCGCTGGTAGTGCTGTTGTTTTGACCGATGATGTCAGTTTGCAAACCTTCATGGCTCACTTGCAAAAATTGGCTGTCAGTGGCACTTCTTGAAATCGGAAATAAAGATGGCAGTAACTTGAGAAAAAAAAAGTACTGGGTGTATGCACTATTCTCCGTTAATTTTATTACGTTATTATATTTTTTTCTTGTCGTTTAGTAAGCCTCTTGGATTTAAAATTATATTGCCTTTTTAAATTGTGCTCTCCTCCTGGTTCTACCTTTTCCTCCCCTATCAGCTCTGTAAAGAGAAAAAAATAATAATGTTTTTTTTTTCTCTTAGCTCTTACAATGCCAAGTATGATTCTTGGAAAAAGTGTGATGTGGTAAACTATAATTCGATTTTTTTTTGATGAAATGTATAAATGAAAGAAAAAATAAAATCATATAAATATAGAGAAAAAAACGAAGATAAAATAACGGTAAATAAAAAAAATAAAATTATTCTAAAACTCTGCATTTCTATATCTACTTTCCTTTCATTTTTTTGGAGTTTGATCTTCAGCTTCTTTTGGATCAATGTCCCATCCGTTGATTTCCACCCCTTTCAACACAATTTGACTAAAGAACTCCAATAGGATAATGAACAAACTTGCCAAAATTGCAATACAATAATTAGAGATAGTCATACCAATGTCCAACCAACTACCTTCGGTCTTCACTAAAAAGAAAAAGTTCAATGACAATAAGTCACTAATACTAATGATCAATGTGGAAACGGTAAAGGTCTTGATATCTAAGCAAACGTTCAATATACCAAGCCCGGCGGAGAGCAACACGTATGGAATAATCAATTTGATCATCAATAGAGCACCCATTGAGAAAGGATCAAACACAGGAATTAGTCTATACACACTTTCAAGGGAAAATGAGGAAATGGATGCAATATTACCGGTACCAAAGAAGGCAATTTGCGCCAAGAAGAAACCAATCACCGAGATTCTTAAAATTTGAAGCCAGTTTTCACCATTATTAGCCTTATCCTTCTTGGCAAGTGATAGTTCATTGTTCTTCTTGTAGTTGGTCTCGATTTCAATCCATTGTAAAATGAGAACCGAATAACCAACATAGAACAATAGCTCGAAAGAAATTGTCAAAATCAAGAAAAGTGGGGCAAACGTGAGGAAAATGATCAATAATCTCAATTTGAGATCCTTGTTTGGCTTGTAAGAATGGAGGAGTGGCATAAAGATTAAAGAAATAACAACAACGAGCCATCCCAACACCTGGGAGAACAATGGTAAACCGGTTCTTGCCTGTAAAGATCTGATAGAAATATTTGTGGCAATAAATGAACCAATGATCAAAAAGATCTGTCCCCCTAATAATAATTTGGTGAATGAATGCAATTCATTTTTGGTACCCAAGTTCATTTTATTGATCTTATAAAAGCCAACAACACAAACAATGAGCAATAACACAGCAGCAGTATTTATTTCTAATAAGCTTTCAGTTTTGATGGCATCTGACCAAGTGAACCCAGTCATGTATAAACAATTAATGGAGAACAGGAAAGATTGCAAGAACGAGCTGCCACCAATGGCAAATGGATAAATGGACAAAACAACAAACAACAAAGAGAAGATCTTTCTATTGAAAAACCCATAAGTAATACACTCAAAGATTCCAACAATAGATATAAAGTACAAACCTCTTTTGACAATACTGGTGTTTGCAAAAAAATGCTGGACCCCATCCACCAAAATTCTTCGTTTGGAAAAGAGTTGTTGCCAGAAAAATACTGGGAAAGAACCATAAATATAATACATGACCGGTGATTTTTGAATATAGAACAAAATATTAAGACCTGTACCAGCAGCATAAAATAATATTAAAGCCGCATATGAAGATTTTATATCGCCATGATCGGAATTTTCACTGTAATGCAATACGTACAAATTAAGGAAAACCATAAATGAGTAAAGAATCCACCCAAGGAAACCTAAAGTGACCACTGATCTCAATAACTGCCAATTATAGGTTTGCAAATACGTCAACCCTTCAAGACTCATCTCCATCAATTCTTCAGCAATCTTGATACCTTGCAACTCAAAATTCAAGCTCAATTTTTCGTCTTCAGTATTAGCAATCTTTTTTATCAATTCTTCAATTTCCTGTTGATATTTCTTAATTGGCCTTTCTTGAAAATGCTTGTAGGGTTTGAAATTGAATTGAGAAGCACTGACTTCCCATTCTTTTACCAAATATTGCTCAACAAAGCCCAAAGCATTGTTGTATAACGCTTTCAATTTTGTAAGATTGTCAGCATCGATATAATCCAAAGGTAACTTACCGACAGAGTTCGAAGCATAGTTGATACCGACCAAGTATGACATTAGAGACGCAATATCTGCTTGTTTGACATCATTTCTTTTGACGTGATCCAAGTCCCAATCAGCAGTATCACTGATCCCATTAGACTCCTCGACTTCAACAAACTTTGGCAAATTATAATCAATAATTGGTTTATTCACACCTTTACCAAAAGCAATCAAAGGAGTTCTGGTGTTATTAGGATGGCCATCACCATGGGATCCTAAGGCTGACATACCATGATCGGCGGTGAAAATAAACGCGGTTTCTTTATCACCAAAAAATTCTTCAACTTTTGGGATCAATTCACTAACCTTTTTATCAATATATTCTACGTTGTCATAATATTCCTTGGAATAAGGTCTGTAACTATGGCCAGCAGTGTCACAACCCAATAAATGCAAAAAGAAAATCACTTGGTCCTGACGGATTTCTTGATTTAACGTTTCGTTGATGGTGGAATTGTAGAAAAGTTCGTCCAAGTGTCTGAAAACAAAGGCATCTAATTCGATTGATGATTTGGTGAAATCTTCGAATTCGTGCCCGTACATCCAAGTATCTATTCTGTTGGAATCAGAAGCCCCTTGGGCAAACATTGGCAAGATATCTGGCGATCCAAAAGAGTAGGTATGAGATGACTGGTTCAAAACTGAGTCAAAGTCCACTGGGTTTTCCTTCCATCCCTTGGTAACAGCACTAACATCCTCGTAAAACCCAGCGATCATGGCAACATGGCCTGGTCTTGATTCAGTAGGCATTCTGGTATGAGAAACCCCATAAGTCCCGTTATTCAAAACAATAGACCGAAGATAAGGGGCCAAGAATCGTGGTTCTTCGGTGCTATTATAAGAAATTTTGGCGAAGGTAGTGTCAGCTCTCAACCCATCCCCAACAATCAAAAACAATCTTTTGGCAGGGGGCTTGGCGATGCTTTTATATTGACCCATCCCATGAACCAAGGGCGAGACAAAGTAAATGTCAAAGATGGACCACAAGTATGTGAGATGGAAGGCAATCCCCACCACAATCAATACCAATCTACCAGCTTTCATATCGTACAACTTAGGGAGAGACACTCTGCTCAGTTAATAAGCGCTCCTTTTTTTTTTATTTTTTTTTTTTTTTTTTTGGCGGATGAAAAATCGTGTCTTTACCAGAGTAGTGGATCCCGCTTATTCGAGCACTAATAGAGATGATTTTTTTTAAAAAAAGTACCCTATGTGTTTTCTCTTAAGGATTGTTGAAATAGCAATTACAAAAAAGAAAAAAAGAGAGAAATGGCTGACTATCCGGAAACAGTGGTCCTCTCCACCGAGCAATCAAAAAAGACTTTCGAAGAGTTCTTGAGTAAAGTTCCAGAGATCATCAAGGATGCCGATTATGATGAATTGTACGGGTACCAATTGAATCCCGAAGGCAAGAGTTACAACGCGCCAGTGGTCCAGGCATTGTTATTCAAGTATTTGAAGGCGAATGACTATAAATTGACAGAATCTGTTGCTCAATTGACAGCGAGCTTGAAATGGAGAAAAGAATTCAAACCATTGAAAGCTGCCTATTACGAAACACACGATGAAAAATACAAAAATATCGGATACTTGACTTATAAAGATGAAAGCCCGGCAAACCTCAAGGTCATCACTTGGAACTTGTATGGATTGACTTCACCAGATGTCAAGAATGCCAAAGATTACTTCAAAGACCTCGATGGATTCGTGAGATGGAGAATTGGATTAATGGAACAGGCAATTGGGTTGTTGGATTTCACCAGTAAGGAAAACAACTATGTTGCTCAAATCCACGATTATTCCGGGGTCAGCTTCTTGTCTTCAGACAGCTCTGTTAAGAAAATTGGGAAAAAAGTGGTTCAGCTTTTTCAAGCCCATTATCCTGAGTTTCTCTCTGTCAAATATTTTCTCAATTTCCCATTTGTCTTGGCTTGGGTATACAACTTTATTGTCAAAAATTGGTTCATTTCTGCAGAAACCGTAAAGAAGTTCCATATTTTACATAGTGGTAAAGACTTGGTCAAAGAGTTTAAAGTGCCTGGATTACCAAAAAAATATGGAGGGGACGGTGATGATTTAAAGAGCCAAAATTATGACGTGAAACTAATTGAGTTGTCCCCATATACTGAAGAAATATTGAAGCAAAACTTTGAAAATGAAGCAGATGATGTGGATTAATTGCTTGACGGAGTTACTGATTGTTAATCTATACTTAGATTTTTATTAGAAGAAACCAAAGTTTAGAAATTTAATTTCAAAGTTGTTTTTATTTTGTCATCAAGTTTGAAATCAAAATTTAGTTTGTTGATATGTAGTTGGTGACTATGGCAAACTTCAGCGGACACTGTAAAGTCAGACCCTGGAGTTCACCATCTTTGGTTTAAATTATCAAAAGAACTTTAGTGTGCTTGCTTCATAATGATTTTTTTTATTTTATTTTTTGGAGAATATATATCCAGTGAGTACACTCGCTTGAGCTATCATTACACGATTTCCATGTGGCCCAAGTTCGTATGTCCTTAATTTTTGATAAAACTATTGTAGACGCAACGCGTATAATTTCCTGTGTGCTATTAGCGCAAAGAGGTGTTCTGGCAACCCTCTCCGGAATCTGAGCAGGAGATTTGTATTGTTTTTACTATCGTCTTCTTTGTTTTAGTGGTACTTGAAACATTGCACAATATCTGATCTGCATGGCCCCTTGATGATGGCTTCCAGATGCTTGGCCTGGCCTTTACAATCAAACTCGTAATATCACTATTAGTACCGACATCCTTCCTTTATTGATAACTGCCAGCGACTTGCTGTGGCATTTATTGGTGGATGGAAGCTAATGTTTTTTTAGTGCAGGCTTTTATTGACGTGAGTATTTTGGACAATAGCCCAGTCACATCTGCATACAAATTCAATAGTGATCTCATAAGTAAAATAATCACTAGTGCGAATCCAACAAAAAGGAAAGGCAAGAACGAAGTTGCGATGGGCAGAATAAAAAAGACGTTAATGTTGCAAGGATCTGCTATCTGATTCTTTGAACAAAAAAAAATTCCTGAGAATTTATTTCTCCCAACGCTTTACACCCCCTATAAACAATAAGGCGTATACAAATAATAGTTGTTGTTCCAATTGTTAAGCAGGATTATCGCCGCGTGTGTGTGTATGTATCTGGAAAAATTGCCAAAGATTTCACTACGTTCCCTTTGAAAGACGGTGCCGGCACCAATAGCACAAGGAGCATATAAGATTTGAATATCTGATATAAACACACAAGATAAAAGAATAGTAACAACATCAGCGCCGCGGCCACAGAAACCGGCTTCCTGCAAAACCCAATCACACGCACACCCCCTGGCATTTCTACACGCACTTTTTTGTTTCTCAGATTACTGAGATAAACATTTTAGATTAGCAGTGATGATAAATGTGGGACCGACAATAATAAAGGCTATTTGGAAATAAACAGAAATAAACATCGAAACCAGCATTCTGATATTCTACGGCTACAAAATGAGCGAAACTTGTATATTGAGTGGATAGTTCTTTTAGATCTAAAATCTCTTGTTTTTATTTTTTGAGGTTTAATCTGTGTTAAATAATCCTTGTCAAGGACGAGCTGGTACACATTAATTAAGAAAATCACCTCACCGCTCTAAGCCTTAATTTCTTTAAACTACCATCTGTTTGATGTAGTAATAATATCTACACAAAGTATGTTGTATGGCGTGGCTATTTAAAACCATGTGTACAAGGGTCGACAGATAAGGAGGAATTGTCTCGTATAAGCTTCAGGAGTCTCATGGCTACATATAGCAACATATACTGTTCTGGACAACACAAACAGGTTTGTGTATGCAGGCTTGAAACGCTAAAAAATTAGGAAGGGTCTAAAAAAAAAAATCTATTGATGGCCTCTCGTCTATCTTAGACACTACTGCTACTAAAGTTGGTTTTATTTGTTTACTGTTTCACATATTTAACTCGGCACAGCTATTTATGCTAAGCTCACACTGAGACAGGCAGCTAACGTGAAAATGCTTGTGTCAACTAGGAAATTTGTTTGTTATTTTTTCGTCATGTCATTTGTTTAATAATCTCTTATTGTACTCACAGACAAATTTCTGTAAGTTACCCGACCAGTTTGCTTTGAAAGGTCCGTAATAATATACTAATAATTACATCACCGGAGTAAACTTTGATAGAAAATGTAATATAACTTAAGTGAGTGTACACTCTGGTTACCTTTTTTGTGTGGTCCAAGTTGAAAAAAAAAATGTCAGAATGTTAGATCTTTTTTAGGTTCGACAGTTGTTATAGAAATGTTAATTCTATAATAAGAAGATGACCGATTTATGTATACAAACTGAAAACGTTAGAGTAGTTTCTCTAGAGTTTTTTTTTAAAAAAAAAAATTCAATCATTTAATTTGTATCTTACGATGGATCTTTAAAAGATGGTCATCACAATAGACTTATTTTATTGAAAATCCGAGCTTTCATTGACAACAACATACATTTCGCTGTCGCCAATAAATCATTTTTCGAATAACATTTACGCCCCAGACATCACATTCTCGATTAATACTGCTATCAGAAGTTAAACGTAGCTATCGGCGATCAGTAATAACTGCCCCAGCAACAAAAAGCCCATAAAGATGCTCGACACTATGCAACTCTACGCAAATCTCGAGAAACAATGTAGGGACCTTTGCTTGGATACACATGATGACCATTGAATATATAAGCCTAATATTGTTGGTCCAATTTACAAGAAACCCTGGCTAATAATCATAAAGATCGAATGATATTTATTATTCCTTGGGAAACAAAATACACGTCAATTATTAATTTAATTTATTGATCAAGGGTGTATTATTTATTCTTGTTCTTCTTTTTTGTACATGACAACATAATGCTTCCAGGAATCTTGGGAAAGTCCCTCTACATGTATAGTGTTATATCAATTAATTTGGACTTTCTCAATGCGGCCATTAGATATAACAACGTACAAAGTATACATCCATATATGCATCAAATACAATAACAAATAACAGCCCTAGCACTACAATCTTATTTTAGCTATCCTTCTCATACATCAGCACCCGTATATCCACGGTAATAAAAAAAATTACAATAATTCTATGCATGCATTGAGAAACAGCATGTACATTTAAAACATGCACTTTACATCAACACAATAATTATCCATAGCGCACATACCGCATGTCAATGTTCTGTATGTCTCTGTACTAAGATGCGTGGAGATGTACCGAGCCAGCTGCGACATTGACGCTGGATTTTGCTTGGAAAGAAAGCATCGGCATAGCCAAACTTTAACGGAAAAACGCTTGATTTATTGTTTTGGTTCTTCGCATATATATATAAATGGCATCTCCTTCATTAGCCTTAGATCCTTGTGCCATCACCTACTCCAAAATTTTCCAACACTGTGTGATTTTAATATTATACCATCATGAACACCAAGATCGTATTGCCTCCTTTATCGTCAGTAGTTAATGAACCACCTCATCATTGCCAAGATAATCTGATGATCAAAGTAAAACTCCCAGGAGTGGCCCACTTGATGAATAATGGCTCTATTAACAATAATAACACTACACATTGCCATCGTCAATCGAGGTCTGTCTCTATGAGTTACATTCCAACATTATCCTCTTCTTTATCTTCAACATTCAACAATAATTTTACAGCATCAAAAAAAGAGCAGCCCTCTTCATCAGGACTTTACTCTCCAATCACCAGTGCCAACGCCAGTCCAATGGCTTCTTCTCACCCACACAACGGGTCACGACTTAGAGCGAGGTCTCAGCCAATTTGCTTCACCGCACCAATGCCATACATTGTCACAGATTCCCCTGCCTCTTTCTCATACCCAGCTCAACCTCAAACACCCCCATATTTACCCCCATCACCAGTCCATCAATACCCTTCTCCTACCTTACAATCACAATATACACAATTTGCTGGGAAACAACAACAACAACAACAACAACAACAACAACAACAACAGCAGCAGCAGCAGCAACAACAGTCTTATCCAGTTTGCCAACCTCCGGTATATTATCAGCTCCAATCTTCAGGACCAACTTCTACGAATAACAAGATTGTGGTAGAAAAACAAGCTCTGGCTTGGTCGCCTCAGGATGACAAGTTGCTTAGATTTTTGAAAGAGGAGCGGAAGTTGGGTTGGAGAGATGTTGCTACCCATTTTCCTAGAAGAACTCCTAATGCTTGTCAATTCCGCTGGAGAAGAATCGTTAATGCTGCTGGTTCAAATTCCGGAATTTTGAAGAAAAATCAAGGGAAATTCCCAAGCAAAAAAAGCTCGGTCAGTTATCTATTGAACGATAAATGATTTTTCCTTGACACTTACGAAGCTAATGACATTTATTCAATTTTTATTTTTCTTTCTTTTTCCTTTTTTGCTGATGGTACTTATGCCTTTTTCTTTTCATTATTACTTTGGACGATAGAATACTATTCTCTTTACTTCATCGAAACATTCATTCCCTGGTTGGACAATGTCCACTGTGCATCTATTCTGTTTTGTTTTGTTTTGTTTTGTTTTGTTTTGTTTTGTTTTTTTTTTGCTAACAGGTTTTCCTTTGGGCTTTTTGTTTCTTCTGGCTGGTTAAAATATTTTTAGTTTAGTTAAAAATTTTATATGATAGTTAATGTTAATGCCGATCTATTTATTATTAAAAAGTATCTTGTGCAATTTTATTTTTATTGTAATTCTTGTAATTCCCGGACTATGTCCTTCCAATTATCGTGAAAATGTCCTTTTTCATTGAACGCTTTCCGAAGGAGATATTACTAGTAATTAAATAATTGGATTATCAGCTTATTTTTTTTATTAGTACTATTTTTTTTTCACTTAAATTAAATTTAAGATTTTCATTCTTCGAGGGATCGCGATCGCGTTACAGGGATTGCAGTTATGTGGGGGAGAACAGATATCCTTCGCACACCGAGAGCGCTTCATAATGCACATATAATAATCATTTTGTTTATACTGAGAGAAATATGGGGAATACAAGCGGATCTTACTGTTGGTAAGTTCCCTTATTATATTTGTCTTGGCTATCACCATGTACGCGATATTTGGTGAGTTTGGCAGGATCCATCAAAGAATATTTTGACATTTGATTTCCATAATAAAGATCGCTTCGGTATCCTTGTAATTACAATTCTGTCAAGATCGAAAACAAACAAACAAACAAACAAACAAACAGGCACTCACTCCTTTCAAATAATCATAATCATTGACAACAATGCTGCTCAGTCTTTCCCGATAGATATAATACAATAAACTTCTAATCCTGGATAATGATCACTTGTTCACTCTTAAGACATTGATTTCATCTCGGCTTGAATATTTGCACATTCCGCAGAGTGCATGAAATCTTAGGATCTCAAAGGCCCGTTTTTTTTTTCTTTTTTTTTCTCTTGGTCCAAGTGGCACGATGAAAACTTAGTTATAGCAGGGTGTTCAATATTAGGAGTGTAAGAGCAGTATGGGTCGGAATGGTAAAGATGTCCACCTGATATTGGTCGGAATTTCTTTTGATATTGTGTACAGAGACAACCAGGGCACATACCAGGACTCCAGCCAGCTGTGGTAGTTGGTCCACCAAGGACTACTGTCTTGTACTATTGATGATTGACTCGCTCATTGGTTGAGGGGAGTGAAAAATCGTACTATCGCTGCTGATAGTTTGCTCTAACAAAATGTCAATTAGTCTTAAATCAGCACACGAACTTGCGAACACAAAACCCTAAAAAGACAGAAACAAAAAAAAAAAAGCATTTAGTAATTGAGATTTAAGTAGCACTGTCTCACGCCTATTTTTCTAATTGTGAGACATCTTTAACTTTCAAGTTTAGAATCGCTTCTACGCATAGAGAGGTTAATCATATCGCTAAATGCTCTGAAATAAGGTCGGCGCCATGCGGCAGTAGATTATGGAAAGCTCTTTTCTTATTTCTTTCATAGCAAAGAGTACCCCGACTCCTAGGAGGGTTCTCTCTAAATTCATTTCCACGATTGAATACTCTGTACAAATAAGCCAAACAAGCCCCCTATCTTAAAATAATCGGCCCGGTCGCTGCCTGTCCATATTCTATAGACAGAGCTTACATGTCAGATGGGTCACGTTATTGTCGGATTAGCCGATTGCCGATTTATTAATCAGTAATTAATGGCAATATTTATTTGGGGCACGGTCAATACAACCACCATAGAAACGCCTTCTATAGTGGGCTTAAACACAAACATATGTTATACAAATGGAAAATAAAACAGTGTACTTATTTATAAATTAGTATATCAACCTAATTAAACACAGGGCTCATGAACTTTAATCGCAGCACATTTACCTCAAAAAATAAACAAACTTTCGGTCTAACGCACATCCAATTATCATGCTTAATTTATCTGATTCCGTAGACCATGTTATTTTTCTTCTGGTGGCCTGATTATTTATCTCATATGGCAGGTTGGAATGTGCTACAGTTTGCTATATATCATTACTGTAGTAAGTCGCATCAAATACTTCACATGCTAAAAGTTTGTTCTCCTAACATGAACAATATAGTCTTTACTGACCATCCTGTACTCCGTGCAAAATGTTCGATAAATTCTAAGTTATGGTAGAAAATTATTAATCCATGTAAATATAATGAATAAACCATTGGGAAACAAGGTTTTCTCTTTTCTCTATTGTCGTTTATATCCCCAATACAATCACAAGAAAATAAACCATTGTCAGTGTAAATTCCATATTTCGTCTCAGTTTTTAGCTCCTGATAAGTATGACGTTCATTTGGCAATTTAAGACATAATTTCAAAAATACTAGGCTTGTTTCTTTAGTTGCTACTGTGAAATAAGTTGCTCTCATGTCTTACAGAAGGAATTCAAGTTAAATATTAGAAAATAGTCATTTATTTTCACTGGCTCTCTTTCTACTACTTAGACAAATCCAAGACATGTCGAGTATCTTTTGTTTCTAAATTACTTTTGTTTTCTTCCGCACTATTTGAAATGTTTTGTGAAGAGCGTGCATTAGATTTCAATATTCTTTCTTACAGATATTGGCCATTCTGAAACCCACCATTCAATGATAATTGGGATATAAAACTTTTCATTAGACTAATGTGTATCAATTGTACATTCAAAAAAAAAATATCAAGACACAAACAACAAATACAATTCACAGAACAACGTCTTTTTGCCCACCAGCCTTCCTCTTCTTGTCACTTGTTAATGGTCAACAAATTGTTCATGCTTTGCACCCTACTAAGCTGACGAGGTTCAGATTGCAACCTGAATTCTAATTCCCCAACATCAAAATACCCATAACCTCCCAAAATATGATTAGAAAAATTACCCTTTGGCTCTGTTTTAGCAACCTCTGAGTTGCTATTCTCAACTATTTTATTTTCTTCCATTGCTTTGGATAAAGACATTGAAACTGTTCCAAGCATTTCATTGACCCCATATGGAGCTTCTCCATTATCTACAGGATCTCCATTTGCCTTTTTCCGTTCTGCCTCTTTTGTATAAAGCGCTTCAATTTCAAAATAAACCCAGCTCAAAGTTTGTAAAAACCGCTTGTTTTGCCGATGGTTGGAAGAAATAGTATAAACGATACAATCTTCCTTAATAACATATCCAATCCCAAAGCCACCAGGCTTATAAGGTGTGATACCAAATGCTTTCAATGAAGGGTTCCCACAATTAATGGCAAGGATTTCAGGATCAAGTAACGCTTTGTAAAAAGCTGAAGTGTCTTCATTATTCAAAAAACTAGGGATTTCTGTTTCATCTAAATCTTCCAAGTCTGGAATATCAAGGGGTGCATTTGATGATGACTTGATCTTGTTGATATAATCTTTTTGAATCAAAGCTAATCTCAAGGCTTTAATATGTTTTTCAAAACCATATCCCATTCGACATTGGTTCTTGCGAACATTGATTTCCATAATCCCCTGCTTTATCAACTCCCAACGAGTCTGATCGACAGTATTAGATATAAAAGCTTGGCAAATCCGAAGCATTGATTCTGATTCAATAAAGCAAAGCTCTGATCTAGAATTCTCAAATCTTCTAGTGGAAACAGCCTCACAGCTACTCACCATTGTACCATATAATGCATAATGTGCCAATTGAATTGCCAATTGTACCAAAGAATCCGCGTTCACCCCAATTTTGTCCGCAAACAGTTGACCGTAATCCAAAGCTTTCGTGTACGAATCAAATTGGCACAATAGATCACCAAGTCTAGTTTCTGCCAAATGTAACCGATGTAACAACTTTACATCATGTAAATCCCAACGAAGTTCATAAAACATTCCCGGCAATTCAGACCCTTTAAAATCAAAATGATTGTTGATCATTATCCCTGGAAATAGAGAAAATAATGAAGTATTATTGATACTTCTTGCCAAACGAAGAATGGAATCAGTGTATATATCAGAAACGTAACGCAAAACGACAGTGGCGTCGTTAGAAGTTGGTTCCCACAATATGGAACTCAAAGAATCACCAGATACAACCAATTGTAATTTATCATACCATCTTGAATTACAACTTCCCATTTGGATCCCTGTGATCTCATCAATATTGGAAGTTCCATGGCAAATATTTAAATAGTTGCAATCGGCATCATTAATAATGAATTTATTTATATCCAAATTTATTACCAACAAAGCAGAGTCTATAATGTGCAAACTATCTTTATTGACCTGACAACTACTGAGATGTTCCCTTGCTAAAGCCCATTCTTCTCTAGATTGAGTGGTTATGGAACTTAAACAAGGATTTAGTCTTTTATCGGCAAGCTTGGCATCCTTGATGATTTTGTCAAATATTTCTTGTAAATTGCTTTGATCAATAATTATTTGATTTTCATTATTAAGCACTTTTAAATAATGGAATTTCCCTTCGCATAAAATTACCACATGATTTGAGTTTTCAAAATGCTTGATATTAATTCCATGACCATGAGCGCTTGGAACTCTCGTTGAAGCAAATAAATAATTCACTGATTTCATAGTTAAAGGCTTTCCGTGCTTGGGAGTGACATCCGGCTTCAATTGTCCCATCTTAACGGTGGTGATGAATTTCAAAGTGCTGAATGTCAAAATTGCCGCTCGTTCAGATTGCTTAGGAGGTAAAAGTGTCCAATAATTAGGGTCATTTTCTAGAATAAAATAAGGGTTTTTCGGTAAAGCTTTTCCACGATATTCACTGTAAATGTTGGTGGTATTATGATCTCGAACATTTGAAAAAAGATCCAAGTAGCAAGCATGCCTGGAATTGAAGTCTTCAAGATTGGCCTGAAGGATTTGAACTAATTTGTTTGATTTAAGCGATTCGAGCTTCAGGATTGCTTCATGAAATTGGTTTTGGGTAAGCAACGGTTGAATCGCTCGGGTGATTCCCGCGATTGATTGATCAATTGAAGGCAAGGGGAGCTTTTGTAATGTTGATTGTTCATTGTTTGAAAATTTATCTTTAACCATTTTCTTGATTTCTGCTTATGTTTGTTTTATTAATGTTTGGCGTTTGCGAGATGAACATGGTCATATATATATATATATATATATAGCTCATACGGGTACTGCTTTTTTCTTTTGTGGAGAAGCAATCTGCGTGATGCTCATTGCGTTCCACCGGGAAGTAACGGTCACCCGTAAATGACTACAATGTATTAAAGGAAAGAGAGAGATAAACATCAAGCTTATTGATATTTAAATGATCCTTTTTACTTATAAATATTATATATTAAGCATCACTGTTAATTTGATATTAGGTACGGTCATCCCGCCAACTGTAACTATTCACTTTGACAGGCAGTACGTCATTTTTTTTTCTTTGTTTATTTTTTTTCTTATCCAACCTCAGGTGTGGTATACACTCCGCTAGCGGTATCACTCAAATACACAGCCCTAATACACATCACATGACATATGACAAAATTTCGAGCAAGTCACTAAAAGCCCTGGAATTCTGTGAAAAACCCACATTTTTAGGTTAGGGAGCCCCTGGTTTTCAAACACTCCCTCTGGTGTACTACCCTTTGCTGAGTTTTTTTTATCAAAAAATTATTGAATTTTTCAATACTCAATAGAAACGAATAGATCAAAGAGTATCGTAATCAGCAAAGTCATCCAAAATGTCTGCCGAAGAAATCGTTGATGTCACAGAAGAACAGTTCGAAGAACAACAAGAAGAGTTCGAAGTTGTCTCCGAAGTCAAATACGTTGACTTGGCCACCAAAATTCCAAAGGACGTTCAAGACGCTCAAAACTCCGTCAAATTATTCAACAAATGGTCTTATGACGATGTTACCGTTAAGGATATCTCTTTGACTGACTACATTCAAATCAGAACTCCAGTTTTCGTTTCTCACACCGCCGGCCGTTACGCTGCCAAACGTTTCAGAAAGGCTAACTGCCCAATCATTGAAAGATTGACCAACTCTTTGATGATGAACGGTAGAAACAACGGTAAGAAGTTGAAGGCTGTCAGAATCATCAAGCACGCCCTTGAAATCATCCACGTCTTGACCGACCAAAACCCATTGCAAGTTGTTGTCGATGCCATCCTCAACACTGGTGCCAGAGAAGACTCCACCAGAATTGGTTCTTCCGGTACCGTCAGAAGACAAGCCGTCGATGTTTCTCCATTGAGAAGAGTTAACCAAGCTATTGCTTTGTTGACCATTGGTGCCAGAGAATCTGCCTTCAGAAACGTCAAGACCATTGCTGAATGTTTGGCCGAAGAATTGATCAACGCCGCCAAGGGTTCTTCTACCTCTTACGCCATCAAGAAGAAGGATGAATTGGAAAGAGTTGCTAAGTCTAACCGTTAATCAGATTTCCCCAATTTTTTCAATTTGTTTCTTTCTTTTGTTTGCACGATAGCTACTCAAAACTTTTCCCAATCCCTTTTGTTTTTTATTTCCTTCTTTTTTAATTTTGTTCTAAACAAACATGGATCTATAATTTTATAAAAGTCGAGGGTCAATAAAGAATAATGTACTTTATAAATGATGGTGAATGATTGAATGACTAGATAATAAAGCCTTTTACCTGAATAGATTGTAGTTGGTCTTTCTTTGTTGGTCATCGTTATTGTAAGTTGATATCCGTTTATCTGTTCTACCTTATTCTCTTTTTTAAGCTCGCAACTAATCCTGCTAGATTATATTGCTGAAAGCAAAAAAAAACAAGTGAGATAAAGAATTGAAAGAATGAAATAAGAAGCATCTGAGAGTGTTCATTACTATAGTGTATACACTTACTTGATCGAGAATATATTTAGCAGCATTGATTCATCAAATACATATATAATATAATACAATTCTTTCACTATTCATATTTACTCCTCTTCATTCCAACCATCTGGGAACCACTCAGGCACAAACCCTTCAACATAGACTTTCAATTCCTCTTCTTCCAATTGTAAGTTGTAAGTTTCCTTAATCTCTTTCTTGTTTTCATCAGTTAATTTCACTTTCATATAAAATCTCCTATTCGGTTTGGTAAATTCAGGAATGTTGATAATTCCCATACCGAGTCCCTCATAAATAGCAGAGATCTTCCCGACATGCGCCTTTCTTCTCGGCCTAGATACCTTGGAACCAAAAGGATTATCTGTATTATCGGCAAAAGGATTGTTTTGAGCAGCCCCTTCATTTCGTGGTTCTAGTTGGTCATCAGTTTCTTCAAAATAAATATGCTTATCTTCAAACTTCAATGCTGGAATGACTGAATCAAGATCGGAGATTTCCAAAGTATCACTAAATGTTAACCTTATTGGCAACATTCTCTTTCTAACCACTCCTCTGAAGAAAGTTCTGTGAGTTAATTCCTGGCCAATATAACACCCTTTATTGAATGAGATGACTGGCGTGTTATCTACACTATAGAGGACTTCCTCTACTTCGGATTCGTCTTTTTTTTCTGTGGTTTCTTCTTTTCTCAATAAATAATCATCATATGCTTCATCATATCCATCATTAACCGTTCCCATTAAGTTGTAATTCAATTCCAAGGGAAGGTATTTGTTCGGTTCAAGATTGCCAATATCTGGAATATTACCAAGGATTCTTCTACCATCCATCACTGCACTTGGAATTTCTTCAAACTCAGAATCATCCAGTACCAATTTGTTCTTATCAATCAAAGCCAAAGGGGTATCAATTTCAGTTGAGGTTAATAATTTTATTCCCAATCTTGATGAGCGCTCATCAAATGCAAAACCGTATAAATGGTTGGTCAAATATTCAATGTCGTCGTGTTTAAATAATTCCTTGGATGATACAAAATCTAAAAATTTAGCATTCGCAGTACTCGGTTCGTTCAACAACTGATTATTCTTTAGCCAAGTTTGTTTGAAATCCCATATCTGTCCCATGAACCGTGGATCTTCATCATTGTACATATACCAACTATTGAATTGTTTCTCATCGAAAAATTTCAACTTGATGTCGGATGTCAATTTATGCATCTTCAAAAACATTTTGAATTGACCAGAAATGGTGTCGCTGACCTCAATTAAATAATTAGAATGATTGAGATCCTTCTTCGGTAAGAATGGTAATGATTCAATTGGCTTATTAAAGAGTTGAAATGGATATATCCAAGCATCGGTAAACAATCTTCCCGTGGCATTCAAAAATAAAGTGTACTGCCCAAGTTTTTTGTATCCACTATGCACCGAGTTATCCAAATAGTTGAGTTTTGTGGTGTAGAAACTGTTATCATTCATGAGACAATCATAAGGGTTTGATGTTTCAATGCGAGGATCAAGGATTTTAGAAGTGATCAACCCATTGAGAAATTTTGTGGCGTCTTTGCCAACAACTTGGACAAGTTGCCTACCACAAAGCTTCGAGTAACCTTTGGAGGGAACACTCATGATTGGAAAATAAAGATGGCGATCTGGATAATTATTGTTCCAGCACAAAGAAAAAATGGTGCTTTCATTAGAAATCACAATTTGGAAATCAAGAGCGTGACTAAACGCACCGCGGCAGTCATACCGGAGGTCATGAGCACCAGCAGTTTCTGGTGAACTCTATTTTTTGTTTTTCGAATAATCTTTCGTTTTGCTCGATATCTTTCTGAAGGTGAAACGGAGAGTATTGTGAGAAGAAAAGAGCGCTTGTTTCTGGCTAGCTTTAACCTGGATATTTGAAGTTGTGACCCCCAGTGACCTAGAAATCATACCAAAAGCAAAAAAATAAATAAAAATAAAAACAACATAACATAACAAAGAACAACTCTGATACAGTGTATAATGGATTTATCAAAGATATTAGACGTCACCCCAGAACCAGCGATAAAGCTCCAAGAGTCGCTAATTGGAGTAACAGATACAACAAATTACAATAATGAAGAAGATGACTACTGCTTACCCACCCCCATGGCGGATTTCCAAAAAGAATTGACAGATGATATTGTTTCTTTGCATTACTCGGATATTCTCAAATATTTTGAAACCAATAACAAGGATGACTTATTGTTGATAGATTCTTTGCAAAAGCTATATCTAAATATTCAGCTAATCTCATCGCATCCATATCTTTTAATTGACCATTTCATGCCGAAATCATTGATAGCTAAAGATATCCCTATGAAATTGATCCAGACTAGTGGGAAATTCAAAATGTTGAAGAATGTGTTAGATATCTATTCTGGAGTCCTAGACTTCAGAAAGTTGTTGAAGAGTGAATTACATAACCATGAAAAGTTTAAAAAGCAGGGGAAACTGACATCCAAAGCCTCAAACTCAACCGAAACTTCCAATAAAAAGACAAATCAGGCTATCATGAGTAACGTCAAGAAAAGGTTTATCAACGAAATAACTGTGCCTTCGAATAAAAACATTTTGCTTATTTCCCGGGAAGGAAGAACTCTTGATTTAATTGAATCTCTAATGCTTGGGTTAAAATTGCCATACGTTAAATATTCCGGGTCTAACATAAAAAATAACAATAAAGATAAAGTAAGCGCCGCCCAAGATATTGATATCAAGAAAAAACTTGGTTCCTACCTGATAAATTTGAACTCTCATTTGAAAAATTATCTAAACAGCAATAATTTCAATTTACTTCCTTTATATAATGTGACAGTTCATTTGTTATCATCCAAAGATTTGGAAGAAAACAATAAAAATGCTATGAAATTTTTGAATCTTTATGAGGGAACCCGTGTTTTCAAGATTGATTTGATAATTCCGTTTGACCTATCGGTGAATACCAAACTTCCAATAATTGCTGAAATCAGAAATAAGAATTATGGCCGCAAAGTGAGGAGAGCACCAATTTTGAGGTTGGTTCCAATTTTCACTGTTGAGCACATTGCTCTCAATTTTGATTATAACAATGATGATGGAATTAATGAGAACTTTAGAAATATTATCAGTGCAGTGGTTGTTGAAAGAGGAAAAGTTGGGTTACTTGATGCTAATTTTAAAACAATATATCAGAATAATTTGGATTACTTGAGGGATTGGTTGTTATATTCGACAGAGGACAAGAAGCAAATAGGTAATAGTCATATCAATTGGCCATTGCCTGCAATAGCAAAAATCCCAATATATAAGCCTCAAGACGTTGAGAAATCCTTGTTGACCGAAGTTAAGTACGTACCTGAAGATGATTATTCTGACTTTGATGATGATCCAGAATCCAAAAACAAGAGCGTTAAAGATGATAAATTGGAGTTTGATGATTTTGAGAAATTTGAAAGATTATACCTGAAAACGCCTAACGATTACTTTTATGATACGAAGCGATTAAAAAGCCTGTACATGTTAAACCCTATTCAAATAAAGAACCGCTCGAACATTATTGGAATAGAGGCGGAATCAATACATTTTGCAGAGAATGATTCAAATGCAGGAGGATCAAGCTACTTTGATTACCTCACCAGGGAATTGATCTTGACTCATTTTGAAATCTATGAACTTAATTTGAAGTATTTGAGCTACAACAAAATTAACGCTGATTTGAAGATTTCGGAATCGTTGAACAAAGCACACAGAGAGGATTTTGAAGCCAGTTTGAATGAATTAGAGAATTTTTTGATAGATGATAAGAAGTTGCATGATAAACTTGAGGGCCTCGTCAGTAAAAAAAAATTGCTTCAAAAAATTTTGGCGGAAAAAAGAGCCGAGAAACTTGAGAAATACTTCGAATATCATCTTATCACCAAAGACAATGATAAGGTAGACGGCGATAAGAATGCTAAGATAGATGGTGGTGAGAATGTTGGCGACAATGAACTAAAAATTAAATTGCAAAGTGAAAGAGCAACTGTCATAAAGAATATGTCCTCTGAACAATTAGAGAAATATAAGAAGTGGGAGCAAAACCAGTTGAAGCTCCTTGAATTGTTTGAACGGAAGAATTCACTCAACAAGTCTTTGTCCTTAAGACAAAATGAGTTGGATTATTTGAACATCGAATTGGAAAAGCTCGGGAAGGTGTACAAAGAAAATGTTGAGTCGATAAATGGGAAGACAGATTTGCTCAATAAAAAATTAAACCACGAGCTTGAAAATTTTGTTGGAGAATATAACAATATTGGTGAAAATGGTGATGACAATAAATCTGTGAAAAGGCGAAAGATGAATAAGGTTATTAGTGAAGTTGATGGGTTGATGTTGAGCCTTAAACATGAAATTACAGTCAATGAGGATTCGGGACACAACAAAAACAGAAACAGATACAGAAGGAAATGATGATTTCTATTATTTACATCCCAAAACATTCATAAATATATAAATGTATAATAGTTGATAATGATATAAATATAGCGGATAAGGTTCTCTGGTAAATTACAAGTTATAAACTAAATGCACGCGCGCACTAAAAAAAGCACATTTCCAAAACGGGTAATGCAGCGTCCCTTTTTTCTTTTTCTTTCTTTTTTTTTTTTTTTTTTTTTTGTTTTGATAAAATCTGGAGTGATCTTTAATAAACACAACATCAACACATATCACCACAGGAGGAATTACCGGAAAAGAAGGAAAGGAAGAAAAAGCCCACAAAAAAACAATCTTAGAGGGAATAGAGGGAGGTTTCTTTTTTTTTCTTTTTTTCTTTTTTTTTTCCTTTTCTTTTCTTTTCTATATTATAAGTTTGAATGTGTCACGATGTCGAATCTTTGCGATGGGTCTACTTATATCGCCAATCTATCGAGCTTTATAAAAAGTCATGAAAAGCAGTTGGCTAACGCATTATTAGCTTATAAAAAGTCTAGTGCTCATGGCGGCACAGGCACTCTTAATAACCACCATGATGAGAATAACGTGAGAAGAAACGTGAACCATAAGCCCGTTAGACTATCACTAACCCTACACCATTTATACTTCCTACTAGATAGCTTTAACCAGATAAACTTGAAGACAGGTCCTTTGAATATCCGACTTTACGATATCGATCATCATTACATAATTGGCTACAATGGCTTCGACAACACTACAACAAACAATAATCTGCATCCCGTCGAGCCAGTCTATGAACAACAGGAATATGTGTCGTTTCTCTCAAATAACTATTACAACAGCAAGAGCAAAAGACTCGGCAGCTATTCAAGCTCAGTCAATTCAAATGATAATGCTTCTATCACCTCTATGTCATCTATGAAGTCCGCTCTTTCGTCGATATGGAATTCGATGTCTATCAATGGTTATAATGGGACAGGTAGCCCTTATGACAATAATTTTGCCGATAATCCGGTGATATCCAACCATTTGAAATATTTATATTCGTGCTTCACAAAATTACCGTGCCTAAGAATATCACCCGATTTGAATTCCAAGTTGATTAAGAACTACCAAGAGTTTCCGTTTGATACTATAGTGCCACTAACAATATTCAAAAACTTGTCAATATTAGAAATTAATGAAATCAACCCAAAAGAGCTATTTGGTTGGCATAACCTAGCTGAAAACTTGAAGTTCCTTATTATCAAGAATTTTGATTTGAATAATAAGATAGAAATGGTTTTAATGGAGTTGTTATGGCAGGATTACAACAACAGAAACCATAAACTTATAAATGCCAATTTCACTCATAATTATACCAATTCCTTACCAAACTCATTGCCCAATTCACCAGTATCTTCAACATTCAATGAGAAGAAGAAATTGAATAAGAAACGCCACAAATCTTTTGCCAACATAAGGAAAAAGAGGAATTCTATTGATGTCAGCAAGAAATCTCAATTGGCTGATAATAATAATAATCATAATCATCACAGTCCTGATAATAACACTGATTTCACGAGCTTCAAGAATCCTTTTTATCAAAATAAGTGGAAGAATCTCAAATATCTCTCGTTTTCTAATACTAGCTTAACCTCAATTGATCATGTTGATGCTTTTAGATTGTTGGAAAATTTGAACTCCTTGGACTTATCTGGTAATAAGCTCACAAAGGTTCCAATTTGTTTGAAATATCTAGTTCATTTGAAATCATTGAACTTGTCGGATAATTTGATCAATGATCTTAGTAATTTCAAGTATTTTACAAGTGAAGGAAATAATAATGAATTTTCTCTCAAAGGTTTGACGTTGATAAATTTGAAGCATAATGAAATCACAAATTTGAACGGGTTAGAATTTCCTTTGAACTTATTAAAGGTTGACTTGAGCTACAATAAGATAAATTATCTTAAAGATTTGAGGAGTTTTTTTCTTTCTGGAATTGAAATAACGACACCTGATCCAGATCCTTTATCAATAATGACAAGCGGTGATATGTTGTGCTTCACTAATATTGAAAAACTTGATAATTTGCAGAATTTTGAGAAAGTGATGCTACGCCAAAACGAAGATCGCTCAACAATGGATAGCTTGAATCTTATTGGTAATCCTTTGCAGAATTTTGATAAGAATTATAGAATAAAATTGTTCAACTTGTGCAAAGTGTTCAACTGGGTGAGACTGGGATTCAAGATCAATGGGTCTGTTCCAAGCTATTTGGAATCCTACTACTTGATAAGCGACTCGGAGGATGAAAATGATATATTCAACACCGATGCCCAACTTTTTATTAATTTCAAAAAATATCTTTTTGATTATGAAGATTATTTTCATCAATACAAACCGGGGAGCTCCATAGAGTCCTTTCTCCATCAAGATCGTGCCAATGTTAACCGTGATTCACTCAATAATGCTGGTATTTTGAAGAGCATTAGCAATTACAGTTTACACATATTTGCTAAAGATGAAACTGAGAAAAAACGAGTTTTGCAAACCACCAATGTTTCGGCAGATAATAGTGATAAAGAAAATATTATCGCAACTGAGCCATCGCGAGATTACCAAGATCCTGGAGAGAACGTATATTTAGTGGATTCTATGTCAAAATTGGAACTACATGAGAGCGCTGCGTTGACTAACAAACATTTCCCAGAAACATTTGATACGAAACCAATCCCTGTGAATATTCAAGACAATAAATTATATTTGAATAGTTCAAGATACGGCGGCCATTCACAAAGCCGCTCAATCAGCATAATGGGAACTCAAGGAGACTATTTTACAACGTCATTATCGCCAACCAGCGTTTCATACAGAAATAATAATGTTGCAAAAGGAATCGAGCGTAAAAGCGATGACATCAACTATTCGACAAAGCACATCGGTATCACACCTTCCAAACCTATAAAGGTTGCTACTAGTATGTCAACTTCCAAATCTTTAAACAATTTACTCAACTTATCACAAAGTTTGCATATTGATGGAAATAACACCACAGACTTCAATCTTAGAGCTAATGCCGCCTTTGAGTCCTCTCGTAATAATAACCCTAATAATAAGCTTCTTTCAAGGCATGAGAGAGCAAAATCTGCAGTTTCATATCATTCTACTCATACGTTGACCGACTAGAGAATACTCCATCTTGTTGAGAACTATTCCAGGACCTCTACATGGAAAGAGATTGCTTTTAATTCCTTTCACTCATAGATGTTATTCATTTGTTCTTTTCTTTTTTTTTTTCTCTTTCTTTTGAACTTGGTTTTTCATTTTGTTCTTTCTCACTACCTTATTGTTTTATTAATTGATTTATTCCTTTCATCTCATTTCACGTCCATAAAATTAAACGAATTCGCCCATTCCAATAAAAATCGATTAATTCTAATTATTTCTCCTTAATTTCTCTTTTTGAACGCAATTGTAAGCCTTCGTTTCTTTTTTTTTTTTTTTTTTTCTGGTGTAAAAAAGTGAAGAGGGGAAAAAAAAATGAGCTCTTTTGAAGATCGACATCTAACAATGCTCCTTTAACATAATGAATGCCTATAAGAAGATCTATAATTCCAGAAACTCTTCCCAGCCTGATGAAGTCAATCTTCCAAGCAAATTAGTATTTCCCCCAAGAAGGTCTACCAAGAAACTAACCTGCTTTGCAAGTAGAAGAAGACCTTTAAGTCTATCCACCCACCATCATAATACACATAAACGAATCACTGTTAGGGTCAGAAAACCAAGCTATTTGAGTGCTAAGTACCCTCGCAGGATTCCCTTCAAAGATCTTTCTTCGCTTAGAAAAAAAGGTGCCAACAGTAGTAGTCGTCGGAAACTTGAGCAATTAAGTAACAGTGGCAAGGAAACGGCAAAAAGTATCGCAGAACTCAATAAGAAGATTACTGATCTCACTGTGAATGAATGAAATCATTAAAAAACTCGTATAAATATGGACACGAGGAGGCTACCGACAAGGCGTTCCAAAGATGAAGACATAGTAACTAGCATCATCGGAAAGGAGAAACCCAAGAGTCATCGTCATCGCTCTCCAACGAAACGACAGTATCTGATTAATATGAGCCAATTAGAGAAATGCTTCGAGAAGTTTGCAATAATCGATCATGATGACTACTACTCTCATGATAAAGTATCTTCCGAGGATCCAGAAAAACAGGCTCAATTAGTCAAGTATGTTGACAAATCTCATCAAACGGAGAAATTGTTCACCATGCCCCCACCATTTATATTGGGGCAATTGCAAAAACATTATAACGCGCTTAATGACAGAATTTTGAAACTTCCAGAAAAGACTTTAACCGTTGATGATCTACTGCAAATGAGCCGGCTAACGATCACAGACCGACCAAAGCGTAATTCAAAATTTGTGATGAAAAAATCATTAACTACCAGAGAATATAATAGGCTTTCTGTTGACGTGAAGTTCAAAATTTGCCTAAATTTTATCAGGTACAATATCTTCAAGAAATTTACTCTTGATGCGGTCGAAAGCCTTAGCTTGGATAATTTTAACAATATTAAGAACGTTCTCTTTTATCAGATCTTCAAACGGTTTGAAAAATACTACAAGGTAGAAAATAGGTATCTAGGCTCTATGAATGCTTCATTAGAAGACAAATTGAAAGTAATTAAAGCAGTGGAGAACGTGTATTTGGGTAATTATGATAACGGGTATATACAAGTTGAGGATAAAATGCTTACAGAATTATATCAATAGATAGATGATCAGCTTCCTTTACAATTAATATAGTGTTGGATTTTAAATTAATAAATTCGCAAATATGTACTAATAATACTAGCAAAAAAGTAGACTAGATATGTATAAAATAAGAACTAACTAAAATTGAAAAAACGAAATAAAGAAAAAAAAAAAAAAAATTAATGAAATAGCGACTATCAACCTAAATCTAGAAGATAGTTTGTTTTGGTTTCAACTCTTTAATATTTGATCTTTGGACCAACTGGAACGAACCAGTACCAATATTCATAGTTTGACCCAATATAATACATTCACTGACACCTTCAATATTATCCTTCTTCATGTAGAATGCAGCATCGAAAAGATGATCAGTAGTCTTTTCAAAACTTGCTAATTGCAATACAGAATCTCTCATTTTAGCTAAACCATTTCTAGTAATACCAAGAATTTCACCCTTATAAGTCATGACATCCCCTAATAATTGAATGTGACGTGGATCGACACTCATACCGTGAGTACTCATAGTATAATCAATTTCATAAATGATACGTGCTCTAGCTGCTTCAATCCCAAGAACTTTATAAACTTCCAAAATATGATTGGAGTATGTCTTGGTCCCAATAATACCATTGGTTGACATGACCTCTTTCAAACCGAAACCTTCAATCAACAATTCATTCTTATTAGTGCTTTCATTAATGTTGATGACAGCTCTGGAAACATCTTGCAAACCCTTGACAGTGATGTTTGGCAATTCTCTACACAAATGTTGAACTCTAAAGAAAGTCTCTTTGTCAGTCATTTGGGATGCGATTGAAGAGGTCTTGCTTCCTCCGTTGAAAACTACCACTTGCACCTTATTTTTACCAAACGCATGGACATCAGTGATCTTCAATTTTGGAGCCTTTAAAATTGCAGTCACCACTTCTTCGATTGTCAATTCTAATTGTAATCTTTCAATAGTTTTCAAATCAAGCTTAACCTCAATATAAGTTTGTGTTTCACTATAAACATCTTGAATATAACTTGAAATGTCACCCAATTTTGTTTTTTCAATTCTGCCCTTAACCACTCTGGCCGCTCTTTCATCACTGTTGTTGACCAAGTTGGCGGTGATAATTGGTGTAGAAATATCCTTACTGGCATTAATAATTTCCTTGATACGAGGAACACCCAATGTAACATTCATAGACGCTACACCAGCAAAATGGAAAGTCTTCAAAGTCATTTGGGTACCTGGTTCACCAATAGATTGGGCACCAATAGCACCAACTGCAGTACCTGGCTCAACTTTAGCCTTGGAGTATTTACTAATACAAGTCTTGATAAAACCATCAATCATTGGCTTGGTGATGAGACTTAATTGTCTAACATAGCTCTTAGCTTCATCAGTTGCAATCTCATCCCAGTCAACCTTTTTGAATTCATCACCTGGACAATCCGATAATTCTTGAAGATTTCTCGTTTTTCTGACCTTGGCCAATCTATCACATTTCTGCTGCACAAAGTCTCTGATGGATTGATAAAATTCTCTCTCACTATCAAATCTGTCGGCAAATTCGTCGTTATCAATTATAGAAGCGTCGGTGATCAATTTACCCATGTTATCATACCTATCCAAGCTATCCTCATACTTGTTTAAAATCTTATTGGTAGCCTCCATTACTTGGAATGGGTATAGTCCCCTATCCCCAGTATTATAAGTGATATTATAAACATGATCCCATGTTCTCTTGAAGTCTACTGGCTTTGCATCACCCTCCATATCGAATGGATCCAAACCATCACCACCGTAGATGAACTGAACAACCCCATCGGATGAATTTCTCACTGTGTTATCATATTTGAGACTTAAATCTTCCAAAGACTTCATCAATCTTCTGGACATATAACCAGTTTCGGCGGTCTTAACCGCAGTATCAACCAAACCTTCACGACCGGAAATAGCATGGAACAAGAATTCTGGAGGAGTTAAACCACTATAGAAAGAGTTCTTAACGAAACCCTTGGATTGCGGAGTCTTGGATCTTTTAGGGAAATGCGGTAAGGAACGATCCTGGAACCCATCCGGAACTCTATGACCACTAATAATTTGTTGCCCGACAACCGCCACCATCTGAGAGACGTTAACCACCGAACCCTTACTACCACAAGTGGCCATGACCAATGGAGCATTTAATCTATCTAATTCCTTTGTTGCCACATCACCAAGAGCATCACGAACTTTGGACAAAATACCACCAATCTTGGCTTCCAATGTTTGTTCTTCGTTACAACCCGGTTGAGTCTCCAATTTACCTTGGTTATATAACTTAATCAATTTGTCACACTCATCATAAGCATTCTGGACCATCTTATCTTTTTCTAATTGTAATTTCCTTGGTGGCATAACATCGTTAATACCAATAGAAAAACCTCTATTGGCCAAATATCTGGCACACATTTTTGCCATACGGTTCATAGATTTGATAGCTTCATCAGCACCAAAATCTCTAAGAATGGTATAAAACACAGAAAGTTTCTTACCGTCACCCAAAACACTCTTATCCATGACACCTGACAAGATCTCAGAGTTTCTGATAACCACAAACCCATCATTTGGAGACATTTCATTTGGCCAATCAGATCTTAGAGGTTTGAAGAAAGTTTTATTCTTTGCATCAAGGTTAATTTTCACATGAGAATGACGATTTGGCTTGATTAATAAACTAAACACTTGTTTACCAGTCCACAAACAGGCCGGCTTCATGATTGCTGGAGGTGGAATATCAAAATGAAGATTTGCATCAGACATCATTGATAAAATTTGAGTGAACCCCGCTCTATCAAAGTAGGTATCTTTATGGGAAATCAAATACGAGCCAGTAATAAAATCCTGGGTAGCCGCAATAATTGGTTCACCAGATTTTGGGGTCAATAAGTTGTGCTTCACCCCCATCAAATTGATAGCTTCCGTTCTGGCCTCTTCAGTTTGCGGAACGTGCAAATTCATTTCATCACCATCGAAATCAGCATTATATGGAGTACAAACACACTCATTGAATCTAAAAGTTCTCCAAGGTTTAACTCTGGCGTAATGGGACAAAATTGATAAACGATGTAAAGAAGGTTGACGGTTGAACAACACAATATCACCATCTTCAATATGTCTTTCCAAAATATCACCGTACTTCAAATTTTTAGCTAAGTTCTCTCTGTTACCAAACTTCAAATTTCTTCTATTTTCAGAATCACCATTGACCAATAAATAATTGGCGCCAGGATGGACATCTGGACCGTTTATGATCAATTTCTGTAATTTTTCTCGATTATATCTGGTACACTTCTCAGGGTATGTTAAAACTTTGGCCACTCTATCTGGAACCGCAACTTCTTCAATGGACAAATTTGGATCTGGAGAAATAACTGTTCTACCGGAGAAATCCACTCTCTTACCAGATAAGTTACCTCTGAATCTACCTTGCTTACCTTTCAATCTTTGACAGAACCCTCTAATTTGCTTTGGTTTACTGGCCGCCCCACCAAATGCAGTCTCTGGGTTAGCATTGATGACAATATCAGAATTAATATACATGGCAATACAAGCCTGTAAATAATCCCAATGACCCATGAGCTTGTTAATCAAAATCCCCTTCTCCAAGGCAACTCTGATGATGGAACTAACGGTAATGATTTCTGCCAACTTAACCGTTAAATCATCTTCGTTGGACGAGTCCATCATGACCACCGAAGGTCTAATACAAGAAGGTGGAACAGGCAAATATCTCCATATGTAATTTTCCGGACGACCACCCCTTTCTGGGTTTACCCCCAATAATTCTAATTCATTTGGAACAATTAACTTGAATAAGTTGAGAACCTTCAATGGATTCATATCATCAACGGCTCTTTTAATAAATGGTGCTGACTCAAGGTTGTGCTCCAAGTATGAATCAAATTGCTCATCCCATTCTTCTTTTTCAGGAGGAACTTTTTTACCTATCCATCTAAACGTGACATGTAATATCTTTAACGCCGAATTGGAAGAGCCAGTACCAGCCTTTTTCACTGACCCATTAAGGGCCCCACAATGCAAACATCTTCTTTGTTTTTCACATTGTTTGATAATTTTCTTCAAAATAGTCATTCTTCTCAAATTATCAGTATGAGGTTTCCTCAATTCCTTAAGAAATGAAATCTTATCATTTTCAGTTAACAAAATTTTGGAACAAGATTTACAGATAGATTTGAGAATATTGATGATTTGTTTGAAATAACCAACATGGAACACAGGCAACGCCAATCTGACATGACCAAAATGACCCTGGCATGTTGCTAGAGAACCTTTACAAGTTTGACAAATGGCGCCTTTGGAGGAAACCCCCATTCTAAGATCAAGAGCCCCATTACTCTTTGCCTTTCTAGTTCCCAGAGTCAAATCAAAGAGATCACTAGTAGCAACTTCGACCTCAGATTGCTGAATAATCTCACTCGACGAAAGAGCTGCAAACTCAATGCTCTTAATCGTCTTTGGAGTGATGTGCAGAACAACTGTCTGCTTCATTTTCTGGATCCTTGTCAATTAGTATAAGCTTATGATCGAGCCTTGGTTTGTCAGCCTCTTCTTGTCAATACATCAAAAAAAAAAATTTTTTTTTTAAGAAATTGTAATTCACGGTGCGCTTAGTAAAATGGTTTATTTTTTTAGTCGAGTGATGGGCACGTGTGTTTCGGAGGGCAGATCTTTGTTGTCCACAAAAATCGGTCAAGTGTCTTTGTAGATGAATCCGTGGATACACCTTCTTTACTTTATTTCTGATCCCATCCCTGTTGGACGTTACAAAGCTGGAGAATATATACTGCATAAGCTATGTTTCCTAAGAATAATCAGAAAGAAGATGAGCTTTTGGTAAGTGGCACCTCTCTATCTGTGGCGACTCAATCGTTGAGGAATGGCGTACTAACCGTAACCAGGCATTTGCAACCCCCACAGAAGTGTTTGGTAAAAAGCCTTCTGCACAATCCTCTCCCATAACAACCCCTGTTTCTTCTTACGTTAGAAACACAATGTATGCTGCTCCAAATCTGGGTGGCTTTGCAAATGGCAGAAAATATTCTGGCAATGCAAAACCTTTTCCAGATAATTTCCCAGGCTCTTTGGCCCCCCAAAACTCTAATCTCCAAGAGTTGGACTATGATATAAGGACTAAAAGAAAGACAATGGCATTATCTGGGAATATGTCCATGCCTCCAGGTTCATTCCAGCAACAGCAACAACAGCAACAACAACAACAACAACAACCACTTCCACTTCCACCGTCACAACAACAGAAAATCATGCAACGTAAATCCGCGTACGGGCCTCTAGGAAACGGCCCAGCCCCAAACTTCGGTAAACCCCAGTATTCTACTGGATCGTCTCCAATGTTATCACCTAGCGCTCCTAATTTGGCAAACTCTGGTAGGAATGTTTTGAGATCTCCTAGCAATCCCCAATTGAACATGATGGCTACTCCAGATTCGGATAATTCTATAAATAGATTGTCCCCATTGCCGCCAAATCACGGTAGAAGAAAAAGTGCGGATTACTACCAACTCAATGCCAACCAATTGTCTCACGAAGTGCAGCGTATCAGTTTAGATCCAAGGATCCAAATGTCCCAGCCCCCAAAACACTATCAGAATGATGCCCAAGTTGGATATCAGGGTCAAGGGTTATCGGTACAACAAAAAGCTCATCCTAAATCCCGTGACCATTCAAGAACCCCTTCTTATGATAATGGAATACCTTTAAGGAGACCTCCTGGTTCGAGAAATGCTTCAGTGGATCTCCAAAAATTCGGTCCTACTGACTCTGGCAGCTCAGGTGCTAGCAATGACTATGATGTTAGGCCTCTGAGTTCCAATAAAAACTCCCAAGATTTTTTCAATGTCGACACTTCACCCTTGAGAATCGCCAGTGTTCCAAAAAATACGGCATCTTATGAGCATTCCCATCACCAATCCATGCATGCTTTCCCTCAAGATGAAGCGGCAGACATAGCGGTCAAAGAAGAACCGCTTCGTCCAATTACTATTGAATCCGCCGATGATTCTCTCAAGATTGAAGAGAAATTACGTTATGTTTTTAAGAAAGTCGATGAAGAAAATTCAGGAATGTTAGATACCCTAGACCTACAAACTGCTCTTGCTAATATTAACAATCTTAAGTTCCAATTGAGCGCCATCAAAATCATGGTCAATTGGTTTGATAAAACAGGTAAGAATGGCGTTGATTTTAGGGAATTTTATCATTTATGGTCTTACATTTGGAAATGGAGAGTTGTTTTCATTAGACATTGTGGAGAACATAAGATGATCATCTTGGATCAATATCAATCAGCTCTTCAGGAGCTTGGTTATAGAATGAGCCCTAAAACAGTTTCTTATATGTTCAATATATTTTCTGGGGATAACGACGTTGCTGTGAATAATAAAAATGCAGCTAAGTCGCTTGGAGTTGATCTGTTTATCGAGAGTTTGTTATGGTTGATGAAATCAACTAATTCTTTCAAGAAGTTTGATAACCAAAGAATTGGGGTGGGTGTTTTCCCGTATGACAGCTACATAGAAGAAATTTTGAGCTTTAGATTTTAGATTAGACTTTTGTTTCTTTTTCCTCCATGGTTTGCCTGTTTTGTTTTGTTTTTGTATTATAATCAGTAAAATCCATTTGTTTTTCCGTACCCTTGTTGCCTTTGTCATTTTTACTCATTTTCCCCTTTGACTACATTACTCTTGTTTTAATTAATGCATCGACCTTTTATAATAAATTTTTACCCCAACAGTTTGAGACTTATCAACACTCGACTATATACTAGCATGTGTCATCCATTCATAGTTTCAACACGAATTACGACTCAACATCATAAAAGGCATAAATGAGAATTTATTAAAACAAAGAAAAAATTAAGTAATTATTACAAATCATATTCAATACATAATTCAACTTAAACTTTCTTAGAATTTAGCAAACTTCTTGTTGGCTTTACCAGCAGCAGATTGAACTTTCAAAACGTTGAATCTGACAGTCTTGGACAAAGGTCTACATTGACCAACAGTAACCAAGTCACCTTCTTGGGCTCTGAAAGCTGGGGAAATGTGGGCGGCAACGTTCTTGTGTCTCTTTTCGTATCTGTTGTATTTTGGAACATAGTGCAAGTATTCTCTTCTGATGATGATAGTTCTGTGCATCTTGGTGGAGACAACGGTACCAGACAAGATCTTACCTCTGATAGAAATTTCACCAACGAATGGACATTTCTTGTCAATGTAAGAACCTTCAATTGCAGACTTTGGGGTCTTGAAACCCAAACCAACATCCTTATACCATCTCTTGGTTCTTCTGTTGGCCTTAGCCTTTGGGTTGGTGAAGATGTGTGGTTGCTATAAAGAAAATTAGTTAGTATTATAGAATAACAGTTGATTGCAAGATGTTCCGGCTATGCTGCGGCTGCGACTTTTGTGAAAAATATAGATAAATGAATAATAGATTATTGTGATTTCGTTTCATCCAATTTGATCTTGAAAACTTTGTGGTGGTAATTTTTTCAACTTTCAACCCGTGTTCATTCCGAAATCCATTCAACTCATAATTAGCTCTCTGTCTGCCTTAACATTCACTTCAAATGACATAAGTCTTGTATTCCTTTTGAATATCAATAATGAAGATACAATTATGAAGATACAATTATCACTTCCACAAGTACTCTTTGTTCTCTTATAAATTAAACTCAAACATATTTCAATAAATCCCCTCTGAATAAACCATTATATTGATAACTTTTCTGTATAAAATATTCCCTTTGCCATTATTCTATGCTTTGTAACTGCAATATTGTTCAACGAATATTTCCAAAATCCATTTTCACTAATTATCCACAAAAGCACACAGTTTAACCTAGTATCTTCTATCCTTTTTTATATCACTAATCCAATACACACCTTTTGGAAAGCCTTTTCAGATTGGACGGTCAATTCAGTAGCCATTTTGCTTCAACTATTTTTACTTGTTGTTCAATCACTAACTGGTCCAGACAGCATTTCATGGCCTTTGAAAAATTTTGAGAATATGAAAAAATCTTAGGAGCCTCCCTGGGGTTCCTAACCACTGGCTGTTTTAGGAAGGTGTGACGGAGGTTTTCAGTATGTTAGCCCTAGTATTACGATTGGTATCATGTGAGATATGCGTGACCTGACGAAACAAAAAATAGCCCGCGCTATCAAGCCTCTCTAAAATCTTTGGAAGTAGTGTAAAGTCAACTTTTACAATCTATTGCGTAGTCAATATGTTTACAGCACAAATGGATTGGCTATCATGAGCTTGATTCAATTAGAATCTAACACTGTACATTGAATAGAAACAAAATATCGTAAACATTTGGAAAGAGAAAAAAATGTAGCAACAGATAGTGCATGTATATTGTATATCACATAATAGTTATGGACAGAGTACCAAGTCACCGGAAATTAGAAAGTTTTTAATAATTTTTGAAATCATGAGTTTGAAGGAACGCTATGCTTGGTAACTTTCAAAGCTTTATTACCCCAAGTGGTCAACAAGTCCAATAATTCACCCTTATCATGCAATTCCCTGATATCATCTGAGCCACCTCTAGACACCCCCTTGACATACAAGTTTGGTACAGTACGTCTTCCCGATTGCTGGCCAATATAAGTTTGTAACTCAGCACCGTGCTTGTGTTTATCTAGTTCGACGATAATTGGTTCAGGGGTTAATTCATAATCATTCTTCAACAATGATTTCAATCTTTGGGAGTATGGACAATAGGTCTTTGAAAAAATAACCACTGGAGAAAAGGAAAGGATTTCCATGAACTCTTTTTCCGGATTGAATTGCTCCCCTGGCTTTTCCGTTAAATCCTTTCTAGAACCCTCCTTATCTTCATCAGAGACTTTGATGTCCGGGTTTGCTTCCTGCAATTTGTCTTCACTATTGGCTCCCTGGACCATGGTGTTAGACACTAGTATATTATTGGCTTCAGTATTTTCCTTGGTATCATCGCCTAACAATGAGCTAGTCATTTTGAAATCATCGGAATAGTGGAAGGTTTGGAACAATATGAGGACACCGACAACAATAGCCACAGCAAAAACAGACAATCTAATCTTTCTGTTTGACATTATTAATTGAATTATATTGTATTTAATATTTTTTTTTGTTCTTATTCTAATATTTGATGAAGAAGTTTGTATTCTTTGTAATTTTGTGGCAATTGGCTATCAAGAAAGACCAGCTTCTGATAAGCAAAAAAAAAAAAACGTAACAAATAAAAAGCAAAAAATTGATATGGAAAAACCAACAATCGAATGTTGAAACTGTTCCTGCGTATGGTATTCGCGTAAGAGTCTTCTGGCTCTATACTGAAATAATGGATCTGTTTTAACGGTTGTTGTTGACACAATCCATAAAAAATATAATTGTTGATCTGTTATTTTTTTTTTTGTTTCATGATTCTCACTAGCATTGCACCGTACATTATGTACTAAGTGCACCTAGGTTCCCCCATCTAAAGATTTTCATCACAGTATATACATTTATTCTTTCCCTTATATATTTAATATCAACAAACAAACGTATCAACCATGTCCTACCTTGAATCCCCTACTATTGATGGCATACACAATGTTTTGCCTGTCCAGAAACCCAAATATGTTGACCATCCATTGCCAAACTCGCCTGAATGTCAACAGATAATTGACCATTTACAATTGATTGAACATCGTGAGGGTGGATATTTTAAAGAGACTGATAGATCACCTTTCTATATGCACAATCCATACAACTCTGATTCACCTGAGGTTATCAAGACTGTTGAAGTTGAAAACAAAGAGGTTGCAAGAAATTATTCAACATTGATCTATTATCTCATTACTCCTTTTATTCCGCTTGGAAGAATGCATAGAAACCGTTCAAGAATCATTCACATTCTTCAGCAAGGGTCAGGTCAATATGTATTGGTCTATCCTGATGGAGTGGTCAAGACTTTTAGAGTAGGTTTCAATTTTGCTGCAGGAGAGGTGGCTCAATGGGTCGTACCAGGAGGCGTGTGGAAGGCCAGTTTTATTTCGGACAAAGATAGTCATTTGCTAATCTCTGAAGTTGTTGTCCCAGGGTTCGAATATCTAGATCACAGTTTCATGGATTATGCTGAACTCTTGAAACTAGTGGGTGAGAAAAAAGCGCAAGAATTGAAGTGGTTGTTGGGTAGTCAGTGAAGATGATACTATTGGTGATTAATGTAAATAAATACATGTTTCATTTTTAATGGATTTAACTAGGCTTATCGCAATGCTTGAACTAATTCACTTTTTTAGCTCCCAATAAACAACTAAAAATAACCGATCAATCTTATAACAGAGTACAAACAGAAGATAGACATATCCAAAAATAGAAAAAAATCAAGGATGTCGTTGTGACATCGGTCAAACACCAGGAGCCTGGGGGCATGTTTCTGAGTGTTATGAAGAAGATAAAAGTGACTTTTGAGGTAAACACTCACTGTAACCCTAGCTATTTGTTGATGCTAATCTATAAATAGTAAAAGATCGGTCTTTTATAGCTAAAAAAGAGTGCTGAGATGCAAAAATGGGGACACAAAAAATGGAAAAAAGATTTTCGACCTGCATACTGGTTACTGTTGTCAAAGATTTTTGGTGACTTGGCGTATCTAGCTCAAATGCCAATGTATATATGATAACTTTATCCCACATTTGCTGTTTCAAAAGTGAGGGACTGTGATAAAAATAGGATTATCTAATGAACACAAGAAAAAAAAATTATTTTTAGATACCGTTAGAGTTCTTCTAAATTAGGCGAGAACAAAGAAATGAAGTAAGGGAAAAAGCATACTATGACAGAAAGATGTATGTGCACTTTTCTATCCAGTAAGATATGCTACTTCTCAGGGTTCTGCAGCCAGATCTTTTCATATGATAATTGATCAAGCGAGCACGCAAGCTTATACACCAATTATATAAAATATATATCCTGATATTTCATTGCAAATACTCCGCATTTTCCTTTCTCTATATCGTTTCCTCGCCAATAGTTAAAAATAAACATAAAAATATTTCGAAACGTCAGTTGGGGCGTTGTACAGTAGGGTGCAGGGAAAGCCTGCGTGCCCCTAACAAAAAACTGTCAACATGATTTCTGTAATGATTCATTCACTCCTCCTTATATATATACCATCCTTTGCACCATATCTCACTGCCACGATCTGTCAGTTCTCAATGTCTGAAAATTATAGCAACATTCCTTTTTTTTATTTTCCTTAATACCTCTTTATAATACTTACACATTCCTTGAAATCATCTTTAATCATCCATTCCCTTTATTCCCATAAAATTATCACCTCAAATGTTTTCGCTGCAATCTAACTTTAACCACACTTTCGAAAATCCACAGCAAGGCTATTATAACTATGATGAAAATGAGGTTTTTGGAGTTAACCACTTTGGTTCCCGCAGCCAACAACATTACTACAGTAACTACCATTTCAAATCCAGATTAGCTTCCCAAGATCCATCACTTTACACCAATGGCCACTACGACTTCGTGAAAGCTTTGAATGCAGATGAAGATATTAAGACTTTCATGAGCTTTCAGACCCCTCAAAAGCTTAAATTGACCTGTCGCTATCACAATTGCCCAGATTCCGATATCAGATTCAGTAGTTACATTGATATTGCCGAGCATATGAACAAACATTCCATAGAATGCGATTTCAAACCAGAGATATATTGCGATGGTAACCATAGCTACTGCAACAATTGCCCCTTCACTATTCTTGGATTCTCTAGAGAAAGCGAAAAAAAGGAGCACAAACAACAAAGGTTATGTTTAGATTGCAAGATTCTTTTCAGCAGAGTGGATAACTTAAAAACCCATATCACTTCCAAGAATGGCAAACCAAGTCCTTGCAAACGAAAACTTATGAAAAAAAACTCTTCAGGATCCAGCAGAAAATTCAAAGCTGGTCCAGCCAAAAAATCTAGTTACGCCTCGCCATTGTGTTCTGTATCTCCAAAGCAGAAGAAGCTCCTCAGGGATCATGCCCAAGGATTGCATTCCGTACAACCAAAGTCAGACAGCTTTATTTCCTCCGCATACTCTAAAGAGAATAATTCTGTTGATTCATTAAATGCGTTCGACAGCATTGCGGACTCGCCAACTCCTGTTGGTTTAAATTTCACATACAGCAATTATCAACCTTCAGTTTTTCCTTCGGTCGGTGATGGTTTTGATTATGTGATCCCAACTAACTCATATTTCTCCCACCAAGATGAAATTACGGCCGCTCCTGTGAACTTCCTGCTGTCGCTTCAGCTCAACCATTTGCCCAATCAAGGACATTTCCCATCTCTAGATAATTTGCCTTACAAGTTCGATAGTTTCCCTGGCTCTCAAAGTTATTCCCAAGGTCACTTTATTTCCAATCATTCGGATTTCTCTGATATTACAGGGCTGACAACTACTCCTGTGTTTATCCCTAATGACAGTTTCAAAATTAAAGAAGAACCTGTTGAATCACTCTATGAATATCAAACCATTGAGTATAAACCTGAGGATGTTAACTGGAGCAAAATATGAAGAAATGCATTTTTCTTTATTTTTTTTCTCGTGTTTAATCTATTTGTATTATAGAATATTATTAATTGTCATTTCCCTTGGTTTTTCTTTTATGATTTGCTGTCAGCTTTTTGATTTTGTGACGTTCCCTTTCACTTTGTTCTAACATTATTTACATATTCTAAGTTGTCTTCGACATTATGCATCTTTTTTTTTTGGTTGTTTGTTTATCTGTTTTTTTGGAGGTCCCATTATATTTTATTTAAGGTATTTATATTAATTGTATGAAATTTAAAACTACGTAGCTGATCTTTACTATAACATGGGGTTTTTCACCCTGAAACGCGTAAAAAAAAAAGTTGTTACTACGTGAATGCATTTACTGAAAATCATTGATCCAAAGCAGAATTAGATAGTTTGAAGGTACTTTATTTTGACACACATTCTTTTGAAACTTGTTTCAGTATGGAACCAATCCCTTTACAAATTAAGCTTAAACCTTCTCATCTTCGACCTATTGCTTACAGAATCCTTTCAAAGAAGCATGGCCTCCATGTCAAATCTGATGCATTGGAAGTCTTAACTGAGTATATAGGTTCAACATTTGGATCACAATGGAAATCACAGGAGTCCTTAAAGTTCATTGAAGATATTGCTAAGAGCTGGAAAGCTAAGTTTCAGGCAAATAAGAATTTATTTATTGATGGGGAGAACTTGAAAACCATAATTAAGGATATCAACGAAAAGAAAAATGCTACCAATAATAAGCCAAGTGATGGAGCTCAAAGTAGTTTGAGTAACTTCCTTCTGAAAAATGATGATGCTCCTATGGCTAATAAAACTGATACCTTGATTGATATTGACGAGCTAATGGAGGCCAGGTCAACGACCATTAAAAGAATGAAACTAAGTGAATATTTCCAGGTAAAGGATTTCTATGAGTTTCCAATTGCAAGATTCAATCATTCCCGAAAGAAATATGAACCGTATTTGCCACCACATGATAGAATGCAAGCAGAGACTAATTTAATCAAGAAATTGTCTTCGGATTTCAATGTTCAAGATAATTTGAGCATATATATTTCTCGATACCACCAAGTGTATCATAAGATCTTGAGAAATGAATCATTTCATTTCAGTACTGCTTTGAACCCTACTTCCTCTACCTATTTTGACGAACTACAACTCTTATCCATTTCTGATGAGTTCTCGAAGTTGAAATCTATCAATGAAGAAGTGAAACAAATCATGTTGATAAAAAATTTGCTCGGTAGACATGGTAAACAATTTATCATATTTGGCTTGCTAACCAAAAACAATGAGGGGAAATATAAACTACAGGATTCTAGCGATTCAATAGAGCTAGATTTGGACAATGCTTATCCTGATGAAAGCTTCTTTTATTTCGAAGGATGTCTATTGATTTGTGACGGTATTTATATTAATTTCGGAGGCAAGCTGAAATTCGTAGTTAATTTAATTTATCATCCAAAGGCGGAATCGCGAGAAGATTTTTTCAGAAATTTTGGAGTGATTGACTTTCAATCAAATAATTTGGATATTAAGAACCCCAAGCTAATCAGAGAATTTGATCAATATCAAGAAAAGTTGATTGCTGATTCTAGACTTAAATTGCAAGAATCTGGAGACGCGGGATCTTCAGGACTAGATAGAATCGTATTTATTGGTTCTCAAATATTTTTGGATTCGTTGAAAACTCTCGATTATTTGAAAAAGTTATTTTCTCAAATTACCAAAGATATAAATGATCTACCAATAGCTATTGTGTTCCCTGGCTCATTCCTCTTGCGATCTTTTGAAACTTCCTCGGTTAACTCCCTTGGTGACAATTCTTCAATGAATTATAAGCACCTCTTTGACTCGCTAGCGGTTATTCTTTCAAATTTTCCGACCTTATGTGCAAAAACTCAGTTCATATTCACTGCTGGGTATAACGATCCTTGGAGCTCGTTAGTTTATCAAGGTTCTAAATCAGTTGCTATGCCATTCAACAGAATTCCAAAGCTTTTTTTCAGTCGGTTGAGTAAAATGGTAAAGAATTTGAAAATTGTAACAAATCCTTTTAAAATGTTTTACTTGAATACTGAGATCAATTTGATCAACGATGATATTTATGAAAGAATGGTAAAGAATGATATTCCATTCAACTTCTATGATGAGAAAGTAGAAATGATGAGAAATTTAAATAATGAGTCTAATAATAATGTTGAGGAAATTATTGAAGATATAGAAGATGATGGGGATGAGGATGAGGAAAAAAGAATTTCCAGAGCGTTGCTTTCCACAAAAATTTCCTCAATGAATAATTTGAACATCAATTCATTAAGAAAACAGATATTGAGACCATCAGATTCCAGAGCTTTCAAAAAAGACATTAACAAATTAACTAATACTTTAATCCACCAATCTCACATGTCTCCATTTGCCCTTGCCACCAGGCCAGTGGTTTGGAAATTCGATTCTTTGATGTCCATGAATCCATTGCCTAATACTCTTATTCTCTTTGACTCAACCATTGGATTTTTCAATGAAATGGTTAACGGGGTCAGAGTCATTAACATTGGGAAATTTATCAACAACGATAATAAAGCTGCCAATTATGTCGAATATTGTCCTGCAAGTCAAAAGGCTGAATGGAAAAAGATTTATTTCAGTGGATAGTTCTGTTACATCCAACAGGGTACCAATGGGAGGGTTTAAGGAAACCTGCAGAGATTGTATGTTATTCATCGTGAGTGGTCTATCGACGTTTTACACAACTTTATAAAATAAAAATGTATAGTAATAAAATTCTAATTAAACGTGCAAATGAACCTCAAAAAAAAAAAAAAAAAAATAAATAAATAAATAAATAAATATAATGGTTATAGCGGAACAATCGATCATTTAGCAACAGACATAAAAAAGTGAAAAAATACATTACAAAAAAATAATTAGACAATCCAGACAGAATAGTGGCTATTTAACTAAAACAATGATCTTAAATTTGTGCTACTAGCGTTGCTATTCAACCGTTTTCTTCTACCAAAAAGACCGGTAGCAACAGGTTTCTCAAATCTCATAAATGCTTTGTTTTTGTTGTTGATACTGCTTTCGAAGTTGCTGTTATTAGACACTGTTAACTTCAATGATTCAGTGAAGTTGTCACAAGATCCATTTCTTGATCTGACAGGGTATAATCCAAAGATATCATCCTGATTGTTGTAATTTGGAGGCGAAGTGGAAAAGTTAGAGGTTTTTCTTTGGATGGTGTAAGAGTTCTGTTGGAAATTATAAGGGCCATTATTACTGAAATTGTGAGCTATTTGTTTTCTAGGAGATGAAAAGTTGCTGCTGGAGTTGCTGTTAGATTCGCCGCCAAAAGAAGGTTTATTGACAAGCCTTTGTGACCCAAATTCATTATGCCCAGAACCAAAAGATTTTGTTGAATTAAGATCATCAGTTGATCCGCCATGTTTTGGATTTGAGTTGCTGATAACATATGCTGGATCAAGAGAACTATAGCCAACTGTCGTGGCGTCGCAAATTTCAGCAGTAAAACTTTCCAAATCTTCTATGGAAATATCATCATTCTTATCGGACTCGTAAGGTTCAGAATCCGGACTTGGGATCAGTTGATTAATTAACACTGGTTCAGGTACTTCAGTTTCATTGTTTTCGATAACGGTCTGCTTTGGTTTAATTTGAGGCTTAGTAACCATTTCAAATAAATCTGAATCGGTTTTCTTTGATTTTTTCATTACTCCCTTGGCTCCTTTGGATCTTATCGGCCTGCTCATGTTGACTAACGAAATATTAGAAGTTCCGAAAAACCGGTTCATCTTGCTTTCGCTGATTGGACTTTCCACTTGAGGACTGGCGATATTAAGAGGTTCGGTGGAATTTACTTTCAAATTTCCTTGGGAGCCTGCTTGTTTGCCAAATTTAGCCTTGAGTGGTGATAATGGTTTTTGGAACTCACGGAAGAAGTTGGCACTTGGTTTCAGAAGATTAGAGGCGCCGGAGATATCGTTACTGCCTTTAAAGTTAGTGCTGCTAACTTCGGAAATGGAAGTCGACTCAGATTTTGCAGAGTTACTGGATTTCAAAGAAAGGCCTGAATAATCGCTATCATTGTCAGAGCTGTTATCGGAGCTTGGACTGATGTTATTAGGCTTCTTGAAAGTTGAGATAGTCAAAGGTGATATTTTGTTACTTTGGATGGAGGTAGCATTATTATTTTTAAAGAAATTGCTTGAAATTGGACTATGTGTGCGGACTTGCTGCTTGAATTGGAAGTTAAAGTTCATGGTTTCACCAATGCCAAAACTTCTACTCTTTCTATGGTGTCTGAATTTGTTTTGTTTGGCAGATTTCATATTTGATAACTCTTTTGGTGCGCTTGTAATTGCTGTGGTTTTACTTTCTTCCTGAATTGTATTGATGGTACTTTTATTTGGCTGATTGTTAGTATGCTGTTGCTGTTGTACTAAATCTTTCAAAACTTTGTTGGATCTTTTCAAACCTTCCATCTCCTCGCTATGTTTCTTCTTGAGCAATTCTATTTGTTTATTGTGTTCTGACTTCAATGATGCATTATCAGCAGAGTGTTGAAGCTCCAATTTTTCTTGTGATAATTTTTTTTCTTTAAGGATCTTGACCCCACTGGCTAGTTCATTTGCTAAAGACTGTAAGCTGGTGATAGTCTGTTTGAATCGAGCATTTTCTTCTTGCAATTTCGTGACTTCAAGTTGTTCTTTCTGCAACAGCTCATTTAATTTTTTAATAAGAGTGGCATTTTCAATGTTATTGTATACATAGTGATTATATTTTTCAGTAACATTTTTCAAAGTTGATTTCAATTTCTCAATTTCGTAATCTTTCGTGGAATCACCACAGCTTTGGAACAACGCCGAAGATTCAAGAACGTCAGCCATATTCAAGTAATTTATATTTTAAGACGAAGTTTCCTGTCAATCATAAACAAAAGAATAGATATTCTAGAAAGAGAGAGAAAGAAAAATAGGGTAGTGTGTGTTGCTGTCCCGGGAATTGTCATTATTTATATTTGGACGAATGATCTGACACCCTGGTCCTGAGTTGTGGCTCAGGGCTGAAGCATGTTGGAGGTTGTGCCAACAATCTGTGGGTCCTGCATATACCTGTTTGAATCGAAAAGAAATTCCAACATCACATGATTTAGTACTAACAAATCGGCAAAAATATCTTAAAGAGATAGCGTGATGTACCTCACAAAATGCATCAAATCAGTCACATGGTAGAGTTAACACCCATGATTTATGGGGCCAAAAATGCGGTTTAAGATCTGGTTAACATCCAGGTACCGCAGGAAGTCGATTTTGGAAGTATCCTCCAATTAAAGTTTCTTTTGGTATCTATTATTAGTACGTTTTAATCTTGTTGAAAGGCTCGTACCACTGATCTACACAAAAGAGAAAAAAAAATATTAGAGGTCTTGAATTAAAATGTCACAAACATAAGCTATAGAGAAAAACAACCGTCATGAAAACAGAAAAAAAAAATCTTTCTTAGCTCTCAATAGAATATGATATTAATTGATAAAATACTTCTCTATCCTTTTCGTCATGAATCCATATACCGTAAACTTCTCCAAAACAATTCTTGAGCATTAACAAATCATTAGTAGTATTAATTTCATAATTAACGCCACGATAGAAATCAGGATATTTAGTAGTAGTGCTCTTTGGAATGATTCCCAAAGAAATGTTCTTTGGATTGTTTCGATTGACAATCATCAATCCATTTTTGTAATTGTCCTTAGACTTAAGTTCTTCATATGACAATATTCTTTGATTATTGTCAATCACATTACCATTGGCATCCACATCATCAATGTTTCTTTCATAAAAGATTAAAGGCCCTTCGAAATCCAACTTTTCCCATTCATCTGTAGCTTCACTGAACTTATATAACACCCCATGAGGCGTCTGGTGGATAATCTGTTTCAATTTAGGGTCATATTTTCCTACAAAATTGAAGTTCAAAATCCGACGATAGATCTCAAGGGTCATTTGATCCTTATCTTCTACTGTGCTTGTCGAGCCGCTATTTGTAGTGGCGGATATTGTTTGTGGCTGAGGTGTGCTAGGTTGTTGAGCAGATGGTATCTGACTATTATTGGCGCTAAGTTGTTGACTCAACATCATCTGTTGATATTGATCGTTCGTTAATACCATCGGTTGCTGTACCACTGGAACTTGCATCATAGGCGTAGATATGAAAGCGGTAATAATATATCAAAAAGATTGAGTGCAATTATCTGGAAGGGGAAGTGAGATTTCGACACTAATAACGCAGGTCGTTATTGATATTTTCAGATAGGATATTGTATTGTGTCTCAAATCCCCTGCCATCTCTATCTTTTTTTTCACGATAATTTTCTAAAACAGAAAGGCCCTATAAAAAATATTCTAAGCGCACGGCTACCATGATCTGTGAAACTGTTCTCGAATTATTGTCCTATAATAATATTATTATTATTACATGAATTTTTTTTTGGAAAAGGAAAGAATGAGGGAAAATCTATAATAGTGTGGGTTTCTGTATAAAAGGTATCTATAAAATGGTATAAGTGAATGATTAATTCAAACAGAAAGAATATCCAAATGAAGAGAAATGAAGAGAAGACTTAAACTAGGAGAGAATACCGAAATGTTGCTCAACATCGAAAGCTCCTGGTTGTTTCCATAAGTCATTAAAAGCAGTGAATAACAACACTTGGCTGCCCACTGTTTCCTTAATGGCGGAAATAGCAGCCTTTTGATTGTCTTCGCCTGGAATGGCATCACCGTTGTCATTACCAGCAGAAGGCCAGCCGGATTCCGTAATCAAAATCTGGTCCAGGTTCACATTACAAGCCGAGGCAACCTCTTCAATAGTCTTTTTAAGCCATTCACCAGCGTTGGCGGCAGAGCAAGTGGAGTCGAAGAATGCATGAGCATTGATAGCAATAAAGTCACCAGCAGTACAAAGCTCTGTGTGGGCAATGACCGCATTGAAAGTATCCACGGAAACAACTTTACCATTATAATTATGGGCAGAAAGAGCTGATTTTGCTTGACTAATATAACTTTGGATATCACTGGCACTAGCCTCATTGTTGTTGACGAGTTCATTACCAACGGAGACAGCATAGATGTCATCCCAACTTCCATAACTACTGACAGCACTAGCAATCGTAGAAACTGAACTATCAATACTGCTCATATAGAAGATACCAGCAAGGATTTTTTGGGAGTCAGATTTGGCTTGCAAGACGTTTTCAACTTGACTACAATCGGTATCGTAAATTCTAATCACGTCAAAATCAGTGAGTTTTGCGAAGTCTGATTTCACAGTAGCCAAGTCCTTACAAGCACCACTGCTAGTGTAAGGAGAATATGTGATACCTTTGCTTCCGCCTGCTGTGGAGCTGCTAACCTGAGAAGAAGACGAAGCAGAATTAGAAGCACTGGAAGAAGTAGATGTGCCCAGAGCGGTATACGACGCGATATATGAAGAAGCGGAAGATGTGGTAGTATAGATAATAGCACTAGTACTAGTCGCACTAGAGGTTGTGGAAATATCCTTATTCTCGCCCTCTTCCACTTCAATGGTGGTTGTAACATACTCGGCGGCAGTAACATAGGCAGTTTGAGTAACGGCCCTTTTCCTCAAATGATGAAAAGCAATAGGCGAGGCCATATTGACACAGGCCAAGGAGAGGACAGCTAGGAGCTTTATGAGTAAAGAAGTTATCATACTTGAAAGGAAATGGTTTTAGAAAGAGTGGACAACCTTTGAAGGCCAGTTTAAATGAATGTGTGAAGGTGTGGGAACGGGGAAATAAAATAAAACCTCTGATGGGTATATGTGTCCTTGAATTATTATTTATCCTCTTTTCAAGTTATATATGAATACGGAATACTAATATATATCTACCATTCATTTTACGTAGCTCATGACATGACATATATTTGACACACCCATTAGCCAGGACTAAGACGCTGCATGTGGATGTGACACTAGTGCGAAGATCGAGTTTTTTTGGGGGAAAAAAGAACAGAAAAGGATTTTGAAACAACCCAAATTGCTGCTATCCATGGATAATGAAACTAATTAGCTTCTCATAAATAGTATTTCCAGGACTTCTGATTTATTGAGGCGAGGTATTAACAATAAAAAGAAAGCCGCAAAGCATTGATTGTAGACTGATATCATTGTTTTATTGCGTATATATAACTCGAAGACCTCTGGTGTGTAGCTAATAGTTCTTTTAATTCAAATGAATCATTCCTCTTTCATTGAGGATAAGTATTATCCTATCTGGAGGATGAGAAACTGTCTGTTCTTATGAGACGCGCCTCGCAAGGTAAAAAAAAGACCTACGCTTTTTTTCCCACGTTTCAAGTAGTTCGCATCGCAAGTTTTCAAGCTTTTTGAATGGACCCATTTTATCCGGCTAATTAACTAACTTACCGCATCCTTTTTTTGGAAAAATGAATAACTATTAAGTCTTCCTAACCTTTTAGTTTTTAGCGAAAATCCATGGTTGTAAAATTAGTCTCTTCAAGGATAGTAGAATTCAGATTATCCATTCTTTTGGTGGTTTCAAAACGAATGTAGTAGAATGTGAGTTCCTCACAAACTTATACTTTTTTTTTGTAGTCTTAATTTTAGAGAACAAATTAGAGAGCAAGAGCTGTGAATATTCCGGAGTAAATATAACACAACTTATACAGTAAAACAATCTGGTCTTCTTGGTTTTTCTTGATACAATCCCATATATATATCAGTCTTCTTACACGTGAATTCAATCATATTGATATATTTAAAACACAGTAACATAAAGTAATCGCTAGAATACATCTCTCTAGAGCCAAAAGCCTTTCTTATTGGCGTGACAATAAAACACCCGCATACACCGAAAAAATCTAAACTCAGCCATAGTCCTCGTGAATTATGAACGTAAAGCCCTCAATCTTTCAGCTAGTCTGTCTTCTTTGGCTTCATCCACTTTTTGCAGCTGCTTGATTTCAGGAGTTTGAATCTTAGAGGCATCCTTCAAGTTTTGTTGTAATTCCAAGCCAGCTTCATCAGCTACTTGACTCATTAACAAATCAACATCTTCTTGAGGAGTACTCAAAGCAGTAGCATTATTAGTGGCTGTTTCGTAGTAATTGGTAGTGGCATCTAAATCTTCAAACTGAGTTTCGAACTTCTCCATGACAAGAGAAATCTTCTCCAAATTCATGCTCTGTAAAGCCTTATCCATTCCTTTAATCACATTGGTCATGTTACCAGACACTTGTCTCATTGTCACTGCTGTCTGGACTCTCGAAGAAACGGCATCAATTCTTGAAGCTAATCGAAGTAAGTTCAATCTTTCATTCTGCTTACGAATCGCATTTTGGGCGTATATCTGAGCAATATCATTATTTCCCTGTTGCATAGCTTTTTTTATCTTGGCCTTTTCCTTTTGTTCTTCTTTGCCAGCCTTTTGAGCTTGTCTATTCAACAGCTTAGCTGTGAACTATATTTTCGTTAATATTTGATCTCGCAAGTTTGATATAGACACATATTGAGAAAAATATCCAAGGAAACTCACTTTAAGTTGAAATAATGATTCTGGTACACCGTTAGTTATTTTGCCTCCCAAAACGGAGAAGAAATAGAGAAGAAAATTTTGAAAGGAACTAAAGCCACTTTCTCCTAGCAATAAAGTGACGTAAAAGTCAACGATAAAAACTCACGTTCTAAGCCAGACATTATACCCGGTTATTCATACCACTTGTAAACTGTCTGGTGGATAAGAATTCGTGATGTTGATAAAGTCATCCTCTTCTGTGTCATCACCCCAAATCTTGAAAACTACAAATTTCCTGCGCTTTGTGTCACAACATGCGTGCGTATATACACCTAATTCCACATAAAGATGACAATTGAAGTATATTAATAAACTATGGATAAAAGAAATAAAAGAACTTGAAGGTTTGAACTCCCCTATGATATAAGGAAATTTGAGAAATTAATGAATAGAAATAACTTTTTTGGAATAGAAAAAGAACAGAAAAAAAAATGCAAAATCACAATCAAAGCATGAAAAGAGCCGCCAAAGCTAAGGCAGAAGATACGTGAATGAAGCTCTTAGAGCCCTCACCAATGAGAATGGAGGAGTAAGATTTGGAAGTACTGTTAGCTACTACGCTAGTGAAACTGGATGAAGATGGGGCTGGTTTAGCTGGAGTTGCTACTTCTGTGGTAGCTGGTGGGGCTGGGGCTGAAGCCTTTGATGGCACCAGAGTTGGGGCTGGAGCTGGGGCTGGAATAACGGTAGCAGAAGTTAATGGACAGTAGGTAGTATATTCGGTAGTGATCAATTCTTTGGTTTCAGTGATGGTGGTGAGACCAGTGGTAACTGGTGTTTCGGAACAAGTGAGAGTACCACAGTTGGTAATTGTGATAACAGTAGTATCGATATCAGAAACGTAAACGTAACTTGTGCTGTTTGTGTAGTTTCCGATAGCCATAGCAGCTGAGGAGGCAGATAAGAAGGTGGTTGCAGTGGATAACTTCATTATGAATTGTTAAAACTTAGAATAGTATGTGAAATGGCTTTTCAATGCTGGAAATTTTAAATTGGAGGTTAATATTTAGTCATACTGTCAAAATAATTCTTGATTTATAAAAGCGAAAAGCCTGGTTTATATAGTAAAGTTCTAATATATTCAAGGGGTTACATATGGATAACCATTGCAGCCATCAAAAGGCTCCATGCAGCTAAGATTTTGCTAAACATGTAATATAGAGATTTCTTGACTTCTGCAGTTATCCATATTTTTGACCCCACACAGGGCCTATGCTCATTGTAACAAGAAAAAAATAGTTCTTGCCCCTTGATGTTGAGCAGCTCGCCTCATAATACATGCATCCAAGAAGACATATTGCCTTGCGGCCTGTGGAATGCGCCTATGGCTGCCTTCAGTCTCAAGAACTTTCACCCTATTTTTTATGGTAACAGGTCATGACAGTGTCTCCTTCTTCAATATTCTGCCGTATATACACTTTCTGTGTTTTAGAAAGCTTTGCAAAAAAAAAAAATTGAAAAAATTGTCTTCCATCGGAGAGCCTCATGTTATTATTCATGATGAGCCTTTCAAACTATTACCACGTGAAGGTCGTGTGCTTTTCGCGTTTTCACTTACGTAATCGATTACTACGTTCACTATCATTGACGCGTCGCAAATGGGACAAATCAACAGTTAACTGACTATCTTATTAATCCCAGATAATTAAATTTTCTTTCTAATGATGTTTGAGTCTTTAAAAAAATTGTTACTAATTAGTAATTTTTGTGTGACTATATTTTTCTAATACCTTTTCCTCTCTTTTTGAGTTTCTCTTTTCGTAATTTGCAGTAAAAAATATACTGATAGTTTTGCATGAAACGTCACAAAAACCACGATCATGGAAATATAATATTGGCAAATGTATATTTATGAGTAAATTCTTTCAAACTCGCTTTTTCCCTTTCTCGTTCTTTTTTCTTTTCGTTTCTTTTCTTTTCTTTTTACTAGACACTAAGTGATACTCATAGTCAACAAAAGAAGGAGAAAGAAGTGATATATTAAACCCCTTACTCCAATACAAACTTTGTAATCTTTATTCGGTCATACCCTATCAGAAATGCCAATCAGAAGAACCATTGGGGAGTGAGTAAATTAGACCATTTTTTCTTTTATCAGCAGACTGGTGAACTAACGAACAGAACTGCAACTGACAGCCCACCAGTGCAAAGCCCTTCAGAAATGTCTCCTGTTAATGTTCCAGTCGTTGGCACTCCAGTTGAAACCACGGTGACTATTATTTCAGAGGAATCTTCTCAAAATTATGATATTGTTGGTAGTAGCAGAATCGAATCCAAGTTCATTAGCCATTTGGAAACTTACAAGATCTTAGGTGCAGTTATTGAGCCAGCTGGAAACTTTTTAGCACCAACTATTTTGAGGATTAGGGCTGCCACGCCTGAATCTGTTGCCTCCACCATTAAAAGTGTGGATGGGCTTTTTGATAACATGCTCACCGCTGTTGACACTGCAATTCTTCCAGACGTTTTGAAAAGGGTCCCAAACAGAAGTCTTTCAGACAATCAATGAGAATGTTGTGAGTTTTTAGAATTTGAAAATTTTCTTCCATTTCTTTCAAATAGAGATATTTGTATAGTAATAATGAAATTTATATACAGTAATTAAATATGCGAGACATTATTTATTTTATATATAGTCTACTAATTTTTCTGTTTGAAAACCTTGTGTGGTCAGGTCTTCTTCATTCTTTCTTTTTTATACTATTTGAGGATTTGGCTTGAATGAAGTAGTACACAAAATTTGATATGTTTGGGTTAGATGAAAAGCTGATGAAGTAGTCGCGTTCATACCAATTGATGTAACGAATTGTTCATATAACGTCCAAAATAATTTTAAAGGCAACAAATGGAAGATTGGATAACTTGGTTATTATATCATTACTACGTATTTTTTTGTACTTATTTCGCAAATCTTTAACTCTTTCCTCGCTCCTTTTTGCTTCGTATTTGGTTTCAGTCCTTAAATAATTAGTGTTATTTTTTTTTTTTATTTACGTGGATTTGTCTAGGGTTTATACACCCATTCATTTTGGCATATTGATAGCAAGATCTTGGTTCTGTTGTTTGAACCTGTAATATTACACAAACACGTACGCCAAATAGGGTAATTACGCCAAACTGATGGCAGTTTTTCTTTGAACCTCCATTGATGCTCAGTGGGGAACTACTTGGAAACAAAATACTAATGAAAGCAATTTTAGCCTCTTCTTTGCCTTAGCTCCTGTTTTGAGTTTCCATACCCATTCATCAGTCTTGCGTGGTTATTATTATTTTTTCGCAGTAAGACTGCTCCCTTGGGAAATATTTGATACTTCAAATGAGCCTGATTGACGGGTGCTGCAAAATTGCTGCACCATGCAGTATCAGAAAGAACGGTAAAACACTCTTTGAAAATGAATGGATACCTAATAAACTTCAACAATATCATGCTGCCGAATATTTATATATTCGATATATTACCTTAAAAGTTTGATTTTTGATTCAATTGTTGTGTCCCTTTTTCTTTTCCACAAGGAGCTTTCATCTAATCGTTTATTCTTTCTTTTATTTAACCAAGCGATTTGGCTGCAACTCTCTATTTGTTGGTTATATTCTGCACATTTTTAATATTCTTTACCTCACCAATTTGAGTAATCAAAATAAAAATCTCTCGGAAATATGAAGCTACTTTCGGTTTATTATTTGGCATTAGCTGTCGCTTTAGTTGATGCAGTTACGGTTCACAAAACTGTCACTGTGACATCTTGGTCAGGTAAATCCACATCTTGGGTAACTATGGGCTGTGATTTCAATAATTCAGAATATTCTAAGTACATGGATGCCACTACTTCAAGTAGTAAGACCTCCAGCACAAGTAGCAAATCTTCCACTTCAACTACCTCAACTACCAAGAGCTCTTCTTCTACCACAAGCAGAGTGTCTTCCACTTCAGCTACCTCAACTACCAAGAGCTCATCTTCTACTTCTCTTGCGGTTTCTACCTCTAAAAACAACAAAGGCGTGTCTAGTTCAACTTCCTCAACTTCCTCAAGCTCTACCACTAGTACTTCCTCTACTAGTAGTTCCTCCGCCACTTCAAAGACTTCTAGTACCAGTTCCTCCGCCACTTCAAAGACTTCTAGTACCAGATCCTCCGTCACCTTAAAGACTTCTACCACATCTACCACCTCTACGAATTCGAAGACCTCTGGTACTTCTGACACTTCGAGCTCAACATCTATTAGCCACACTTCAACTACCTCTTCTTCCAGTTGCAAGACCAAAACTCCTTCTGCTACAAAATCGTTAACTACAATTGTCATGACTACTTCCAGCTGCTCTGGTAACGTGTGTACCACTAAAGAAATCACTTCTACTAGTGAAGTTGCTGTTTCTTCAGCAGGATCTTCTAACGCTACCACTGCTACTACTGGATCTGCATCATCTGCTGCTAGCTCCAAGATTGTTTCTGCTTCTAGTTACTCTGTATCTAATTCGACTAAAAGCTCTACCTCAATGGTTACCAGTACAGGAAAAAACAGTACTACTGTTCCATCCTCGACTGATGTCGTTTATGTGACTGATAACTCTGTTACTCTTGTTACTATTACTTCTTGCTCTAACAATGCTTGTGCTACATCTTCCTTTACTACCGGTGTTACTGTGGTGACAGATACTATCGATAATGTGAAAACTATCTATACAACTTATTGTCCTCTTACTAAGGCCACTGTTTCCACCGTTTCAGAATCTGGAAAAACCACTTTGATTACGACAACTTCCCCATCATATACTTCTGCTGTGGCTACCACTACCACCGGTATTTCTGCTTCAAGTGAAAACGCTTCTGCCACTGTTGACGCTGTTGCTTCTACCAAGGCTGCATCTGTTATCACAAGTGCTGAAGAAAAAGCTGTCGCAGCTACTGATGATTCAACTACAACTCTTTATAAGACTATTGCTACTAAACTCATTGTTAAGACTGCTAGCAGATCTACCGTTATTTTAGTCACTTCAACTTCTGCTGGATCAGCTTATACTACTGAAGTCACGACCGGTGTGGAAGTTGCTACCTCTAGTGGTTCTAGTTACTACTCGTACATCCCATTATCACAAACTGAAGCTGCGGTCATTAGTGGTTCTTCTACTTTGGATGCCTATGCTTACACTAGTTCTGGATCTGAAAGTTTGACAGCCTCTTCCACATTGGCTGCATACGCTTACACTAGTTCAGAATCCGAGAGCTCTACTGGGGCTGTTTTGGTGTCTAGCTCCACTTCTGCTTCTAACGTAACTTCCATCAGTCTCTTCGAAAACTCTGTCGAAAGATCCATTTCTTTCAGCATAGGAGGTTTGATTGTCGCTATCTCAGTTTTATTATTATAAACCCAGTGAACTATACTTTATTTATTTCTTGCACTGCAATATTTACAACTTACATTCAATTCGCTTTGCTTCCACTCCCTTTCCATAAACCCATTTAAAATTTCGCTACTTTTCTTCAAATGTGGTTCTTAAACTTAATTTCATTTCTTAGATACTATAGACTTTTTATTTTAATTTAACCACCTTTTTTTATCTTTTTAGATTAATTGTAGATTCAATGATAATTGGCTCTGAATAAAAATAGCATTGGAACACATGTCCAAAAGAGAATACTTCTTCACCAGCCCAAGAAGGCAGAGTTACCACAACCTCAAATTGAGAGAAATATTGCTATAATAATAACGTAAATATGACATCTTTTCTCAAGATTAAATAAGATTATCTTGAAGATGTTATAGACATATAGTAATAGAGGTGCCACACCCTGTGAAAGTTATGAGCGTTTAGACGCAATAATCTAGCTAAATAAGTTGTAACAAGCCTGAAACCAGAGTCGTTAGCACTGACCAAAAATCCATAGAACATTCCTCTATTTTGTTTCATTTATTATTCAAAGAAAAATCATACAAAGAAAAAACAAACAAACAATCAAAGTACTGCCAGAAATTAACTAGCACATGAACAATTCATCTCCAGTAGGAAAGAATCATCAGTCTCTGCAAGCGCTTCATGAAGATCGAGGAAGTTCGGAGTTTATAACGTTCCATAAGCCAGGGCAGGTATCCAAGGAAACTGTTGTGTATGGAAATGGTTCTAAAGTTGTCGAAGAGAAGAACAACAACAACCCTAGTCCCTTTTCAGGATCAACCATATTTGGAGAACCAAAGAATTTGAACATGAATGAGATAGGTGACAATGAGAATCATCCAACTGGGACCAGGACTCATTACGAGCCATATTCATCACCATCGTCATTAAAAGATGAACTACTATTCTTTAATTACCACGAGTACTCTGTACAGAAGTACGAATTGTTGGAAACCAGTGTTTACTCCCAGCACAGCCATCCATTAACGATTACTCACTTCCCGAATCCATATGTGGAATTCCAATCCGAACAATATAAAAGTACCAGAATTGTACGAATACCGAGAATCTTTGATAAAGTAATTGCTAATAGGTATCCTCAATTTTCGACGACTATTCCGGGATTTGAACCTGCAGCCTTGATTGATCCAAACCATTCCACAGATCAACTAATGAACGTTAATAGCTTTATTCCAAAAGGTATATATCAAGGACAATTGTTTGGATATTCTTCAGTGTCCCCCTTGTCGCAATACTTGACGGAGGAAGAGTTTGAGGAGATTGTGGAGAGAGTCAACGAGTTCATGAGAAACGCTTTCGATCCTTTGACTGTGTTGAATATAATTAATAATGTATTAAATTTTGTGACAATTTGGACTTGGGACAGGGTCATAAGAAGTCCATCAAAGCGTTGTTTAGATCGTTTAGAGGAATTTATCGAGGATTTGAACAATAATCTACTCAAGACAAAGGGTATAAGGATTATAAGTCCCAGAAGATCAGGATACGTTTGTGTAAGTCCCCCCCCCCCCCTCTTTTTTTTTTTTTCCCATTCATCAGAGATGGTTATACTAACTTTTCTAGCTTGATTTTGAAATTCCCAAACCGGTAATACCATAGAATTTAACGTCTTCTCAAGATGTTTAATGAACTCATCATGTATGTGCATTGTAGAAACTTGCCGGCACAGTGGGGTTACGGAGCACAGTGTAAAAATTGATAATTTATGTCAAAAAAATATGACGCCGCATCCCACAACGGTTTGAAATAAAGAAGATATTATTATTCTTGATTTACTCTACGAGATAGCCCTTCAAATAATAAAAGTATAACGAGAGGAGGAGGCATGAAACGAAACACGATCTGGAGAACTCCGGTAACCGACGTTAATTATATTTCTTGCAACAACATCAATCTCGATGGTCTATTGGTGCCCACTAATAATAATCCTTCACAGCTTCGAAAAGATGGCATCGCCACATACCAATATATCAGTTACATGGAGTATATGCCTGGGTGCTATGGCAACAAACCTGTTTATTCAGCCAACAAGTGGCTAGGATTCGATCCGTTACCCATAGTGGCAGAAGACTGGGCAAGCTTTATTAATAACAGACGAGAGGGAGAGTTCATGTATAGCATTTATCCAACCATATATTCCATAACGGCAGCAACGGTTGTATCGTGTATATTGGCAGTTATTGTTTTCACAAACACACAAAAGCCAAGCATACTTTTGATTCTAGGATCACTACTTTGTTCCATTAATTTAATCAATATCTTGAGCAGCACCATGAAGTTTTTGGCCGCCAATATTCAGTTAGGGAAAGCATCGGGAGAAAATTTGTTGAATGATATTCAGTCGAATGTGAGTTTTAACGTTATCGATTTGTTTTCGGTGTTTATTTTACAGTTATGTCAAGTTCAAATTATTATGAGATTATTTTCGCGGCAGAAAGAGAAGCGGTTTACATTTGTCATGGGAGTTTCACTATCAATAATCTCCCAAGTCATTTGGGCAATTTCTACATTCCATTATATTACAGACAGTTCAGATCTGGACGATGATTTGAGTATTATGCCGGCGTTTATTTACTTGTTAAGAATCGCCATGAATGTGATGTATTCGGTGTTAGTGTGTATTTATTGTTTTATCAAGTTGGAGTTCATTAAAAGGAAAAACTTGATTCTTATATCAATTGTTAGCATCTTGTCGACAAATGTTCAATTTGCCTTTTTTATTGCTGATGTTGCCAATGTTTGGGTTGCAGAGTTATCTGAAGTTTTCAATGCTGCCGGGTATGTAGTTTCAACGGTAATTGTCTGGGAATGGATCAATCGAGTTCATGCTTCTGAAAGAATGAAACAGAGCAAAGGCATTCTAGGCAGACCTTTCTATGAAGATGAGCTAAGCACTACCAACAAGATCGATAGAATATCTTTATTCATTCCCGAAGAAGACGGAGTTATTGATCCTGACTATGATTCTTATGATGGTGATCCTGAGTCATTTGATAATGAAAACGGATTCCATAGAAATGGTATGAAATCTGAATATTATGAATTTATTAGTGCACTGAAATCAAAGACTCAAGAATTTATTGTTACAACTGTCCCAAATTTTATAAGAAAAACTACTGCCACATTGGGGTATCTTACGGATCAAATCATTGCATATGGACTAGCGGTCCCGAGATCAGTTTCTGTGAATAGCAAGGATAAAAAATCGCCCAGTAAAAACTTTACCATTAGAAGATTTGGAGGTGAGGATACAAATAATGATACTCAGAGTAGCGAAGCACTACTGATCTATAGCAATGTTGAGAGAGATTCCACTTATGCACAAAACTATGACACTGATAATAACGATAGTCCACAAGTATCGGATTCTAACAATGGTCCTACCTTCGTTTATTCTAGGGCGAAATTTCAAATTCAGGGTGATGATGAGACAGTGGAGAGTGAATCAAATGAAGACGCTTTTGCATATTATGATGATATTGAGGAGCAACAGGAGCACGATGTCCTGATTAGTGACGATTCAAGTGGACATAGCTCTTAATAATTGTTGAAACAATCTTTTTTTTTTCTTTCTGTTCTTTCTTTTTTTCTTTCTCATTTCATTATTGGGTTTTGTTTTTTGGCCGTTTTGTGGTAGCGCTGTTAATAACTTTTCTTACTTTAGGAGGAAAAACATTGGGTATATGGATATTGTAATATATAGTATAAGATAGTTTCCTATTGTGAATTATTTTTGCGAATTTTAATTGATTATTTGTATCACAACCATAATCAAAAAATTGGAAATATTAGTGACAGAATTCGTGAGACAGCCTCACAACACCACCACATTGTAATTGAAATACTTTTGATTTCTCTTCAATATATGCTCAGTATCATCCCATGGGGTATGAAAGATTCCGGAGTTGATCAATGGTAGGTAAATATCCAACTTGGATGGTTCACTCTCAGAACCTTCGGAAACATGAAGATGATCTTTGTTTAAACTAAAAGTTGACCTAAGTTTCAAGATTGCTTGCATCTCCACCTCATCATCTGTTAGAGTATGTAGATCTACTTCGTCACAAAACAACTTCGCCTCTAGATTCTTCAACGCTTTCTCAGTATATTGCAAAATGCTACTTGGACGGTCCGCTTTTGACCCGCCAATATTCGAAGTGAATAAACATAAAATGAACTTTGTTTCAACAGATGGAGTCAAAGACACAGCTCGATTACCTTCATCGCCTCTGGAGGTGGCAATAACTTGAGAGCGCCCCAACAATTTTCTGGGATCACTTTGATGGTTGCTACAATACTTCTTATGGATCTCCTCAGCAGACGCAAACTCTAGGGCCATTGCTCTAGCAACACCGCCTCCCCATCTGCCTTGACAATTGCAGGAGTGAAGAATCACACTAGGAAAAGGGGAGATCTTAAGGACATCGCCTTTGAGGTACTTGATCATATTTGCTATAGTTAATACATTATTTATTTGAAAAGAGAAACAGAGGAAACAAAAAAAAACAAAAAACAAAAAAACAAAAATGAGTTGGAGCGATGTGCGTCTATCTATCACCGAACCTTTCAGAATTTTGACATATTTTGACATCATTAATTACTAATATACAAATATCCAATACCCCAGCCTATTTATTACTGATGGAAAGCTACTACTACGCGTAAGGACTTTTAAAAAACCTTTTTATAAATAGTCAACAATACAATAAACCAGACGCATCTTGCAAGCAAATACGACAAGCATTATTAAGCAAAAAATAATATGAAAAAAAAAAAATTGGAAAAAAAACTAGTACTGATAATAGAAAGTACTCAAAGAAATAATAAGAAATCATGGCACCAATTGAAACTGTGAAGTATAGTGATATTGTTCAAAAAATTGAAAGCATTGTAAAGGAGCATTGTGAGCATTTGGATTCTGCCCATGATTGGGATCATGTTAAGAGAGTGAGGAATTTAGCACTCACGCTTTACAGGGGAACCTATTCAAATGGATACCCAGAGGAAGAATCGCAAATGGTAGAGCTAATAGCTTTGTTGCACGATGTTGGTGATTTCAAATTTGGATTTGACCAAGAAAAGACCCTTGATGAGATTTTGACTCCATTGGTCGATGAGGCAACCAAAGAGTTTATCAAAAATGAAGTATCGTTAATTAGTTGGAGAAAATCCTTGAAAAGTGAAAAAGACAAGGAAAACGCTAATGAAAATACCCAGCCGAAATTACAGTTACACGATTTTGTCAGCGATGCGGATCGTCTCGATGCTATGGGAAACATTGGTATTGCCAGATGCTTTTCATACGGGGGTAGTCGTCACTCCAAGCTTTATGATTTATCTGTTGATCCAGATTTGAATCTCACCAAAGAATCTTATGATGCCCAAACAGAAATTTTGCAGGATGGTAAAGTTTTGACGAGTAAATCTAAGAACAACTCGTTGAACCACTTCTACGAAAAGTTATTCAAATTAAAAGACAGTTTGAAGACTGATAAAGGTAAAGAAATGGGAATCAAAAGACATGAAAGATTGCAATCTTTTGTGAAAGAATTTTTGGAGGAAGTAAATTCTGAGTCGTGAATTCCTACAATTATTTCTTGAAAACGTAGTTGATCATAAATTTATCAAAGATCGGATGAATAGGATCAAAAGCTAACTAACCTATATATAATTCCATCCTTTTTTCAACTTTTCGATGGCAAGCTGTGCGTTTTGTTCGCCCAATTCTTCAGCAAGAACCTTATGTATGTTACTCCACGATTTTTCAGTCAATTCTAAGCCTGCCGATTGTTGATTTAATGGGGTAGAGGTAATAGGAACAACAGGACTAAGTTCCTCCGGCTTAACTGGGGCCTTGCCAACCATGACCATAAAAGATACTTCGGCATTTTTGACACCATCAATATCCTTCAATTGAACAGAGTCATTTGGAACCTTTGATTTCACCATAAATTTTAACTGAGAAGTCACCAACCCGCTGAGTTTTTCATCTTGGGTTTTGATCTTGGCAATTAATTGTTCCTTGATCTGGTAAATGGTATTTGTAGAATCACTGGTGAATTCGGTAGAAAATTTATATGGAGGTTTGATAGACTTGAATTTTAAAGTAAAAGTTGCTGGTTTTGAGGCACCCACTGCAAATAAAGTGGTTTTTGGCACGTTTTTGGCAAAACTAATTGGTGCTTCGGTTATTTTAGATGGGTCTTCTTTATAATCGTTATTATAGATGAGGCCAGTATTCTTTGCAGACAAGAGCTGAAGGAAGTGGTCCACAGATACTTGTGACATGATGGTTATTGATAATTGAGTTCTTCAAGAAGAGAAATAAATAAAAAGCAGACTAAAGGGCTCTCTGGAATGAATAGCACTCAGGAAGGCTATTGTATCGTCGAATGGTTATACTCTTTTTTCTGTTACGCAGTCCCTTAGAGACTGAAAATGGTCACGTGCAATAATAATAATAGCCACCGATTTTCAACACCGCTCGTGAAAGCAGAGATTTAAGTAAATGTAATTTATATAAAAAGAGAAAGTGATGTAAATTTAACCAGTGTATACATATATATATATATATATATATATATATCCTATTATTGAGGTAGGCATCGGTTGGCAGCATAAAATGTTACCGTCGCCAGCCGTGACAGCGTGCGCCTAGCAAATCAACGGTGCTTCCCTGTAAATTTTTTTCGTTAAAAACGACAAACCAGCAAGGTTGATAACCAACACAAGAACCGGCAATTTACAGAATATTATCAAATAGCCATGTCTCCTACAAAGAAGAAGAAGACACCTATGCCTCAGTTGCAAACCAACTTTGAGGAAGGGTTCCGGAGCATGATTAGCCCAATCGAAGAAATAGATGAGGCTTCACCAGTTCTGAACGCGGTTAACCCTTTCTCGGACAGAGAGCCAGATGATCATAATAACAGTCATCTACATTCCAGCAGCTTGCCAGCCAACATTTTATTCAATTCATACATCAGCAAAACTGAAGATGACACGCCGGTCGTGAATAACATCTTGACAGTTCCTAATATCAATATGGATACCAATCAATCTCCAGTGACTCCAAACGATCTATTTTATGGGAAAACGAGAGGCCATTCAAGAAAGCTTCCTGATTATAGTAACGACAATGATTTTGAATACGCCAGAAATTTTTCCTTTGGTGCCGGTTCTGCTTCAAATGATCACTCTGATGAACATACTCGCAACCATGGTGATTCGCATAAAAACGACCATTCTGATGAACATATTCACAGCCACGATGACTCTGATGAACATGTGCATTCTCACGACCATTCTCACGACCATTCTAATGAACACGCACACGCACACGATCACGAAGAACACGCACACGATCATGATGAACACGAGCAAACCCATAGCCACGAGCATAGTAATAATCATCACGATAATTACTCTGACAGTCATGACCATTCACATAGCCATGATCAATCTGATTCCCAAAAATATGATGCATCGAATAAACACATCAATTCCCACAATGATCATGGGCACTCCCATTCATCCAACCACAACGACACCACCCAAGAAAAGGATTCTTGTCACTCTCATGGGCACTCCCATTCTCATACTCAAAACCTCAATGATACATGCACTCATCAAGAAGAAGAGGCTGGGTCACAAAACCCATTAAACAATTTGATTTCATATTTATTCCCGTTTTTGAATGATTCTTCAGAAGATGACCATAGAATGAAAATGCCTTTGAACTCGATATGGTCGTTTATTAAACAACTATACCAAAGCAAAGAAACAAAGAGTATTTTTAGATTCTTAGTGTTGAATTTCACATTCATGTTTGTTCAAATGGTTTACTCGTTTAGATCCAAATCATTGGGGTTGTTTTCAGACTCTTTGCACATGTTATTAGATTGTTCATCCTTAGCCATCGGATTGTTTGCTAAATTAATCTCTAAAAACATTACTTCAATATTCTACGACGAGAGAGAAACTGATACACCCTGCAGTTCTCATTCTCATGGTAATTCCCATTCACATAATGATCACTCTTCGCAATCACATTTACATTCACATTCCCAAGATCACAGCACATCATTAGATACTGCCCAACAATCAAGATCAAATGTTTTGTCCAGCGCCATATTCACCAAATATCCATTTGGGTTGGCAAGAATCGAAACATTAGCGGCGTTTGTCAACGGTATTTTATTAATTTCCATTGTGCAAGACATTTTTTTCCAATCCATCGACAGAATTCTCAACCCAGTTCCTTTGAAGAATATCAATGAATTGCTCGTGGTTAGTATATTGGGATTGGTGGTGAACTTAGTCGGTATTTTTGCTTTTAACCATGGCGAAGATGAAGAGGAAGGTAGTGGACATGGTCATTCACATTCTTTGAAAGGTTTATTTGGTGGAGGTGATAAAAAAAAAGATAATCACCAACATTCGCACGATGGGAATGTAGCTTGTGCCTATGATCAAGACGATCCATATTTACAGAAGTTGACTCATCTTAGTGATGGCGAGTCTTTTGCTTCCAACTCCTCTAATGAAAATGATCACGGTATCTTCTTGCATATTCTAGCCGATACCTTGGGGTCATGTGGTGTTATTGTTTCTACTATTTTGCTTAAATTCTTCCCCACTTTTAAAATCTTGGATCCTATTTCTTCGTTGTTTATTATCATCTTAATTTTGGTTTCATCCATACCATTGATCAAGAACTCTTTTATGAACTTATTGTTGATCTTGAATCAAAAGGAGAAGCTCCTAGCTCATTATAACAACTCTGAATCCCTCATTAAGGATTTACTTAATGACTTGTATGAAACTCCTGGGGTGTTGAATATCAACAAAATCAAAGTTTGGAAAGATGAACGCGGGGGAGGTGGAGGAGGACATTCTCATTCTCATTCCCACAGTCACTCGAGTAATGACGAATCCGAAGCTCATCATAAAAGAACAGGATTGATTGGGTATGTTCATATCCAGTACGCTGATGGAGAAAATTCCACCATCATCAAGAAAAGATGCGAAAAGATTATATTTGAACAGTACAAAATGGACTTATTCATTCAACTTGAAAACGAAATATGGGGGAACCTATAATACTGAGTATATATTTATTTTTGTATTCATTTATGTCAAATTTCATGATTATTTGTACTTCAATTTTATATCACTTTGTAGATTATGTATGCATGCTGGCTTTCTGCAGTTACCCTCACCGTGATTAATAAAAGAAAAATAAAAAGTGATAGAGTGAAATAAATATCACACATGATTCTCAAAGTTTAGCTGGCTGGTTATACAATTGCCATAGCTTTATATGTTATGAGCCATATTATAGAATTAACTCGAACCTTTGTGCTCGGCAATTGATTTTTTTTTTTTATTTTTTGTTTTTCCGTTTTCCATTTTTCCACTTTCCCATTTTTAAGTTGGAAGCCTCTACATTATAGCTCTTGTTCTCTCCACAAAATCAACCGCCCATCATGAAACCACCAATAATGAGAGACTTGGATGCAGAATTCAATGAGTATCTTAAAAGTACAAATATCAGTGCTGTTCTAACCCAGTACATTGTTTCAGTGAGGCTCTATTTGAAAAGGAATAACTACGCCTTTGATCAGGAAGAAGTTACAGGAGTATGCTTTCGTCTATTGAAAGAAAATATTTACGAAACCGGGAAGTTCCCATTCAAGTACTTCAAAGGTATGTTGGATAGGTGGATGCATACGTATATGAGAAGACGGGCAGGCCTTCGTGATGTCTTTCAAGATTTGGAAGCTCCTGATCTTTCAGAAATTGCAAAGGCAATCAAGATTATCTTTCCAAGTCCCGAGGAACAAAATCGACTCCTTAAAAGGACTCGGGCTTTTAAAAAAGACTCTATTGAAAAATTTATAGGTGCCAATTTACCAAAACATCCCATGGAAAAAGGTTATCATGAACAAAGTGAAGAGCAAGAAAGAGAAAGTGAAGAGCAAGAAAGAGAAAGTGAAAAGCGAGAAAGAGAAATTGAAGACGTGCCGATTTCACAGAAAAAGCAGAAAAGAACACGCGTGGCCCCAAAGATTCACGACTCAGAAGACACTGAAATCTTTGTTAGTGATTCAAGCGTATCTACCAGAGCAGTAGCCGAGCCAGTTTCTACAACCAGAGTATTAAGAGCACGAAAAGCTCCAACAGACGCTGTGACTACTGAGGAAATTGAAAAACCGAAAGTGAAAAAAATTATCCCAGCCATATCCAATGAAACGAAAAAGAATGAAGCCGTAAGGAACATCAAAACTGCTCTTCAGGGAAAGACCCCTATCTCTAGTAGACCAAACATCGCGAATAGAACTGCCTTAAGAAAAGATGTTCTGAGATCAAATGGCGCAATCTCGGCACCACAAAAACAAGAGCAACAAAAAAGCAAAGTTTCCACTGCTTCTCTGTCTAATGTTGCGAAAAGAACCGAATCTGAGCGTAATGCCCCAGAATCTCTTAGGAAAGAGAATGCTGTTGTGGAAATAAAAAAACCATTTGACTCCGAGGAAACAGATACAGAATCCGACTTCGAAAAATTAGAGGCTGAAAATGAGGGGGACCATGATCTTCTTAGAGATTTGATTAAATCTTCGAGCTTAAAAGATCTAACCCAATTTGATCTCGAAAAAGCGGTAGAAATAATCTCTGCAAATGAACGAGATAATGAAGCCGGTTTTATATCGCCTTTTGAGAAACGAGAAATCCCAGATAGTCGAATTCCAAATGATTTGGTAGACGCCACGAAGTATTTTAATAGCAAGCAGCTTGTAGTGTCTGAATCCCAGGATTTGGTTACCATCAATAAGGAACTGGTTGGAACTGATGGTGATGAGGCTAAATTAAGGTTATATATTCAGGATAATATGACTGACAATATTTTGGAATTCCAACTCCAAGTTGATGATATACACTACAAAGTGCTTGAAGAGGTCTTGTTGTCAGGGGCAAGTTTAACAGCCTTTAGTAAAGCAGCCTCAATAGCAGATAACTCCTTCAATTTTGAACCAACTATGGAAACCGTTCTCAGAAACTCTCTTAGGATTGCTACAAAAGAAGGGACAACGCATTATACTCCTATCTACAATCTTATTAGAGCTCTTGTTGGTAACGACTATTTGATGAGATACATCAAAAGCAAAAGATACAAAAGAGAAGCTTATTTTAATGTGGATGTTTTCCAAAATGCCTTTGCTCAGGAAAAGGATGACACCTTATATTTTTACTTTGATCTCTTCACAAAGAAAATTGCATCAAATGGGGGCTCACAGAACTCCTGCGTGGTATATCAAGCCCTCAATATTCCATTAGAAGCTCGAATGTCCAGAAAATTCAAGATTTGCAGTGGCGTTACGGAAGAACTAAATAATTTGCTAAAACTATCGTTTTTGGAGGTTGATGTCATCAATCAAAATTGGGATATTGATGGGCTAAAAATTCAAGTGGTTCCAATAGTTAGCTCGAGTGACTATTTGAGTGCTGTGAATCTTTTCTCACTAAAAGATCCAAATAACCGGAAGCCTTGTGGTATCTGTGAAACCGAATTGATTTTCAATGATGATGATTTAGGGAAAACGAAAAGGAATGAAAATGATTGGACTCACAAAGCTCGTGATATGAGTAACGAAGAAGTGTATGCTAGAAGCGGCATTATGTGGAAACCATATTTTTCCAATAAATGGCAAATGGTATATCAATTGAATAATTTCAAGCTAAGCCAGTTGCGAACTGTTCTCGAAATGATCTATTCGGTGTTGGATGAGGAAGATATTAAACTTCTTAATGCTGTTTCTAAAAATATTACTCCCCCAAATGATAAACCTAAACTTGGTGTGGATTTGTTCCCTCCAGATAATTTGAAAAGTAGTGATTTTGACATCGCCATGTGCATCTTACCAATTATTGTTTATGAATTGGCACAGGTTGTTGAAGCTGATTTCGAAACCCTTTTAATTTTGTTTTTTGAGTATCAGTTGATCATCAAAAAGCAGTCTTACACCCAACAAGAGTTTACGTTTCTTCATGCTTTCCCATATTTGTTTTTCGATTTAATGAGAAGATGCTTTAGACCTACAGAGAAAGAAAGTCAGAAATTTTACACTTTACAATTGCATCAGTTATATCATACTTGGAACCTCGTTCGAGCAGTGGGACCTTTGGCTTGTTATGAGAGTGAAGGTCTCAAACAGGAATTAGAGTTTGTCGAAGATCTTGTTAAATCATGCCGTTATTTACCCAAGGCGTATGACTACAAGCTTGCGGCTATGAATAATCTCAAGTATTTCAACATTTCCCTTTGGAAGCCGGAGGAGAGTGTAATATTGAAGGACGAAGCAGAAAATGGCAATTTCAACAAAGTATACTTGAAGAAGCTTAATGAGACAGTCACAGACTGCTATGTTGCCATAGGCAATGATTTGATCAAAGTAGAGACTTATTACACTAGTGTGCAAGGGCATAAAACCTCGCAAAACTTTATGGGGAAAGTTGTTGATCCAGGAAGATGCCAACTCTTTTATGGTGTGTCAAAACAAATTTTGTGTGTTACCGTGTATTCTGATAACAGTGATGACGAGATACTCGAAAGCTTTGAAGCCTATAGGATTGAAAAATTGTTTTATGTTTGCGGTCATTTCTTGAAACAAGGGAAGATTCTATTGATACGGCAATGTTAATTGAGGGGTGCCATTTTTAGTTATTGTATTTTTATCTATTGTATATTATTTCCTGCTATGGGTATTTTGCTTATCATCGTCTGTAATGTCTTGCGTATAGTAATAATAGCAGGAAAAAAGGTTACGCAGCGTCGTTGTACGGGGATATTTATTTAGCAATTTTTTTTTTTTTTTTTTTTTTTTTGACGATCTCATCGATGAGGTGATAATCCCGTTTATATTATTAAGGGGGTTTCCTTTATTGCTACCCTTATTAATGTATTATATTTTTTCATATTCTTGACCTATTTTATCGAGATTTATGCTATTGGTTTCTCTCTTTATTCTGGTAATCTTAGACACTTTGTTTAGATAAATCTATATCTTCCTGCTCCGAGTCATTAAATTTTAATGTCTTTACAGTTTACACCATGAATGTTTCTTCTGGGAATAGTATCACCGAGGTGCCGGTATGGCAACCTGATGAGGAAGTCACAGAATGCTCGCTCTGCCATAAATCATTCACATTTTTCTTTCGAAGGCATCACTGTAGAAAATGTGGCCGAGTGGTATGTGGGGCGTGCTCATCGAAACATATCAATTACCTACCAAGAACGTATGTGGTTTGTCCTCCTACGCAGATTTTCTTGGAGAGTCCTCATGTTCCTCATCGGACTTGCGATGAATGTTCAGGAGAATTGGAAATGATTCGCCACGCATTGGAAGAAACCGCCACCGAGGACAATAATCATATATTATTGGGCAATGCCCAGCAACAACAGGGTTCCGAATTCACAACGACCACGGTCCCGGTTGACGTTTCGAGAAAAAACAGTGGTGTTAGAGAGTCCACTTACGCAGTGCAGAACGAGAACGATTATTGTCCAATTTGCAATGCCCGAATTGCGGAGTTGTTGGAAATCGATAAGCTGGAGCATATCACCGACTGTCTTGAAAAAGCGCAATTTTCCGGATCTCCCGAAGTATCGAGGTCTCCCAATAGGATGCTCGTGTACCGATTACCCAAAGACTTCACTGGAGTATCGTCATTATCACCTCGTCGTCGAAAGAAACCGCCATCGACAAATAATGAGGAGGATACTACCGTTACTGCATCGGTTGGTAGTGGTAGTGGTCTCCATGAACAATTGGGCAACTCACAGCAGCTGGTGTCACAAGAAATCATTCCAGAAGAAGAGGAAGAAGAAAACAATGATGGTGATGATGATTCGCGGTCCATCAATGAATGTTGTATTTGTTTAGAAGAGTTCCATCCAAATGATAAGGTTAGCAGACTAGAATGCCTATGCATGTTCCATCACAAATGCATCACCGATTGGTTCAGAAGAAGGGGTCCTGGAGAATGTCCGGTCCATGCGGTGCATTCATGATCATGCAATAAAATATCTCCTTTATATGTAATCCTTTAGGGATCAAAAGATGGATCCATATCTTTTTGATGCTCTTTTCCGTTGTTTTACAGTTTTTTTCTAATTTTCTTAAATAATATTTTTTCTTTTTCTTTCAATTCCTGGGGTTCCTTTTATTTTATAGTCACTACTGTTTGCTTTTTTTTTTTTTTTTTTTTTTTTCATAATTAATGATATTGTTCTTTATAACTACTGCTCTTTAAGATAATGTTTGAACAGAGCGATAAGCGCACGCGAAGACGACAAAAAAAAAAATACAAACAAAGATACAATAGATCATCCTCATCACTTTCAAACTTATTCTTAATTTTATCCTTACCTCCTCCCCATTTCTTCTATTTACTACCATTAAAGTCAATAATGAACAACCCAAACGACGAAGTCCATGCTAATAAACTCTCGGCGATTGTGGGGTCGTTGGAAAAGTTGAACCAATCAGTGTCTACCGTCAACAAACTACTAGAAGAGATTGTCCAAGAAAATCACGAAACAGAAATCATTTCCGAAATCTGGGAACATTACGATAAGGGAGCAGAATTGATGTTACGGTCGCAGAAATTGTCGCAGCAGTATCAGAAAAAATAACAGTGGATATCTTCGACATCTGAATCGTTGGATAGATACATCCAAAAGAGGTTTATTACATTCATTGACACCCGTGTTTTATAATAACAATAATGAATTCTTGGGAGAAGGGCCTCAAGATATTTGGCATGAGCGAGAAGTCTAAATTTTTGTAGCGGTTTTTGTACTATCTACAATCAAGTAAAGTGGAGAGAAATATAAAAAAAAGCACACACATTAGGATCCTAAAATACAAAACCGGAAGATGAAAAATAAGATAAAATGAATAAATATATATGGATTAAAAAAAGGAATTATGTCTTGAGATTTTTACTCCCATCAAAACCCTCATGCTGTCTCTGAAGTGGTTATTATGATTTTTTTTTTTTTTTTTTGCAATGGATATTGCATGGACAAAGTTTTCTCTATGAGATTCCATAATCCTCTTTGGAACTTTGAGCAACTAGAGTATGAATCCATGCCTGGTCATTCGGTTAACATAGGATATAATAATTCCTTTGATAGTACTCCATATAACTTAGTATTTGATTGGTTCTATTCAAAATGTTAGTAAAAAATAAATACGGTTTATATGATAAATTATCTCGAACATAAACGAGAAAAAACAAAAAAATAGTACTATCTTTTTGTGTAGATGAAAGTGCCATTTACATACCTTGTTGAGTTGGAAGCAAACCGTATCTTTTCTTCAAAGTGACTCTTTGTCTAGAGTATTTGTCGTCTGGGGAGAAACGGGCTGGGTGAGCAGACTTGGTAATTTCACCGGACTCGGTGAGTTTCTTGAGAGTGTAAACACGCTTGCCGTCGGCACCAGTAGTGTACATCAAATGCATTTTGAGTGGATGAATGTAATATGGGGTATTATTTGAAGATACTGGTTAAAAAAGCTTCTGGTTAAACAAAAAATTTTCCCTTTTGGAAAAAAAAAAAAAAAAAAAAAAATTCGATGTCCCCGGAAATCACGCGACTTCCGGCTATCATTTTTTATTGTTTTTGCTTCCACCTCATCATCAAACAATCACTGATTATATTGGTATATGTTATATCATAGATAGAATAGATAGTTACACCACCGAAGATGTCAAATAAGGATGCGTTTGCCGATCTTTTCTCTCCCAAGAAAAGAGATCTCTCGAAGATGTCGTTGCTGGAGCAACAGAAGATGTTGCTGAACAACAAGTCCTCCACCAATAACAATTCCTGGAATCGATTGGATTTACTACAATCATCAACCACCAATTCCACCCCGGGCTCTGCCACTAATTCCCGCAGTTCCACTCCCAATGTTGCCATGAACGTACTCAGTCCACTGAATCGATCATCCCAAAGTATTAATAATAATGCTTCTGATTTGGACGATATATTTGGACTTGGGATTGCCCAAAATAACCAATCTCTGACTGCTCTGCAAAATCTCAATAAAAACAACCACAGCAATTCCTATGGGTTGGTTCCCCAAAAAAATATGGGATTTGCATCTCAACCATCATCCAGCAGTGTCAGTACTCTGAATAGCAACTCACAAGATATAGACTCATTGTTTTCAGTATTTGATAATCCACCAGTGCAGCAACAACAATGGCACAATATCGACCCTCCACAAAAAACCGCCGCACAGCAAGCATTTGACAACAAATCTCATCAGTATTCTTCATTAAATAATCAAAAACCAGACTATGACACTATACCGTCCAGACCATCATCTCGGACATCGAGGTTCCGGGATACGTCTGCTGCTGATGATGATGATGATGATGATGACCCTCGCAGACGACCAGCAAAGAATGGGTTTTCAGATGACCACCGTAATGGATCTAAAGACGTTCATCAACTCTTTGATACTATGGCGGAGAAATCAGGAGCGGTCCCCGAAGATTTGAACCTGATGGTCAACGAAATTTCTAATGAATTGTTTTCTACGGCCACTTCGATATTCAATAAAGGGAAAAATGCATTGAACAAAAACATTGAGAAATACCAAGCTCAAAGGAAGGCAGAATTGGGGGGCAAACCTGCATGGATGTACCAACAAGCACAGTATAAAAAAAATGGGTGGACAGAAGAGGACGAAGAAGATGCCATTGATTTTGACGGCACCATAATTAGAGGATCTAAGAGTAAAAATGGTGAAGTTAGACATCAAAAGTTTAGTGATCCACAATCATCTCCAATGCAACAAAGAAGAGTGCCACAAACCAAACCGGAAAGACCACAAGTTCCACAGCAGCCAATACCAAAAGCACAACCAAAAGCGCAGCCAAAGGCCAAGCCACAACCACAACCAAAACGCCGCCCAGAGGAAGTTCTTGACATATTCAGCGATTTGTCACTCCATCAAACTCCAGCAACTCCCCATGCCCCTGCATTATCCAAGACTACTAGAAATGAGCCATCAATTAGCAGCGCCAACTTGACACGCTTCAAACAATATCGTACATTGGGGTCCAATTTCTTTAAGGAAGGGAACTACACTTCGGCTTTAAACAATTACGAGGACGCTTTGAAACTATTACCCCAAGGCCATACTCTTCGGATCATTGCTTATTCGAACTTGACCACCAGTTATTGGAAAGTTGGTGACACTAAGAGTGCCCTTGACAGTGCAAACCAAGGGTTATCGATGATTGGCAATCGGTCGCTCGACGAAGTGGTGGAAGACGGGAAGTCTATCAAAGAGTTTTATCTCAAGATGAATACCAAAAAGGGGGAAATCTTGGAAAGTATGGAAAAGTACAAAGATGCGCTAGAGTGCTATAAATTGGTGTTAGAAAATGGCGGGGCTAGCAAATCGGTGATTGATGCTAAACGTCGGTGTATGGAAGCCATTGCTCCTACACCAAAACCAAAACCAAAAAGCTCAACTCGGATGAGTAGTTCTAATAATACTGGGGCGGCGGCGAAGGCGGTTCGCAAAATAAAAGAAGAAAATGTTAAAGCAGAAAATTTGGAACAACAAAAATATTTGCTCTACGATAAGGTCGATGCCAAAGTGGGACAATGGAAACACGGTAAGGAAGACAATATTCGGGCATTGTTGGTATCATTGGACATGATTCTTTGGCCGGAAACTAATTGGAAGAAGGTGGGGCTCACTGATTTAGTAATGGACAAGAAAGTGAAAATCAACTACATGAAAGCGGTGGCCAAGACTCATCCCGATAAAATTGATAAAAATGCCACGGTTGAACAACAATTGATTGCCCAAAGCGTATTTGTTACATTGAACAAAGCATGGGATGAGTTTAAAAAGAAGAATGGCCTTAATTAGACTATGCATAGACCGTGGCAAACTGTTCACCTATTGTGTTGAATTGAATAGGAATCATGATTCAAATTAGTAATACTAATACTTATATTCATAAACAATTGATTTTACTTTTTTTTTTTCAACTCTTTTCTTTTTTTCTTTTTTTTTTTTTTTTTTTTTTTTTTATTTGAACAGATGATCATAATGAATGTTAATTATTGGGTGATCCCTTAGTTTTTTATTGGACCCTTGAAATGTAACGAAAACTGACTGACGAAAATGGACCATCAGGGAATTCTTCTGAATCTTTTTGACTGAAGAGGATATTTTTCAAGTGCCTAATTAATGGAATACTTTGTTGTCGTGGAACCACCGATCCAATCCATGGTTCTATGTAGTGCAACCCCCAGGGATTTGGAATGATATACGTCAAACCAGATCTACATAAAGAACCAGGAACGACAATTCAGGGGGAAGACGAAGCAATCTGCCAGACAACCAGGCTTCTCAATATCTTAACTAACAATGTTGCATTTTTCATTTTTTTTTTTTTTTTGTATCGCGGATCTGACAATATGCCTGAATAATTAATTTTCCGTTTTTGGACGATGTGCATCTCCAATTAGTAACTCAACCGTCTGCACTCCTTACATTTCAGGCTACACGTATCCCTGCGAAAATTTATTTATAAATCATAATAAAAACCCTAAAGTTGGGAATAATAGGGATCACAGGGTGTTCTAGATTGGGAGATCTAATATGTTCTAGATTGGGAGTTCTAATATTGGCAAATTTCTTTAAGTAAATGCTGCTTTTGGGTGATTCTTTATGTCTATTAGTTACTGCAAATTGCCCTAATTAGTGGGCAGTGAAATCCCAATAGAGAGAGAGAGACAGACAGACAGACAGATACCGCCTATTATTGTCATATTTTAAGAATATATATCAATAAAGTATGAAAAGCATGAACCAGATAATACAAGTGAGATAAAAACCTCGGCCTATAAGCCAAAGAAAAAGAATGAAATACCATAGAGAAAAAGAAAACCAACTAAAAAATGTAATTGGACCATCATTCAATGAAGGAATTATTGAAAAGAACTGAAAATAATAATAATAATAATAATAATAATAAACGATGGATTACGAATTGGAAACCAGCCCGATCCATTCCCCAGAAATGCGAGTAAGGGTTTTGGCAACCCAATACTGGAAAAGCATTTGCAAAAAGACTACTCAGATAATTCTCAGTAGTACTCAAAATAGCCCGATCAATAATCAGAGCTAACCCCAGTGCCGTTAATGGTCAGATTAGCGTACGAATCAAGTCTTTCCATCGCTCTGTCGATGAACAGACTGAGGATTTCCAAATCAGATGCCAAATAATCAATGATCCAATCGTAAAATTCATCAGGCATGACGGCGGTGGTGGCATTGGAAGAGTAGTAATTCATATTGTTGGACGCCATGGTATTGTTTCCTGAATTATCGATGGCAAAGTCCATAGGAGAGACCCATTCATCTGAGGAGGAATAGTCGGTTGGATAAGCTGAGTAGGATGAATCAGTGTCGGTTGGATAGTATGAGTCGGTATTGTATCCAGTATCTGTTGGATAAGCTGAGTAGTATGAATCAGTGTCGGTTGGATAGTATGAGTCGGTATTGTATCCAGTATCTGTTGGATAAGCAGAGTAAGAGTCAGTTGGGTAAGCCGAGTCCGAATCGGTGTAAGCATAGTCACTATATATGCTGGAATCAATCACCGTATAAGCAGGAGAAACTGTCAGGGAAACCGTAGCGGCAACGAGAGTGCTATCATCATAACCGGTGATACTGGAAATTGGAAGTGCAGAAACCGTGAAGGCGATGGTGGCTAGTAAAAATCCAGATCTGGAAAACATTATGGAAAAAGATTGAGTTTATTTTTTAATATGTAAGAGCACTATGGATCACAGCTAAATGTTTTGCTTTGTATTGAAATGGAACACAAACTTTTTGTGAATGTCGTAAAATGTAGAATAAAAAATACACGGTTTTAAGAACGCTCAAAGTACTTATAGAATAATATTATTAGAGGCTGTGTCAACCAAGCTCGGCTCAATACCGAAATACCTTTTGCAAAATTGCCCTTTCCTGACCAAAGCCATGATCAAATATTCACATTATTATATATTGGAATGTATTGATTTGATACACTATCAAAACGGCATCCACGTCAAAAAAAAAAAAAAAAAACGCATAGGAAAATGTGGCTAATAATTAGGGCAACGTGGAGAATAATATGACAGTGACTAAAAATATATATTATTGAATAAGCCTCCTTTCCCATTAAGGCTTCTCTAGCTGCTATTTTTTCCCAATACAATCCTTCATGTTGGGTGGGAATTTTTTTTTTTTTGCAGATGCGCATTGCAGTGACATGCTCCGTATATCGAAGTAATGATATTACAAATGAGGAGGAATGAAGCAAAATATATAAATAGAATTGACAACATATAGGAAATATTTCACGCAGAAAAGGTTTTGGAAAGGTCATGTAAGTTTTTATTGAACACCCTCACTTCAGGACATTCGGTTTTCCAATGTTCAAACACCGCGGTGGTTTTCAACATTTGTTTATGTAATTTGGTTTGGTCTAAATATACTCCAGGGAACCCATAGTTAATTAATATTAATACCACACAGGCGAGATAATCATCTCTTATTCTTGCCCAGCTGTCCTTATTTCTGACAGCATCCCATACCGGATCAGAGAATTGGCACGCGATATCGGCGAGTTGACGCAAAATCGAGGAGATTGATTCATCTTGGTGGGTGGATTCCCCAATATGCAGCGATTGTAACGCACGATATAGTACCGGGATATATATCCGTAACTTGAGGGCCTGGATCTTGTACTGGATTTGTCGCATTAGATCTTGGGGAAGCATATCATTGTTGTTGGCGATATCGGAGTCTAGTTCGAGAAAGAATTTCTTTATCAGGGGTATGGTGATGATCTCTATTCGTAGTTGAACTTGCTCAATATAATTTTGCACCCGTTTTTTCAATTCGTTTATTTCAAACCCGTCCCACCGGCGATGCGGCAAAGGTGATGAAGAATAAAATACTTCGTATACCGAGAATTCAATTCGCACTAGCGAAAGGTCAAGCAGATGAAGCATATGGATTGTAGTATAGGTATTTTCATCGATTGTCGAGAGATTCTTGGTATCGTACACGAAATTTGGATCGGGCATTCGTGGTTCAGGGTACGATAGAATTCCTGAAGCCATATAGAATGGGGAAAGAAGATGCTTCATTGTAGTCTCGAGTCGGTAGCAGAATCTGAATAGAGGGGGGATTGCCAAAGTTTCTTGGGAAAGATTGATGATATTGAATACTAAACCATTAACTTCAATATACAGCAATAATTCGGTACAGGCTCGATGAAGGAAGTCCCAGGCCAGTAATGGTTTCATCACTAATAGTTTGAAGATATGACAAAGGATATTTAGCTGGACGGTCCATAACGAATAATGGCAGTTACCGGGATCATTTTTGGCCGCGAAAATGTTATTGGTAGATGATAACGATGACTGTTCACCAACAGAATCTTTGATGATATTATGTAATCGTAGACCGAGATGGAATGACGAATTGGCAATTTCGCAGATATTGTGGGGCAGTGAATTGATGAGCCGGGGGTGGTTGTCTTGACGGTAAGAAACCAATGCTAATGCGAGACACAATAATACTAGTGACAATGGGGTTTGGGTTAGGGAGTAGTGGCAATTTTGAAGCAAGAACGAGGTATTGATGTTATTACCATGATTCGATTGGAATTGTTGATAATTTAACTTCAATTGGTCGACGGTGGTGGACAATTGATCAAAATTGATGAAGGGTACTTGAGGATACGCAGATTTCTTGAAAATGACGTAGAATAAACTGTCAATGTTGGAAAACAAGAAATTTTCAAGACTGATGTCATCTACCAAGGTATGGATATTCAAACACCGGTGGGGAGCGGTTCCTGGTGGAGATAATGATTGGGTGACAGGAGAAGGATAATAAACGGTGTTGTTATTACTGAAAGAGGGACGCACGGGGGTTTCGTTCAAGAGAATGATGATTTTTCTGCTATCTAAGGAGCGAGATATATTGGTAATGAAAGGCCACTGGAGAATACTTTCTGTTCCGGTATTCCAATTATTGGAAGGGGTTAAACTATTGTCGATAGAATCCTTAATCCCCAATGCCGCGATAACTTGGGAGACCGACGCTTGTAACTTTGACAATGACAGGTTGGTGTCGCCAATTTTGGAGAGGATTGCCAATGATGGGGCATCAAAGGTGGAGGAATCATTTTTCGACGAGTCGTATACACAAGGGGATTGGTAATCTGTGGAAGTAGCCATTAGTTTGAGGCAGTTACCGCACGAAGGTCTGTTGTTGTCACATTTGATTTTCTTTCGACGACAAGTGGAACACGCGGTCAAAGCCCGTTGGCGAGGGTAGTGCTTAGCCGATGGGGGAGGGGGGTTGGGTCGCTGTCGTTTTGCAGAGTCGATAGAGGATTTGGACATGATGGACGTGGTTATTATTATTCACTATCTTGTCAGCGATCTGTTGGAGAAACAAAAAATTTCCCCCAAGGTCGTCGCACAGCTTGTTGGAGGGGGGTACCGTTGTGGTGGGTGTATGCTACATTGGCAGTTATCTCTGATCATTATGATTCTAATTATTATTAGTATGACCATGATAAGTTATGAGGATACTTGTTGATAGTAATAATCTATGGCTACTAACTGTGAGAGCGAGTCCACGAAGGCATTACCCAACCATCTGGCACTACCCCCCCCCCCTGACTGAGTGATGTCCCTTGGGAACAATCGCCGGATGATATCATTACAGTATAATATATTCCAACAATACAGAAGTTGATCGACAATCCATGACGATGGCTTTGCTGTGCTGCTGTGATGTGATGTGCCACCATGGATCTTCGGCAAGGAACAAATTATACGTTGTTTGTGGTATTTGACAACAGCGTTGCTTACACGAGACGTCGGTTACCAAACGGTTGGAAAGAATGCGAATAATCATGGAGATATTATAATAATTATATAATATGATACGTATATGATATGTATATAATAATAATAATAATATATATATAATATCTATCATACGGTATATAATACAACACATCCGGTAATATAATTGACAATATAACATCCCGTCTCATCCCCCCCTTCAGCGTGCGTACACGATGCACCGCGGTTTCTGTGGTCAAAAACCTCCTGCCAAAATAACATCAACATGAAAAAGGCACCCACCACCGTGTAACCGTATCTATCATGACAGTTATTATACATACATATATATTGGTATACGTCCTCCTCCAACCATCCCCAAAATAATCCTCTCCAACTCTCTTCACTACTTTATTCTTTTTCTTTCCATTCATCATGTCCAACCTTCAAGCCCTCCACCACTTTTGCAACACCCCCATCAACAACCAGATGTTGCACTGCTTGGTCAATTCTACCCTCAAGGTATTGCCCCAACCATCGTCCTCCTCCTCCACAAACTCCTCACTACCATCTCTCTTCACCTTCATCACAAAACTCGTCAAACACACAAACGTCTTCACCGGCACCTTGATGGCCACCTTAGTCTATTTGAAAAAACTCGGACAAAGATTGCCTCCAAACGCCATTTCTCAAGAACCTTCTGCTCGTCACAAAATCTTTTTGGCCTGTCTTATCTTATCGGCAAAATTTCACAACGATGCCTCGCCAAAAAATAAACACTGGTCAAAATATACCGAAGGATTATTCACCACCTCCCAGGTCAACAAAATGGAACGCTACTTATTAATCTTTTTGGATTGGGACATTACCGTAACCAACCAAGACTTGTTGGCAGCATGGAAAGACTTCTTGGATCCAATTAAAATCGAATTGAAGAATGTCATGAGATTAAAGACTTTCCTCCACCAACAATCGCCAACCAGGCCATCACCACCAAACAGTGCTTCTCTAAGACATTCCCCATCCTCTCACAGATTGCCAATTCCTTCCCCTGCAACTGCTCACAGACAAATATCCAGATCCCAATCAACCAATACAAACTTTACCAACCGTATTCCTCCTTCAACTCCATTAAGAAAATTCCCATCATTACCCCAACTTTCGTCGGTATCTCGCAAAAACTTCAACTACAACTCTATCCAACATCTTCGTTCAATGAACCCAACCCCATCATCGTCGTCGTCGTCGTTGTCGTCGTATCCTTCTTCTGCTTCCTCCTCAATTTCCACTGCATCCTCGACCTATACCGAGACGTTTGCATTATCTCCTCCTCCATCTGCTTCTTCATCATCGTCATCCACTGCCGGTTCTCCAGATTACAGATCTTTGACCACCCCAAAAGCTATTCCTTTCCAATCTTACCAGGGAAAATTGTACCCATCATCCCATCAACAACAACAAAAACTCCCGCAATCCGCCGAACATTCTAATAATCGTCGTGCTCCTAGACAATTCAATTTGCAACCTCAATTCATTCCTGTGCCAAACCAAAGGCGTAAATTTAACGATGACCCAGCGATTATGGAATACGGTAGTCAATCAGTTTACTAAAATGAGATTTTTGCTCTCTATTTCTTTCTCTCTTTATTTGAGATGGGTTCTTTTCTATTCAGCTTTGTGTTTTTAATTTGGTTTTCATTTTCACTTCTTAGTGGTGTATTATTATACTTTTTTTTTTCCTCTGTTTTATATTATTAATATTATTCACTAATGTTTGTACTTGTGGTACTGATTTTTCTTCTTCTTCATTCTGGTTGTACTATATATATTCAAAATAAACTATTAACTCTTATAATATTTTTCCCTGATTATTTAGTAGTTTCCCAATTATTTTCTGAATATTTTCAATGATTCGGTTGCTTCATTTCATAAAAAAAAAAAAGAAAAATTCTGATCATTCTAGCCTGGTCAGTCTTGAGAAAGTAAAAAGGTCGAGTGGAGTAATTGGTGCCTTGTTGTTTTTAATTTTCATCTCAACTAAATTGGAGAACAACGCGCGAAGACCATCGTCAATAAAAGTCTGAGAGCACCCGTCATTTGTCCATTTTTGGGTGTTTCTTTAAAGCCTCTGTATTTATCTTCTTGTGAACAGGATATCTAATATCATGCATAATCACCGTGCCACGTGATGTAATGAACCTGAATTTCCTTTCCACTTTGACACATTTACATATAAAGCACTAGTTGTCTGTCAACATAACGAATTTCTTTTCATCTTATCTTAGCAAAACATTTCACAAACTCGATAATGTATCACCAACAAGGAACTAGTGCCGATACTTGTGATACTATTGATTGCAAGTACAAACCAACAGTGGAGGATATCATTGGCGCTTATGGGGGTGTCCATCAAGGAATGAGGAGGAAAAGCAACATTTCAATCAAGCGTCAATGATTTCGTCATTAAACCTTGTCGGGGTATTTTGCCATGTATTTTGATAGAAAAGGTCTACAAAGATCTTTAGGCGGCCATACTGGCCTCACTATAGGAAAAAGAGGCGAGATTACTATTACACAATATTTCAATACGATAGAAAAACCATTTTTTGTTGATGAGGTTAAGCGCCCAAGTATTGGCAATGTTGTTCGTTTTTTTTTTTTTTTTTTTTTACCCACCCTTTTTTTTTTTTTGGACAACTTAGCTGCTGTAAAACTTGGTGACTCTACAGAAAAACCAAAGAAAAAGAAATGATTAGATAATAAGCTAAACAATACTGTGCTGAAAATCCCGACGATGCATTAAACTTGAAATTGGGGGTATTATCATACCAAATCGCGCAGCTCGCTTGAAACAACAGGACCAATGTCACCATATAGCGAAAGCGCACTTATTGCGTTAGTTTTTTTGAAAAAAAAAACCCCAAGGAGTCAGTGTTAGGAGTATTATCAGTATTAGAAAGATCATCGGATGAACTTAGCTTTATAGATGAGAGTAACTGAGCATCAGAATAATGAAAACTCTGAAACTAGGTAATTTTTTTTTTCTCTATTTAATATTTTTTATATAACAGTTCTTAGCAATTTATTTGATTTATCTTCATCTCAGAATTTTGTCCTAAATTAATAATAATATGATAATATGCGGGGGGTTTCAAAATTTCCTATTCTCCTCTGATAAATAAGCACGAAGCATCAAATATTTGACGGGGATTACAAGTATCTAAATAAACTTTGAAAGTCCTAAACACACTACTTTTACCTCCAATATATTGTTATCCCATTTTCATTACAAATTGATCTATTATAATATCATACACATAGAATATTATTCATAAATTATATATCATTCAAACAATCATTTGACGACAATCATCTTTCTAAACAACTCCAACTGATCATTCATTTTCAAGCACGACGTTCCTAAGATTCGTTGGTTCATTTGAGGATCCAATTCAAACATTAATGGTTTAACAATCCGCAATCCAATCATATTCTCATACTCCAACGCCGTCGAGTTTTGTTGAAGAATTCGGTTCCGTTCATAAACAAACACATTAATGTGCGCCAAAAGCCGTAACATTGGCCCAAGTTCTAAAAGTATCGCCACTGGTGAATTGTAAGAGTACATGATTTGACATATTTGTTGGTCATTATAATAGTAATATTGGGTCATCGTTGATCGCCTGGTGATTCTATTGGTGGTTCGATAAAGTTTCAATTTGAGATACTGTGCAAAATTCTCCCAATACGACCGTTTATTGAAAGCTTGCAACTTGGTGGTTTTCATATAATACAACAACAGCTCTTCATCGATAGATCGCGGTTCTTCAAATGAAATCTCCCCTTTTTTATTCAAATTGATTCGATAGGTTTGGTAATATGCCGACAAGTAATGTTTTCGTAATTCAAGCCCAATGTTCAATTCGAATTCAAGTGTTGGGAAACCATAATCTTGTTTGATGAATTGGGTTCGGCATTCTAAATTCCCCATTAACATCTCATCATCCATAAAATTATCATACAAATAATCATCATCCCCTTTGTTTTCCTCTTCATCCTCTTCTTCATGATAACCAAACTGTAATGTTTCAATCATCGAGGTCGAATGGCTACTAATCACATCAGAAATCGATAAAATTTCTAGAGTACTATTCAATTCTCGTAATCCCGCTGGCAACTTCTTTTGTTCATCAACCAATTTTCTCTTATTATCGCTAGTATAATTCTCAGAATACTGGATATTCACAAACTCTGATTTCGATCGCCCTATAACCAGGCATCCACTGGTGGTACAGATAAATTGCAAATTGTTCAAACATTGTCTGATATCCCGGTGGTGGGTTTTAATCAAGTCTTCAATGATTTGATCTTCAACAACATACCCAATCAGATAACTCACCATCTTCAAGTATTCTTGTAACTCATTACCATCCGCAAAGTCCAACTCAAGATAACTATGCTGTTGGGTAGCAATCTTAATAAGATTAGAGGGAATCATCAGTGGATCACCACAAGTCATCACAATAGGTTTACGAGTGATGCAAAGTATCGAATTCAATAGTTCCCAAAATCCCCGATCTTGCGATTTGAATAATACATCAACATTCTCAAACAAAATTATCCCATTTTGAAATCTCGACTTGTTATCATTATTATTGGTTTGGAAAAAACCACCTTTCAGTTGCTTTCCTTGGTGCATTGTCTTTGTAGTACATAACTCTTTCAAGAGTTTCTGCAACGCTTTTTTACTGTGTTCTTGATTGGTGTTAATCTCATGAACGTACCCATGCAATTGTTTTACCGATGCGTAAATTGATGAGGTTTTCCCGCATCCCACTGGCCCAGTCACAATCATTAACGGAATATATGGAGTGTGGTCGTCAATCTTTGACAAAATTGGGAACATGGTTTCCATATCATCATCGGTACTTTCAAACGCATCAGAATCGGCGACCACAAAGTCATCAAGTAAATAATTATCATTGACGACATTCTTTTTCTGCTTGCCATCAAATAGATCCCTCAAAAACTTCTGTCTCCAACTGATTTGATAATTTTTCTCTAATAGCTGGAACGAGTCTTTCAACCAACAATAAATTGATTCGCTGCGTTCTGAATTAATCAAACAATGTTGATATTTCGTTGGCGTGGTGACTTCACACCATAATTGATTTTCTTTGGAAAACTTTTGCTCCTCATCTAATAACCTATTTTGAAATCTTGAAAATTTGGGGTTGGATATTTCAACAATTTCAGATACTTCAGCGTCCAGTAATACAATAGTCCCGCTAGTGTATTGACTTGCCCCAACTACTTCCTGTCTCACACATTCATCAAAGAACAGCTGAGAGTAATCGATTGGATATTCCTCACCTGCGGTTATTTTCTTTTCTGGGAAGTCCCCTATACTTTTTGGTTTTTCTTCTTCTGGAATAACGTGGAATTCGTCTCTATTCATACATCTTGCCTCCATAAAACTCTCTTTCCAGTTCCTATTCATAACCGCATTACCCAGTTTATCACGAATCTTTTTGGCTTCTGCGGCGGCTTTGCCCCGGTTATAAACCTCTTGGAAGAAACTATTCGGGTTGGCTGGTGTTTTGGATGTCTTGGAGGCACCACTACTTCCAGATGTGTAGAATGGATTATTAAATGATGAGTCTTGATCATCCATTTTCTTTTTAATGGTTATTGCCAATTCTTTGGTGATTTTCAAAGTCAAATTGCCGGGCAGCGGTATTGGGTCATCAGGGATTTCTATTACAGGCTGCGACTTTTTTGATTTCTTTGGTTGACCGGATAACAACTGACGAAGATCGGTCTTTGTCTGACGTTTCTTTGATTTTTTGTGAGTGCTTTTTTCTTCTTCTTCCTCTTCCTCTTCCTCCTCAACACGTATTGTTTCCACATGAGACTTTGGAAATGATAATTCCACCAAAAAGGAATTTTGTTGCATTGAGGTGCTATTATTGACTTTTTTATTAGTTGAATTCTTTTTTGATTTGACAAAACCGTTCAACGAGGCTAGTCTTCCCATTTTCTCTGGTTTCTTTAATTTATCAGATTGGAATTTCACCACCATTGAATCCTGGTGCTTCATCATACGTGTAGAAAAAGACCCATCACAATCACTGGAACCATAATCATAACTCATATCATGGCTTTCGTTAAATGAAATTCTAATTCTCCTATCGGTTGGTATTTCTTCAACGCAGTCTGGTTGAGAAGATATTGATATTAATTCATTATTGACGCTTATCACGGTCTCCTTTTCTTGTGTAGAGTTTGTCAAATCAAGATTCAAATTCAACTCTCCATACTCGGAATCCACAAAGGAAATATCGTCATTTATAGTACACTCTGAATCAGAATTGAAAGTATTTTCATGTGGCGCTTCATTATCAATCTCCAAAACTTTTTTGTTTGTTTGCCCATTAAGAATCGAAAGTAATGAATGTTTTGGTCTTTTCAATTTCGGTATTTCTTCATGAAAACTATTATCCAGATCTTCCACATTATCCACCGACAGTGTATTGAAAGCTTCAGGAACAGAGTCATAACCATCAACATTTGCAGATAATGATCGCTTGTTAGTGCATGATGATGATTTCTTGGATGTTGATCTCTTTGTGGGTTTCTTGTCTAATCGCTGTGGCTTGAGAATATTATTGATTGATGTCCGCTTCCTCTTACTATCATTAGCACCTCGAAATTCTCCTGATAATTGGTTGACATCCCTTAAAGGGATTCTTTCCTTGGTGATATTCTGGTCTTCACCACTTAGGTCGATTATATCGCAATCTTCAACAATGCGCGCTGAGTTATCTTCTCCAACACCTTGAGGGTATTGGCCAACCATAATCATAATTTCAGCACATACGAATGGATCAGTAGTGAATGGATATATTTGGAAATTTGAAGAGCCTGATAATACGAAATACAAGGAAATAGTGCACGACAGTGTTATAAGAAGAGTAAGCAAAAGTCTAATAACAAATTGTATATTTTTATTTTATTTCCTCGCGACGCGGTGTGAGACACCCTCAGTTGTTGTTTTTTTTTTCAAGATTATTTTCGGAGCTTGTGATTATTTGCAAACTACGGTGAAAATCGCCAATTCTAGATCAATGATAGAAAAGTTAATGTATTTGGAAAAGTCTATAGTACATAGAAGCCTCTGGAGAGGAAACACAAAACAAAGAAATTAATAATCATAATAAAAAAAACATGAACAGCAAATACACATCGTAATAATAATTGATAAATTATGAAAAAGAAAAGAACGAGCCATTTCATTTGACGTTTCTGGTCTTAAGCTTCTTCCCTTTCTTATGTTTTTTGCTATTGGAAAATTCATTCTTTCTGTTATGGAATACTGAGGTTTGAATTCCCTTGATGCTATTCAGTTTAAAGAATTCTCTGTTAATTTCATCACTTGCAGATACCAATGCCGCTTGATTACCCCCATGGTAAGACCCAGTGGATTGTTCATTATTGATACCAGCAATATGTGAACTGAAAGAAATTTTAGACAAATCTTTAGCCAAGTCAAATGTTTCCAAATCAAATTTGTCACTGGCATTGATCGCCTGAATAATTTGTTTTCTTCTGTTTTCCGACAACAAATCAATAGTGTACAATTCCTTATTGAAAGTTAAACTTTCATCATAAGTTTTGCTGGTGCCATCAGCATTTGGAGGAGGGTGGACAAATAGTAATTTCCCGTTCACATAATCCTTTAAAACATATCTAGCAGCTCTACTTTCATCAGCACTACCGAACCCTTGAGTCATAAAACCTCTAGCTCTGGCATAAGATGTCAAAAGTTCTTGAGCAGTAGGGATACCGTCACCCCCATCTTCCTCTGATTTGATTTGGATGGAAATACCGTAAATTGCTTCCAAAAAGAATCTTGGAATTCTTCTAGCAACCAATTGGGTAGGACCAATGGATTCACGTAATTGATCGATCGGTAAAACACCATTACACACCAATTCAGCGTTGGTATGGGCGAAGTTAGGGAACACTAACCCCGGACAATCACAAAGAATAATGTCATCGGACAACAAAATTGTTTGGAAATGCTTGGTTTTACCAGGAGTTGACGACACCGAAACCTTCTTAGCACCGACCAAGGCATTAATGGTAGACGATTTACCAACATTAGGATACCCCACCAACCCAATTTGTAATTTTGGCTTTTCTCCAGCCTTCAATGGCAAAGTCAAAGGCTCCGGAGCTTCGCTAATGAACAAGTCTTCCAATTCATCAATAGTCAAGATTCTCACTTTTTCTTCCAAATCTTCACTCTGGGTGTTGAAAACTTTCTTTTCTTGCTCTTTTTCTCCTTTTTCATCATTATTTTGAACTTCCGCAGGTTTCACAAGCCCTAATCTGATATTTTCTAACTCTTCCTTTTCTTTTTCTAAAATTTCGTTTGCTATTCCCGCTGAGAAAAATGCGTATGGAACATTGTTCTTGATGAAATATTCTGCCCAAGCTTTTCTTTGATTTAAAGACAATAAATCGGCCTTATTGACTAACAATAAGTTCTTCTTTCTATCATCCAATTCTTTCACATAATGTTCCAAATCAATCGATCTGAACGCTAATGGGTTTCTGGCATCGACAATTTGCACCACCAAGTCAGATCTTTCAATGACTCTCCACAACTGTCTCCACACCTCCAAGTTTCTTTCAAATGGGGTTAATAACAAATCATTGTTTTTCTGCAAGACCGCCAATTCTCTTCTCCATTCCAAAAATGCCTTCTTTTCACGCTCCTGCAACAAAAACTTGCTCATATCTTTAGTCCAATCAGGTCTTCTTGGGACCACTAATTTGTTTTGATTCTTTAAGATTTCTAAGGATATTTCTTTTTCTCTTTCTTCACTCAATAAATAATTGGTCCCGACAGAGCTATTACCAAGAATTGTCATTTGATTTCGCTTGACAGCGGTGAAATCTTTATTGGCTAACTCGGCACTGTTCAAAAAATCATCTATATGGTTTTCTTGAGTAATAGATCTCAATTTGACCCAGTCATCTTCCTTTTTGTCGGTCGTGAAACGAGATTCCCCATCTGGCAAGATTTCAATGGTATTTTCTTTAGTTCTTTGGTAAATGATCGCTTTACCCAAACCAATAGTGTTTTTCTGTTTGTGATGCACCGGTTTTGGGCCTTTTGGCGCCTTCCATTTCTTTGGGGGTTCTTTTTGTGGTGGCATATTCAACTCAGGATTCTTAACGCCACAGGTACTTCACCTAATATGGTCAATATTACTAATGACTTTGTATAATGAAAAGAAAAAAAAATTTTTTGAAGGGGAAAAAAAAAAAAAATTTTGATGCGATGGATTACACGTGATTGGGATAACACACATATTTTTATATAAGTAACTACGTAAATCTCTCTTTTTTTGAACTTCCATCGATTGATTAGCATATATAGATATATAAAGTTACTCAAGATAAAACTAAATCATTTCCTATGTCTCAAAAACAGTTCAATATATCCTCAGCAATCTCAGTCGCGTGGGTCTCAAGGGCAAAATGCCCAGCTTCATAATACTTCACGTTGATGCCATGGAAATCTCTCTTGTAAGCTTCTGCCCCTTCTCTGGTGAAAATGTAATCATTTTTACCCCAAACAATCAACATTGGTAAATGGCTATTTCTTCTGAAAAACTCATGAAACTTAGGGTACAACTCAACATTCTTTCGATAATCATAAAACAAATCAAATTGAGTCTGGGTTTGCCCCGGTTTTCTAATTAGGGCAACATCGGCAACAATTGGCAAAGGATCAACAGAATTCTTATCCTTCATACCAATATAATACTGATCCTCAATGTTCTTTGGGTTTTTAATAAACTGTTTTATAGCATTTGTGAGTTCAGGGGGTGCGTCGGGCCCAATGTTCCATAATTGTTTCATTGGTGCCCAGAATTTCTCATCCAAACCTTCCTTATAGGCATTCCCATTTTGCACAATAAAACCTTTGACTTTATTCGGATTTATGAGTGCCAATCTCAACCCTGTTGGAGCACCATAGTCAAATATGTAGATGATATAACTCTCAAGATGCATTTCTTCAGTGAAAGATTGCATAGAAGCAGCAATATTATCAAAGGTATATTGATAACCAGCAGCAGGCTCGGTGAACCCAAACCCTGGCAAATCAGGAGCAATCACATGGAATTTTCTCGAGATTAAGGGCATCAAGTTTCTGAACATATAAGAGGAAGTTGGGTATCCATGAAGTAACAAGACTGTTTGCTTTTCAGACGACCCTGCTTCTCGATAGAAGATTCTAGAGCCGTCCTTAATTTTCACTTTATTAACTATGGTAGACATTTCGCAAAATTCAGTCTAATCATTGAGTGAGGAAATAAAAATTAAGAAATAATACTTTTGAAAGAAGGGAGCAAGCAATATATAGTTGATTTTTGCCTTCTCAAATGACAACCATCGTCCAAACGCAAACCAATGCATCTTCGACATTCCCCACAAAGCAACAAATAAAGAAGCTATCAATATAGTTTCGCAATCTATTCATTCTGAATACCAGACACAACCATACAAATAATTGTTGGGATTAGTTTTGTAAACGATCGCAGCCCTTTGTTGCTGTTCTTCGTCCGAATTTTGTAGAGAATTGGTTGGCACAACAATGTCTCAAAGAAAAGAATTTCCAATAATATAAGCTATATATATGCCCATTGCGTGATAACTAAGCACCGATAGTTTTTGTGGTTACAAAAAAAGAAAACGAAACAAAGAAGCTTAGAAATCGATAGTTATTGTATTAACACTGATTGTATATATTTACAGTATAAAAAGAGTCAATATGAAAACACGGAAGTTGAAGAACAGTGGTTAGTTGTCCAATGAGTTGAGAAGCTTTTCCTTTTCCTTGTCAGATTGTTGTTCAACCTTCTTGTTCGCTTCTTCGGCTAATTGAGAAAATTCACCGGATAAATTGTCTTCGATTTCATAAATACCTGGTCTTGATTCGAAAGCAGAACCAAACAACACATAATTGAACTTATCATTGACTTTTTCCATATATTTGTCTTCATACTCTGAAAAGTCTTGCAACTTTCTGCGTACCCCAGCCAACACACTGGCATAATAGTCAGAGTTTTCGAAAGCCTTATCAATGGCAAGGGCCAATCTTTCTTCATCTATCACAAAGTTTTCTGATTCATAGTACAAATCCAACAAGTTAATGGCCTTATTTTCTTTCACTTGTAATTCATGGGTTAATCTATTTGATTTTTTCTTCAATCTCAACAGTTTATTTTCTTCAGGAGTTCTTTCTCTCATTATAGGACCTTCCAAGTAGCTTTCAATGGTTGGTAAGGTCAATCTGGTAGTTTGCGATTCGAGATCCATTTTTTTTAGTTCCTCGGCCTTAATGTGTTCCTGTGCCTGTTTGGTTTTTTGCTTGGCCTCTTCTTTGTGTAATCTGCCTTCTTCTTCTCTTAAGGCTTCAATCAAATATTGTTTTCTCAATTCACTTCTGATCACCTTGTATTTCTTTGCTTCATGGCCTTGCTGGGTCAACTTGGCCAACTTTTCGTCGATATTTATTTGGTGCTTTGGCAAGATCTGTGCCACTCTTTGTTCGAGGGTGAAAGGTCTAGGGATTTCCGGGTTTCTTGTTGACCCTTTTGGATGCGGAATATTTTCGGCGTACCCTTGAGGATTTGTGCGATCGACAACCACTGGCTTGATAGGTTTCTTGAAGATCTGACGAGGGATGGGCAACACACCAGACTTGCCTCCGTATTTCAAAACACCTTTACCCATGACGTCTGTTGTTTTTTATTGGTATCAATCAATTTATGGAGACTGAAAATCACTATTTCGTCCTTCGAAAAATTTCTTTCCTGAGAAAATTCACCACGTTAATTTTGAGGGCGGGTAACAACAGAACCTCACATTCTGTTAGTTAGCATCTCTCGTGCTTCTTTTTAATAGATAACTTACAGATATTAAAGAGACAAAAATGTACCAAATATTACAAATTCTAAAAATCATCTGTCCTCGAGGGAGAAAAAAAAACAATGTGACGAGAAAAAGTCTAAAAGTTTTGAGCAACCAAAGCCCTAGGAATGTTCCAATCGTCCTTGGAAGCATAGTCAATCACCACAACACCACAACCTTTGCCAAAAGAATCAACCAACCCATACTTGGTCAATCCCTCAGTGATCTTCTCAGGCCAACAAGCGGTATCAAAGAAGTTACTGGCAGAACAAAAGTTGACAAAAAGTTTATCATCATGGTCCCGGCAATAATCAGATGCTCTTTGGGCCTGTTCCTTGACATACCTGGCCTTGGCCTCAATATCTGTAGCTTGCTTAACATCGTAGAAGTCTTGGACACTAAAAGACCCTCTGTCATCACTTGTAGTATTATCGTTCCAGGTATGAGCATCGAACCCAAAATGACCATTCAAATCAGAATTCTGAACACCGAACCTTCTGAAGAGAAAGATCTTACCCCTGGCATCCCCGAGTCTTGGGATGTCGGTGTTCAAATAGTATTTATCTTGGTGGGGTTCCACGTATTTTTTCCAAACCAAGTTTGGGAAATCGTCCCCGTCCCAAGATCCTTCGCCTTCTTGTTTGATGGAAATCATTACACATTCAGATGGATGACGGTTCAAGAAGTCGTAAACTTCGTCTAAAACTTTGTCCAAATGAGTAGTGTTTGGTAATTTAACGGGGAAAGTACTGTGGACGACGTACAATTCACTCACGTCTTTCGAAGAACTGTTGTTGGAAGATCCGGTGATGGTAGAGGTGATAGTGGAAACCACATTGCTAAGAGGTTTTCTTCCGGCTCTGATGTCAAGGAAACGAATGCCATGTTCCAATTGTTGGGTGACCGAGGCATCCTGACATTGCACTGAGGGTAAAGAGGTGTGGTATGCTTCACTGTTGTGAGTTCCTGGGATTGCAAGTTTGGATAGCTTGGTGTTGTCGTCCACCCTTCTTTGCCATTCGACTAAGTCATCAATAGAAGCTAAATTGACCATGGCTGGATTCTATACTGACACTTTAATTTTGTATGAACTACTGGGGAAAAAAGGTGAAGGTGACAGTACAAAAAAAAAATTGCGGGAAAAACGTCAAAGGAGATATAGGGGTATACCCCATATTGTATATATCCATACACAACCCTGTAGCAAGCAATGCCTGATACACGCCCTACTACTACACAATAAATAACTATTATTGCGGGGAGATATTCTATTTGTTTTTACCGTCTATATACATACTCTAACGTTTCTTCTTTCTGTTGACAATTCTGTCATCCACTTTGTCAAAGATCTCGCGATTATAAAGCAATGTGTCCAAAATAAACGTGTGGTTGCTGTTCAAGTTCAAAGTGATTTTGACATCTACCAAGAACCTCAATAAGCTTTTGATCAGGACATCTTCATCATCTAGCTTGATGAAAATATTATCGACATTCATTTCGGATAACATGTCTAGGGGATTGTTGGCTGGGGCATTTCCTTTCATGATAATTTTACTTTCTGTCAACGAGCCATCAATGAACTTATAGAGTTTCTCCAACAATTCTTCTGGCTGACAATCACTAAAAGTCTGTTGGTAGTTTTTATCGAGGAAGCTCTTGAATGCCTTCAATTCCGCATAGTGCTGCTCGATAAATTGTGAATCATCTGGCAATTGGCTATAAACTTCCAGGGAGTTCTTGGGCGATATTGTATTAAGGAAATTGTACTCTTTCAAGATCTGTTGTTTATAGCATTCAATGAAAAGTGACTCTGGACTATTGTTGTGAACACTCGAAGGTTTTGACAAGCTAAAGAATTGATCAGAAGGTTTGCCTTGACAGATCGCAGAAGCAGCAAAGAGCCTTTTAGTAAGTGTTGGGGGACATTTCACTAGCGACAGATGGTGCCTTAGCACACCAGGGTGGAGTCTTCCTATCTGTAGTTTCATTGAGAAATTGTATTGATAGTCAGCGCCAACTAATATTTTGTAGTTCTTTAACCACAAACCGACGATAATAAAAACCGCAGCTCATCGCTGTCTCCTTAAATGTAACGAATGCTAAACGCGCACCCACCCATTTTTTTTTTTTTTTTTTGTTGCAACAACGAAAAAAACCCAGAAAAAACGGCAAAAGTGTCTTGACACCAAAACAATTGCCTACTACTATTGCGGCCTCACATTAGAACAAACCATCGGTGATGTCGAGACAGGATTACATTACCAGAGTCAGCTATAAGAACGACTTGCCTCCTCCAACATGTCCTCCTCGCATTTTGAAGTACACTTCTACCATCTCAAACCATGATTCTTTGGTTAGTGACGGGATTTTATCATCATTATTCAGAAAACAGAATTTCAAGAAATACATCAACTTGCCTAAAGATGGCAACACAAATGACCCACTAGCATTAAACTTGGATCTCATTGAAGTACCTGAGTTATTTGAACAAAGCGGAGCCGTGGCGTTACATGAATTGCCATTCTCAAAGGGTGACCAGTCTAAAGGCATCACTTTACATGAAAAGGATAAAGGGTTATTAAGAAACCCAGACTTCAATCTCAAAAAAGAAGCATCTCGCTCACTTCCTGGTGGCGATAGTAGATCAGGCGCGCCATCAGTGGCTTTCTTGAGAAAGACTGAATATATTTCGAATAAGTCACATTTTCTTGGAGCCAAGAACCAACATTCTCAAACACCAAATAAAAAGAGGACAGTTGATGACTTGACTGCCGACGCCCAACTTCGGAACATTGAACAGAGTTTTGAAGAAGCTAGTAAGACCTTATCTGGTGAAGGGTTTGAGAATTTGAGACATCCAATAAAGAAACATCTAACACCAGTTAAGGCATGGTCGTTAATCCCAAACTCCGAAAATATGGATCAAGCATATTTTTCCACAAAATTTTTGGGTTCTGCTTCTTTACACAGATCAAAACAAGAAAAAACTTTTGTTGGAGAACTAACTGATAAATCTAATAATGGTATTAATAACCATAACCCAATATACACAACCTCAATTTTCAAACCAATTGCCCTGAGAGATGAAGAATGGATGTCATTTTTCACCATGGATGATTTTGAAAAGTCAAAGGCATTGAAAAGAAAACTCGACTCTGTGGAGTTGGATGAGGAGGAAACCTTCAAATTCAAATTCAATAAATATTATGATTTGAAATATGAGGATTATGACACTAGCCAAGCAAAACAAATTGCCATCAGCTTAGGCAGTATTAAACCAGGTGGATCGACAAACCTTGAGGCGAAATATTTGCCAATCCAAGGTAAAATCGAGTTGAAAAAGAAAAGACTCAATCCCGAATCTCTTGCCAACGATGAAAATGATGGTCCTGTTCATTTTGATCAAATCCTCTTCACTGTTAGAGAATCAACTGCCGAGGAAGAAGCTGAAAGAGATAGACAAAGAAGTAAATACGATCCATACAATTATGTGGCACAAATTGACGAAGAAGAAGAAGAGGTTGTCCAGGAAGAGGATTAGGGTTACTATATTATTTTTGTGTATTTTTAATAATAAAAATGTTTGGAATGTTTATTGTATCACAGTATTCTTTTTCTTTCTTTTCAATAACACTAACAAATAGGCTTCAATTATTCAAGGCAAACAGGAAACAATAATTCGCACCACACATATATGGTTCTTCCTTAGCTATTGATAAGCTTAAACTGTGCAAATAGTTCTTAGATGGAACATTTTTTTTTTGGTTACTGGAAAAGTCGGTTTATCCTCCAATATTTAAAATGTTATATTGGTATTTCCCAAAAGACAAGTATTGATTATTATAGTCAACTCGAATCCTATTGAATCGACCTTTAATTTATTGACAGTCAAAAAGTAGTTTAGCAACGGGCTCAAATGCAGTCTTAGCCACGGTCCATTATTTCAATGAAATGCTCAATAAATAATTGTTTTAAACATTTATATATATGTAATGGTTTTGGTTACGTTTTTTTAGGACGGAACGTGATAGTTAATGTATTTTAAAGTAGAATAGTATAAAAGAATAGGAGAAATAAGCTCTATTTATAGGTAAGAAAAAGGAAATGAAACAAAAGGATAAAAAGAGTAAGAAGTAAATAAGGATATCGGAGATAAGAAATAATAGAGAGAAAATGATTGGTTGTATAATGAAATGGAGTTAATAGAAAAAGGAAACAAGCTCTGTTTATAGGTAAACAAAAGGAAAAAAGTAGATCAGTACGTAGATTATTACAATATATTATGAATATCATATAACGCAGAAGTTAATATTTATATATGGATTCAAAGAACTAGTTTCCTTTTGGTATGACACATGTTGCGAATAGTATGAGAACTTTCTGTAGTATCCGTAAGTATCACCAATAGTTATTTCGTTCTGTTCTATCACAGGAATTGGTAGCGAGTAGGGCTACAAAATTCAAGCGTATAAGTATCCACTTCAAAACATAATTTCACTATTTCATTTTTTGTTATCTTCTTTCTGTATTTGTTGCATCTGGCACGAAAAAAATGCGCAACGCAATTGTTCAATAAGCAGTCAAACTTCCAGAGCCACTGAACTTGTGAGCCGCCTGTTGAGCTTTATTTTAATTGGTTAATTAGAAACTAAGTGCTGTGATAAATATTTAGCATGTCTAATGCAACAGCATATATATGCAGTGTATGATTAATCACGTGATATCCGAAAAGAGCAAGTGACATGAGGGGTGTTCCCTGATTTTTGTGTTTCCATAATCCTCAATCCATTCTTCCCTTGTCATAATACATTGCTTTTTGACCAAACATTTTTTTCTAAGTTACTAAATTATGAACTCAGATTTAACTTATTTTCAGAGTGTTGATGTCCCTTATAATTCAGTTGGAGTCAATGTACCTCATCTTGAATCACATAGCGGGGATGATGATAATGATGTTCAGGCAGTTTACTGCTATTATCATCGTCTAATATCTGATAGAGCTCCAGATGTTGAGATCGAAGCCACTCGTAAATATTACAAGAGGATTAAATTTAGCAACAATTTGAGGCACTCCTCAAGATTTGCCGCCCTGGCGGCTCAACCATCAGTGAATATTACAAATAGCCTTTTCCATATATCTAATAAATGCCTGATGACATTGGATAGTATGATAGAGTATAAAACAAGCGCACAAGACCAGCATCCCCCAAGTTATGAGCAATATCCTACTATTGCTTCTATTTTAGACGCTCAAGAAATGGAGGCAATCAATGCTATCTGTGGATTTTATAATCTTCAGGAAAATGTTGGCGCTTATGAAAAGAAATGTCAATTACTAAGTTACCTAGGATTAAACATCACAAGCATTTTGAGGAATGAATTGAATGAAAGTTTTCAAAAAAATGAAAGAATTTCTGATTTCGGTGTTGGATTTATAAGATTCTGCAGGGGACAATTAGGCCAGGTTCCTGCTGTGACAGATCGTTTGACAACTGATGCCTTTTTACGACTTGATGATGAGACCGTCATGGAGATAGCAGAAATTTATGGGATCCCGGTGGGAGAAAGCACGCCTATTGCCATAAAACATCTTGTTCTCGAGCACATCGGTGTTAATATTAGAGTAATGATTGAAAGATCTAGATCCGAAGCTATGCGCTCAAACGGGGCTCTTTCTGATTTTAGGGATGAACTGATAAGATTCTGCAGGGGACAATTAGGCCAGGTTCCTGCTGTAACAGATCGTTTGACAACTGATGCCTTTTTACGACTTGATGATGAGACCGTCATGGGGATAGCAGAAATTTATGGGCTCCTGGTGGGAGAAAACACACCTCTTGCTATCAAACATCTTGTTCTCGAGCACATCGGTGTTAATATTAGAGTAATGATTGAAAGATCTAGATCCGAAGCTATGCGCTCAAACGGGGCTCTTTCTGATTTTAGGGATGAACTGATAAGATTTTGCAGGGGACAACTAGGCCAGGTTCCTGCTGTGACAGATCGTTTGACAACTGATGCCTTTTTACGACTTGATGATGAGACCGTCATGGGGATAGCAGAAATTTATGGGATCTCGGTGGGAGAAAACACACCTCTTGCTATCAAACATCTTGTTCTCGAGCACATCGGTGTTAATATTAGAGTAATGGCCAAAAATTCTCTTGACAGAACTCGTTTCACTAATAATACCACTTCCACTTTGAGTGCCCATATTCTCTACCCCAGGAATATGGAGGGAGACTTGATCCCTGCCCGACTTCGTATCGCCACCATAACTGAGTTGTTGAATACTGCAAATCAGCGAAACATTGAAAGAATCTGCACCTTTTATAACATTGAAGCAGAACCTGAAAGGCAGAAAATTGATATACTAAATTTCTTTGGTTACAATATCATGAAGCTCAGAGGCTATATTAAGTCTAACAATATGTATTACCGTCTAGCAAATATGAGAAAAGACTATATGCATGAAGCACTTGAAAGTGTTCCGAACTTATTGGGAGAATATCTTGACTATCCTCCCACTTCTCTTGAAGATTTGCGTACAAGGGAACAACTTAGTCATCTTTTAAATTTCTATGGTATTCAATATGGAAGAACGGAAATAACTGAGTCGATGCAGAAGAAGGTTTATGCTGCCTTGGGTATCAGACAATATTATGTTATACCGTACCCCTGATTCATTAGTATTATTGTTGTATACCCTTGCTACTGCTACTTCTGCTGCTACTATCCTTTATTATTATTATTATTTTTGTGAATCTAAACCAGACCTCAAAGGTTGGTTATGTATTTATTAACAAATAGTATTTATTAATTTATCAAATAGCGGTTTGCGTTGGGAGATTGACTTATCCCTGAATGTTGGCTGATGAGTATTAAAGTGAAGGGAATAAGTGAAATAATAAGCTGAACTAAGACTATAAATTATAAACTGACATTCCTTCATAATTACAAAAAGCTTACATCCTAGGTTACTTCGCTATAGTCTATCAATATACTTCTATCTCCTTCTAAGCCTTATAGTATACTAGAAAGAGTTAAGGAATTTTTCTGCAGATGTGATATAGTGTATGTATATGCACCCCTCACATGGTCCACTCGCGCGAACCTCTTTTTTTCCTCTCTGTGAAAGTTGTTGACAATTTGTAACTGCGATTTTTCCCACATACAAATCGCCGTTTGGTATCGACAATCCATTAGTTGTATTCAATTTATCATATTGTGTCCATTACCCATGTCTAAAGAATTTGAAACTTCGGGAATCGAAAGGGTTCCAGATTTCCAGCTTCCTCAGTACGCATTTGAGTTGACGAATCCGGAACTAAAAACTCGCCACCCTGCCGCCATCAAGTATATCACCACACAAATTGAAAAAGAAAACTTGGCACCATACTACTACTACCTCCACCATGAATACTTCAAGAAAGACGCCTCTGTTTTGCCTTGGGATGAAACAATGTATGAAAACTTGAAGAGTAATAATGATGCCAAAATCAAGGAATTGAATGATAAGATCAGCACCATTGAAGAGGAGGATGAGGATAACGAATTAGACAAAGTCACTGCTATCACCAAATTGGGAGAATATTATGCGAAAATTGGGGATCGTTCCAATGCCATCAAAACTTTGAGAAAAGCTTTTGAGCTCAGTTCTTCCACCGGGACCAAGATTGATATCTTGTTGACGATTTCAAGAATTGGTTTCTTTTTCAACGATTTGCATTTCACTGAAAAAATATTAAGCGAAGCCAGTTTATTGATCGAAAAAGGTGGTGATTGGGAACGTCGTAATCGTTATAAGACCTACTATGGTATTCACTTGATGTCGATTAGAAATTTTGAAGAAGCCGCAAAATTATTGGTGGACTCTTTGTCGACTTTCACATCCACCGAAATCGCCACATACGAACAGATTGCCGTCTTGGCAGTGTTAGCGGGCTTGTTGGTGTTTGAAAGAAAAGATCACAAGAAGAAGATTGTTGATTCTCCAGAAATTTTATCTTTGGTAACCACCTCACACGAAGTAAAATTAGTCACCAGCTTGAGTGATGCTTTGTACCACACACAATACCAAAACTTGTTCCCATTTTTGTCGCAAGTGTATGACAAAGTTTTGATTCCATCTCAATATTTATCCATCCATGCCAACTACTACATTAGGGAATTGAGAAGAAAAGCCTACGCCCAATTATTAGATTCATATAAGGCTTTATCTTTGAAATCCATGGCTGAGCAATTCGGTGTCTCGGTGGAGTTCTTGGATAGTGATTTGTGTAAATTTATCCCGACCAAAAAATTGAATTGCGTTATTGACAGAGTCAACGGAATTGTGGAAACTAATAGACCAGACAACAAGAATGCTCAGTACCAATTATTGATCAAACAGGGTGATTCTCTATTGACTAAATTACAGAAATATGGTGCTGCTGTGAAGTTAAGTGGCACTAGCACAGTAGCTTAATTTTGATTCTGTTTTTGTATTTGTATTGTGTGTATGTGATCGTTTTGTTTTCTTTTTTTTTTATTCCATGAGAATGCATGGTTATATGTTCAGGATAGATTCCTAACTTCTTGTTGAATATTCTTTGTAGGCACTAATATGTACCTATCTTACTATTAAACATCAACAAAAAAAGAAATAGAAAAACAAGAGAATTAATTTATTCTGTATAATACATGTTAATTTACATAAAATTGAATTCGCTACTCTGCAGCTTGACAGCCATTGCCGCCATTCTAAGCATCTTCTTCTTAGGGTCTTCCATCTTTTGCTTCTTTGGCTCTTCACTACCTGATTTACCTTTTCCTTTCCCGTTACCGTATTTACGACCCAATTTCTTAGGAGTTTCTCTCAACCCAAAACTTTTCGCCAAATGCCCAAGATGAAGTGACTTAAGGTTGAAACAGTCCCTCTCGGATGACAAATGGGTAGCGTATGCCCTTATATGAGAAGTGAACGCCTGTTCTGCTTTGGCAAGACACAGTTGATCTTCCAATAACCAACGTTCGACATTCAAGTGCCAGGTGGTGGCCTCGACATCCCATTTCTTCTTCTTTTCCTCATCTTCAAAACTCTCCTTAAGCACCTTTTCATAATTCAAAATACTAAACCCTGAAGTATGATGAGACTCCAATCTTTTAATGTAGTTTTCTTCATCTCCAGGAAGTAAGAAAAGCACCGATCTCCCGGCCTTCCCGGCTCTAGCAGTTCTCCCAACACGGTGTAAATGATCATCCAAGGCAAATGACGGGTCGTATTCAATAACTGTGGAAATCAATGGCAAATCCAACCCTCTAGATGCAACATCGGTACAAAATAAAATGGAATGCTGGTTATTAGAGGTATCAGACTTCGTGAAATGTTGTAAAGTGGCAGTACGGATATGTTGAGGTAACATACCATGTAATTTATAAATTGTGGTGTTTGGATTCAAAGTTGGGGCGCTCATTGCCGAGTCAACCATATCAACATCGCTTGGTTCTGTTGGTGGTAACGGTCTCTTAGCGATTTTCTCATCATCTTTATCTTCACTAGGAGTTGGTTTAGGGGCCCTAAATCTGGATTTCACAAATCTTCTCGCACCTCCCTTAGATGATAACAATGCCTTACCGTCTCTTGTAAAAACATCAAAATGAAAATCAACAGAATCGGCACAAGATAAAAAGACAATTGTTCTACTGCCACTGGTCTTAATGTTTGTGATATTCTTCAACACCCCTGCCAAAGATACAAGTCGCAACTTTGGAGGCACCACCAAAATATCTTGAGTTAACTGGTCTGGTACTGTGGCATTACTTTCATCAGGGAATTCCACTACGTTGCCAGGATTAGTTTCTTTACCACTGGTTATCAATTGTGGATTATTCAATGAAATCTCCCCCAATTTTTTCACATTGCTCTTGATGGTCGCCGAACAAAGCACGTTGATTCTTTTTCTTGGTAATTCTGGGTATTTTCTATCAGTATGAGTAAGCTTGCTTCCTGTAGCACTTTCAATGATCTTGATGATATTTGTCAAAGTCTCTTCAAACCCCAATTCCATCAATTTATCACCTTCATCCAAAATCAACCATCTGACCAAACTTAAGTTTTCGTGCAAGTTCTTGGTAGAGTTTAAATGATCCAATAATCTACCTGGAGTAGATACTAAGATGTTGACCCCTTTTCTTAATCTAGCCTTTTCTGATTTTTTCTTTTCACCACCAATTACGATCCCCGGGACGATCTTCACGTATCGTTTGTTCAATTGTTCCAACACGGAATAGATTTGCAATGCCAATTCTCTAGATGGCGCGAGAATGATGGCAAACAACCCACTCTCTCTAGATACTGGAGTGGATAAGTTCATTAGAGTATTAAAGATTGGTAATGAGAAACTCAAAGTTTTCCCTGACCCAGTTTGAGCCTGAATAAACAAATCTTGTTGAGCTTTTAAAAGGGTTGGGATGACAAGTCTTTGAATCTTTGTTGGAGTCTTGAAATTCAATTTTTCTTCAAGATACCCTGATAACTTCTCATCTATTCCTAGTGATGCAAAAGTGACACCACTATCGGTTAGTGGAGCATTGGAAGGGTCCAATTGCACGGAATTCGAATTATTCTTGTTGGTGGAAGATTCTCCATTGGAGCTGAAAAGCGACGAGACAAAAGTATTTTTATCAATGGCATCGTTTCTTGCACGCTTGCTTTCAGTAGCATCTTCTTGTCCTTCTTCAAGAAGCTTTCTCTTTGAAGTGGGTCTGGAATATGAAGAAGTGGTATTTGACTTTTTCTTTTCAGGATTCTTTTTCTTTCTTGGTCCTTCTCTAGCAGTTTTACTCTGAGGAATATTTGAAACCACTGCTGGCTCAGTAGAAAAATTTAAAAGTAAACCATCATCGTCAGACATTTTAAGGATACTATTATTATTATTCTTATTGTAATCTATATGGCATCAGGAAGAGAACAAGAAAAAAATTTTTTTTTTTTTTTTTTCATAGCATTCATACTCCGGTCCGCTGGGTCTTCCCATCGCAGGAACTCTACAAATATAACAATTTTTATTACACAGACATAAATTCAATATACGAGAAAGAAAACAAAAATATAATACGGAAAGAAGAGAAATCTAACTAATGTGAGCATTCACAATGGTAGAGTTCTTGAAAACTTCACCCTTCTTATTGACCAATTTACGAATGGTACCGTCTTCTTCTTTGTAAATGACGTTGAAGTTTTCGTCGGTGGTGAAATTTGGTTGGATAGCTTCCCAAATCTTTTTCTTTGGGTTCAAAACCTTTTCTGGTTCACCATCGTACCCTTCAACAAAGATCTTGTCACCTGGCTTAGAACCTGGTGGTGGGTTGACGAATTCAACCTTACCGTGAGCGTCATCACTGCTACACAACACCATACCTTCACTTTCAATACCTCTCATCTTAACTTTCTTCAAGTTACAGAAAACTACAACATGTCTTTGTTGCATTTCTTCTAATGGGTAGAACTTAACCAAACCGGAACAGATGGTTCTTGGCTTATCTTCACCAACATTCATGGTGGAAACATATAATGAGTCAGCATCTGGATGCTTGACAGCTTTTTCAATGAACCCGACTCTAAGATCAATCATGGTTGGGCTTGGAACAACTGCGGCAGCAGCAGCCTTCTTATTGTTGTCCTTTTGGGCAGCAGCCTTCTTAGCGGCCTTGGCCTTGGCTTTTTCTTCTTTTAATTTGGCCAATTCTTCCGGAGATGGCTTACCCTTTGGCTTACCACCGGCAGCTGGAGCAGCTGGAGCAGCTTCATCCTTCTTTGATTCTTCTTTACCACCCTTCTTGGTGTCCTTCTTCGGCTTTTGTTGAACTTCAACTGGGAGTTGAGCACTGAATGGAACCTTCAATTTTTCAGCATCGGCCAACTTGATCAAAGTGTTTTGAATCAAATCAATCCATCTGATGATATGACGCTGCTCAGCAACGGTTTTTTCATCGGCAATAGAGGATTCGACAACTGGGAAAACCGCTTTAAACAAGAGAGCGTCCACATTGGTTGGTTGCTGTCCCAATACATAAGTGGAATGACGCAAACAGTCGTTCAATTTTGGAATGAAGCTGGCATCTTGTTGGATGGTGCTCACCAAAGTGGTCCATTGAGCAGCCAAAGCTTGTTGTTCAACAGAGAACTTGCTTTCAGGCAATAACGACTTGTCGTCACTGATGGTCAAGTTTTTTAAAGCGGCAGATACTTCAGACATTATGATCGTGTGCAGATGATAATACTATTGACAACAATCGTGGTTGACACCCACGCTTCCACTGATTTTTTAAAAATTTTCCGCACCGCTTTTTAAAGAAGTTCTCCGCTGACTCATAACCAGCGTACAAATACCAACATGCATAAACCGACGATATTTATATTTGTGCTGGATCTACAGCTAAGAATATCTGGGTATGTAAGGCGAGAATCTTTATCTAAAAAGTACAGAGGAAAAAGAAAAAAGAATTATAAAACAAAAACAAGAGAAGGGAGATTAGGTCATTTGAAGAAAAGTTCTAAATCATAATAAAGAAATCTAAAACAACCCTTCAATTTCACCATCATCATTAACTTCCACGTCCATGAAACCACAATGAGTTGGCAAACCTGGAATGGTTTGGATTTCAGCAGCAAGAGCGTACAAGTACCCAGCCCCAATACTAGCCTTGATATCTCTGATTGGGAAAATAAAGCCCTTTGGAACACCCTTTTGGGCAGCGTCGTGAGACAAAGAGTATTGGGTCTTAGCAATACAGATTGGTAAGTTATCAAAGCCTTGCTTGGCGTACAACTCAAGCTTCTCTTGGGCAGCAGGCAAGAATTCAACGTCAGCAGCACCATAGAGATTCTGAGCGATTTTACGGATCTTAACATCAATAGGATCACTGAGTTCGTAAGTGAACTTGAAAGTTTCTTTTGATGGTGGCAAAGAAACGTCATTAGTGATTTCCACCACTTTTTCTGCCAACTTAACGGCACCAAGACCACCGTTAGCCCAGTGATCTGAAACCACGGCATCCATGGCACCAGCTTCTTGGGAGTATTTTTTAATGACTTCATGTTCAGCTGGAGTATCATTCTTCATAGCATTAATGGCAACGAGAACATTCAAACCAAAAGATCTAGCATTTTGAATGTGTTTTTGCAAGTTAGCACAACCCTTAGCCAACATTTCAACATTTTCGGTGACATATTCTTTGGCCAATGGAACACCAGCCTTGACTTCGGCACCACCACCGTGAACCTTCAAAGCACGTACAGTGGCAACGATAATAACCAAGTCTGGAACGAGACCGGAGTTACGTGTCTTAATATTCAAGAAACGTTCACCACCCATGGTGAAATCGAAACCTGCTTCGGTGACAACATATCCAGAATCATCAGAGGCAGCTTCAGTACCAGCAAGTTTCAATGAAATTTTATCAGCGATAATAGAGTTAGCACCAATAGAAATATTCGCAAAAGGACCAGCATGAATCATGACTGGAGTACCTTCTAAAGTTTGCATTAATGTTGGCTTAATAGCATCCTTAAGCAAAGCGGTCAAAGCACCACCAGCACCAATATCATCACAAGTAACTGGTTCACCGGATTTAGAGGTAGCAACGACAATACGGCCAAGTCTATCACGCATGTCCTTAAGGGAAGTGGAGAGGGCCAAGATCGCCATACATTCAGAAGCAACGGAGATTTCGAACCCAGTAGCACGGGTCATTCCCTTTTCGGTTGGAGCTTCACCAATAGTGATACCACGGAGGAAACGGTCATTACAGTCAACCACACGCTTCCAAGTAATAGATTGTGGATCTATATCCAAACGGACAAACTTTGTGATTTCTTCTGGTGTCAAATCATCTGGGTTGGTCTTTTCGATTCCTAATTTCTTCAATCTAATAAACATAGATGGAGAGAATTTACGGGCACCATTTTTTACTGGGACCAAGCGACGGTACAATGGACCATCCTTTTGGGTAGATTCGTGGAAAATTCTGGTGTCAATAGCAGCAGCAAGCAAGTTATTAGCCATAGAAATAGCATGGATATCACCAGTCAAATGCATATTGAATTCATCCATAGGAATGACTTGAGAGTAACCACCACCGGCGGCACCACCCTTAATACCAAAGGTCGGACCCATAGATGGTTGTCTAACGTTGGCGAAAACCAATCTGTTCAAGTGGGCACCAAGAGCTTGGGCAAGGCCAACAGTAGTTGTTGATTTACCTTCACCGAGCGGGGTTGGGGTGATACCAGTGACAAGAATATATTTACCATTTTCACGGTTCTTGAATTTTTCCAAAACAGATAACTTGACCTTGGCTTTTGTAGATCCATATGGTTCGAGATCTTCAGCTGGAATGCTGGATTCGCTAGCTACTTTGCTGATTTGCTTTGGGGTTTGGGCTCTAGAGATTTCATAATCTGATGGGACTGGGGTCAACAAATTAAGTTTCAATGGAGTGAATCCATTCTTTTTAGAAGAGAGCTTCTTAGCAGACTCGACAACATTATACAACAATTCAGCAACGGTCATTGGACCAACTCCACCAGGAACTGGGGTGATTTTAGCGACCTTTTCTTTGGCAGCAGCGTAGTCAACGTCACCTACTAAACGGGAGCCCGATTTTCTTGTAGAGTCTTCGATATAGTTGGTGCCAACATCAATAACGATAGCCTTGGAGTTTAACCACTCGGCCTTGATAAAGTTTGGTTTACCAATTGCGGACACTACAATATCAGCATTTTGCAAGTGTTGTTCAATATTGGTAGATTTGGAATGCAAAGTGGTGACCGAAGCATCCAAATTTCTCAACAAAACCGAGACAGGAACACCAACGATGTCAGATCTACCCAAGACCACGGCGTGCTTACCGGCAACTTCGATACCCGAATGTTTCAATAAATCAACGATCCCTTTTGGAGTACATGGCAAGAAGTGTGGAGCACCGTTTTTTTTACTCAACTCACCAATGTTGTAGCTGGTGAAACCATCGACATCCTTTTCCGGGGAAACAGTGTTGGTGATCACTTGAGCATCCAAGTGGTCTGGCAAAGGAAGTTGCACAATGATCCCGTGGACTGTGGAATCTTGGTTGAGACTGGTGAGGCGGGCGAGAAGGGCATCTTGGTCAATAGATTCTGGAAGATCAATATGTTGGAAGATGATGCCTACTTCTTCGGCAGCCTTACGCTTCATACGGACGTAAACTGAGGAATCAGGTCTGGCGCCAACTTGGACCACCGCCAATTGTGGAGCAAAAGATGGGGACTTTGCTTTAATGGCGGCAATTTCTTGCGAGAGCTGGGATCTGATGGAAGCAGAGACTGCCTTCCCGTCAATAATCTCGGCAGGCATTGTATGGAATGTTTAGTGAAGGATAGTATGAGGGTTTGAGTGGAATTAACCTGAAGAGTTTTCACCTACTATGACACATATATAATAGGCGAGATTTTAGATACCGCTGGGAAAGAATCAGGGGGTCACCCGGTGTATCGTGGCCCTGGTTTTTTACTCGGGACCGCTGGTTTTTTGACTCGGGACCCATCACCTGAGTGGTCACGATACATATTCAGCTTGCATAATGTATTACATAATACTCATCATCACTCTCTCTCAACAGTCAAATCATATGAACACTCACTTAATGACTTTATTTTATTACGTTTCAGTTTATTTCCTTCATATTCTACTTTACTTCTCCATTTACATTCTATTTTCATTGTTTTTTTTTTTTTCGTTTGTTTTCTTCCTGGCTTTCTTGATCGTGGATCCATCAGTATTCATGCCCAGCAATGCCAAACCGTATCTATTAATTCTTGCAAAAAGAACAATAGATGTTCCACAAGAAATGCCACTTTGACATCTTCTTCTCTTCTTCTTCTTCTTCTTCTCCGATAAACATCAATTGGTGCCGCTCCGCAATTCGTTAGCGGCATCCCATTAGCGGCAAAATGCAACAAGGACAGAAAAAAAAGAAAGAAAGAGCTGCCCACTAGTGGCTTCACTATTGTTACCATCCACCACTAGATCTGAAACTGCTGGTTGGTTTGCCTCTAATGCTCTCGCTTAGTACCCAAGTTGCAGTCGGTCCCATCAAAAGGTTGCAGGCGCCGTAGGCAATTTTTTTTAAGCGAGGCGCCATGGAAAGTCATCAACAAAGAGATTTATCATATAAACTGACCCCCCATCCCTCTTATCTCAACCAAATGGATCTTTTTATGTTTTTCATCTACTCTACACCATCAAGCTGCCATGTCAACTTCATGCTCCGCTGTTTGGGATCCAATCGCCTTTGACTTGACGGTCTGTGGCAGACATTTGATCCTCGATACCGCTTTACCTTCACTTCTCGTGGCAACCTCTTTCCTTTATCTTGCCAATTATTATTTATCAAACATTGACCACTTCAAGTCCCTAAGTTCCAAGGGGACAATTAGAATCGCTGATGGTGAAGAAGAACCTTTGATTAGAGCAGATGATAGCCTTGCCGTCGAGGATGCATTTATTGACTATGGAGCAACGAATGCAAAAAATTCTTCAACTTCGCTCGGGGAATATCTCAAGAGACAACACTTTGATATCCATTCATTAACCGTTTGCAACGATGATGGTACTCCTCATGGAACCTCTGTGATGATTTATCGTAACTTGAATGAGCGTTTCAAGGTGGCCATTGAAGCTTTACTTTTGGTGATCCAATTTGTCATTCATTCGTCCCTCTTATTTTTCCCTTTAACTTCTGAATGGAATAATTCCCCAGGCTCTATTTTTGCAAGATTCTTATTATGGACATATTTGATGGTCATTGGGATATTAAGACTCTTCAATATCAACAACTCCTGGAAATTCTATCACAAATATTTCCCTAATCTCTGGGCTAATTCCACAGTTTGTTATACCGTCTTGTTTGTCCCATATCTTGTTTTAGCCCGCTCTATTGTCATCAATAACTTTGACTCAACTTATACCCAAAACTATTACTATGGCCAATGTGTGATTGTCGTGGTATTATTCTTTTTAACTTGGTCTGCCACAATTGGCGATAAGCCAGTCAAACTTTACAAGACTAATAACTTGATTCCGTCCCCAGAACGTAACATTTCTTTGTTCAGTTTTGTTTTATATGACTGGATTGACCCAATGATCATGAAGGCTTACCGTGATGGTATCGATATGAAAGACATTTGGAGTTTGCGCGATGATGACTACGCTCATGTAGTGTTGCGGAAGTTTGAAGACTTCAAGACTAGCTCCCGTTTCGCTTTAAAATTATTCAAATTTTTCAAAGGTTTGTTTGCCTTGCAAGCCGTATTAACCGTATTTGAATCTTTCTTGATGTTTGCCCCAACCTATTTTCTCAAGAAACTTTTAGAATATGTCCAAGCCCCAGAGGTCACTCCTACAGATTTGGCCTGGTTTTATCTTTTCTTGATGTTCTTTTTGAGATTGATCAACACCTTATCATTCGGGGTGGCATTATACACGGGAAGAAGAATTTGTATTCGTATGAAGGCTGTGATTATCGGAGAGATTTATTCCAAAGGGTTACGTCGTAAAATGGCAGTCAATTCAAAGTCTAATGCTAGTGACTCGGATTCTATTAAGGAAAAAGGTAAAAACAATGAAGAATCAGATGAAACTGATGCTAAAATCAGAGATTTAGGAGGTATCATTAATTTGATGTCTGTGGATGCTTTCAAAGTCTCTGAAATTTGTGGCTATTTACACTATTTTGTCAGCGGTGCTCTCTCTGCTTGTATTTCCATTATTTTCCTTTATCAATTGCTTGGATGGAGTGCACTTGTTGGGGCCATTGCCATTATCGCCCTTTTGCCCGTTAACTACAAGATTTCTTTGAAAGTTGGTGACTTACAAAAAAAAATTCTTGGGATCACTGACAAACGTATTCAAAAGCTCAACGAAGCGTTGCAATCTATCAGAATCATCAAATTTTTCACCTGGGAGACCAAGTTCTATGATCAAATTATCGGAGTTCGTGCTGAAGAGTTGTCTGCCTTAAGAACTAGATGTATCATATCAGTTGGTGGCAACTTCTTGTCATTCTTAATTCCAACGTTTGTTACCATTTTATCTTTCGGTTGCTTCATTTTCATTCAAGGTCAAGTGTTAACTACTCCTGTTGCTTTCACTTCTTTGTCACTTTTCAACTTGCTCAGAATCCCGTTGGATGACTTAGCCTATATGTTATCGTTTGTGATTCAATCTAAAGTTTCCCTTGATAGGGTCAACGATTTCTTAGATGAGCCAGAAACGACCAAGTACGAGCAACTTAGCGAACCTCGGGATGCCAATTCTCCTTCAGTTGGGTTTCAAAATGCAAGCTTTGCTTGGGATTTGAACAGTGATGCTGACTTCAAACTTCGTGATTTGGATATCTCATTCAAAACGGGACAATTGAATGTGGTTATCGGTGCCACTGGTTCAGGGAAGACCTCGATGTTGTTGGCACTCCTTGGTGAAATGGAAAAAACCAATGGTAAAGTCTTTTTACCTGGTGCTATGCCACGTAGCAAGTTGATTGCTGATCCTCATACTGGTCTTACTGATTCTGTTGCCTATTGTGCCCAAGCTGCATGGTTGTTGAACGACTCAATCAAGAATAATATTGTTTTTGCTACTCCATTCAATGCTAAACGTTACCAGGCTGTAGTAGAGGCCTGTGGATTAGCCAGAGACTTCAAAATCTTGGAATACGGTGATCAAACTGAAGTTGGTGAAAAGGGAATCACATTATCTGGAGGTCAAAAACAAAGGGTTTCTCTTGCCCGTGCCTTGTACTCTTCATCAAAAACTATTTTATTGGATGATTGTCTTTCTGCTGTTGATTCGCACACTGCCCTTTGGATCTATGACCATTGTATCACTGGTCCTTTGATGAAAGGCCGTACTTGTATTTTGGTGTCTCACAACGTTGCTTTGACGGTCAAAAACGCTAATTTGGTTGTTATTATGGATAATGGACGGGTTAAGGCTCAAGGCACCCCATCAGAGATGTATTCTAGGGGCCATTTGGGTGACGATGACTTGATCAAGGCATCAATTGAAGAAGCTCAGAATGCACAAGCATCAGAAATTGAAGAAGAAGTCGTATCTTTCAATCTCATACCATCCAGAAGGGCCTCTCGTGCTTCTGCCGTTGGTAGAAGAATGTCTACTTTGATGTATGATCTCGACGAAGAAGTTCAATTGGAAAGAGTAGTATCCAAGGCCAACAATGCAAGTGATACTGCTCATCAACATAATTTGATTAAAGAAGAAGCTAAAGCAGAAGGGGTTGTTGGTAAAGATGTTTACATTTTCTACGCTAAAAGATTTGGTAGTATTTCCCCCTGGATTTTTTTGATTGCCTTATTTGTGGGATCCCAAATGATCAACATTGGTCAATCTTGGTGGTTAAGACGTTGGGCTGCTGATTCGGAAACTGGGCATATTTCTTTCCATGCGTTTGGGTTGCACAAGACTTTTGAACACGGTTCTGTGGGTGCTAATTTCATTAACAACGAACGTCTTTGGAAATCACCAATGGCGCAAGTATTGGGAGAATCTGCCGTTCATGATACTTGGTATTATATGGGTATTTACACCACTATTGGGTTCATCTTTGCATCTATTTGTTGTCTCAGAGATTATTTGGTTTTCATTCAAGGGATTAAGGCTTCCAACTCGATTTTTGTGGAATTATTGGATAAAGTGTTCCGGGCTAAATTAAGATTTTTTGATTCTACTCCTATTGGTCGTATAATGAATCGCTTTTCTAGAGATATTGAATCGATTGATCAACAATTAGCACCAATGGCGCAAGGGTCATTTATATCTTTGATCGTTACTTGCTCTACACTTGTTTTGATCATTTCTATTACTCCTGCGTTCTTTTTGTTTGCAATTTTCATTATTGGGATGTTTTATGTCATTGCGATTTTCTATTTGACATTATCTCGGGAGTTGAAACGTTATGAATCAATTTCCAGATCCCCAATCCATCAACATTTCAGCGAGACTTTGGTTGGGGTTACCACCATTAGAGCCTATGGGGATGAGCATCGTTTTATGCGTCAAAACTTGGAGAAAATCGATGACAATAACCGACCATTCTTTTATTTATGGGTGGCAAATCGTTGGTTACATTTGCGAGTCGATACTGCTGGGTCGTTTGTCTCATTTTTTGCAGGGGCGTTTGTCATATTGAGTGTGAAATACCTTGATGCTGGGCTTGCTGGGTTGTCATTGTCATATGCTATTTCTTTTACGGAATCTGCTTTGTGGATTGTTAGACTTTATGCCGAAGTGGAAATGACTATGAATTCTGTGGAAAGATTGCAAGAGTACTTGGATATTGAACAAGAACCTGCCCGTTTGATTCCTGAAACTGCTCCAGAAGCCTCATGGCCTTCAAAGGGGGTGATCGAAGTGAAAGACTTATCACTCAGATACGCTCCAGAATTACCACAAGTCATCAAGAATGTATCTTTCAACGTGGAAAGTACCTCCAAAGTGGGGATTGTTGGAAGAACGGGTGCTGGGAAATCGACAATTATCACCGCGTTGTTTAGATTCTTGGATCCTGAAACGGGGTATATTAAGATCGATGGGGTGGATATCACTAGTATTGGGTTGGATACTTTGCGTCAGGCTATCACAATCATTCCTCAAGATCCAACGTTGTTTAGCGGGACGATTCGGTCGAACCTTGATCCATTTGACGAAAGATCTGAAGTGGAAGTCTATGAGGCATTACGTCGGGTCAACTTAATTTCCCTTGATGAGTTCAATGCGGTACAAACCATCGCACAATCTACGGTATATTGTGAAGACGAGGAAAATCGCAACAAGTTTTTGGATTTGGAAAGTGTTGTAGAAGAAGGCGGCAAGAATTTATCACAAGGACAAAGACAATTGATGTGCTTAGCAAGATCGTTACTTAGAGCTCCAAAAGTGATTTTATTGGATGAAGCCACGGCGTCGATTGATTATAATAGTGATGCGAAGATCCAACAGACCATTAGAAGTGAATTTAGTGGCAGCACCATCTTAACTATCGCCCACAGATTGAGATCGATCATTGATTACGATAAGATTTTGGTGATGGATGCTGGGGAAGTTAGAGAATATGCTGATCCATGGACTTTAATTTCTGATAAGAGTACGATTTTCTATAGTATGTGTGCTAATTCTGGAGAGCTTGAAACTTTGGAAGTTGAAGCCAAGAGATCATTTGATGAGAAGCATTAGTGGTGAAGTTTCTTCTTTTTTTTTTTTTTTATTTAATTTTGATATATTTCATTTAATCGTATTTGAAACATCAGCAAGTTTGATGCGACAAAATCTTCAATTCTTTTTTTTAATTCTTATTCATCTTTATATATTTACTAGGATAATATCTTTTTGAATCATCATTATTATTGAATATATGTGTACCCTCACAAATGCCAACACCAGTACGACATTATCCAGCGGAATCCTTGTCCTCGGAGTTGGTTGGGTGCTGGATGTTGCGAATGGCCTGGCTGGTCTGTGCTCCAACAGTGGCCCCCGCAACAAGGACGCCGATGGTATGATTGACAGTCCCGATCTGTGATAAATTTCCGCAACCCCCCTCGTGGGGCGGCGGTGGTCACCGTGGTTTGGTGATGATGGTGATCAATCATCTTGGAAAAGTGATGGTCAAACAATAAAAAGTCCGTGGTTCCCCGAAAATTCCCCCCTTCTTTTTTCTCTTAACAAAAAAAAAAAAGTAATTATCAAATATCCGTGATATTGTGAGGTCCATCATAATCATAAGTATTTTGCACCTTTTGCGATAAACAGATCTAACCCTTCCGCGAAGTCACATATAATCTATATTCTCAACGACTTACCGATCATTTAGGTATTGAACACAATTTGTATTAGTCTGTTAAATGACAGCTATGAATATGAAAAATGAATAAAAACAATAAAAATATGCAATTATAATCTAAGAACCAACCCCAGTTATTTTTCCAACACTCTAAGGGCAGTTTCGAACACAGCCAAAGCAGCGGCATTGGCAGGGAATGAACGACATATCGATGGGGACAAACCCTTTGAAAAATGCCCCGACCCCACCTCTATTTTGGTAAATGTGTTTGACAGCTTGTGAATAACTCTTCAATTTCGGGTTTTCCACATTATCAGTCATGATGACCTGTTTAATGACGCCTGCAGGGTCTTGGTCCAGAAAACCGACGCACTGAGCCCACCACTCCAGAAATTGATTGCCACTTTCGACATGTTGGTGTGGTCTTCAAACCATTTTGTGGTTGGAAGTATGTTATATTTTATGACGAGGTAATTAAATGCAGTGAAGATTGTTCAAAGATGGCAAAATGCTTCAAAAAAAAAAAAAAAAAAATGGAGAGCAAATCTGGGGTTTATGGCGGGGAAAAGTGAGGAAATGGGAAGATATCATAGGCCTTCAGGTTATTCTAATCTTGTTGAAAGTGATCTACAAATGATCTACAAAGTACTGTAATACAATAACGAATATTTCCATTTGTTTAAATAATATTAAAAACAGCATTAAGGGCAATTTCCCTCACACATATGGAGATAGCAAGCAATAAATATAGCGATGCAGTAGTTGTGAGAAACACATACATTCATGTTGGGGCTGTGAAACGCAGTCGGTGCTGTAACTCTCAATATCTTTTACATCTTATAATATTATTATTATAAACTTTAAAACTTTATCAAAAAGTAATAAAATGCAGGAAAACATATGGAAAGAGACAGAGAGAGAAAAAGAGACAGACAGACAGACAGACAGACAGACAGACAGACAGACAGAGACAGTCAAAAACAAAAAAAAAAACAAAACAAAAAGGAAAACAAATAATGATGGATTCTAATAAATACAAACTCAAAATAAAATACCCCAAAATGATAATAGCAATAGTTAATCATGATAATAATCACAAATTATAAATATCCAATGGCAATTAGAACGGTGATTAAAATAAGCAAGTGATTGAAGAAAAAATGTAAGTAAATTGGCAAAGAGACGCAACAGGATTAAAAACATTCAACTGTACGGATCAAAGAATTTTTTCAATGGAGTCTTGTCGAATACTCTCATCCCCATATTGGTCCCGGCCAATGACCGGTCAAACCAGTATCCATTGTAGAATCTTTCATAAATTGCTGGCAATTTTGTCTTTTGGAAAATTATAAATGACACATACGCGTAAATCAATCCACAAAGAAGGTCTAATCTAAAATGATGGTCCAAATAAATGGTGGCCCACCATTGTATCATCACAAAACTCAACCCGGCAAGCTTGACGACCCACCAGCGGGAATAATAATTCAAATGCAAAAAAACTTGCACCGCCATTGCTGAATGTAATGAAGGAAAGGCCCCAAAAACAATTGGCGATTTGTGGAACCCTTTGGAATTCAAATGGGTACCCATGGCCACGTCGACCCGAGTTAAACCGGCAGCGTACCCCGGCATATCGTAATCAGGAGTAATATCAAGCCCATTGAGATGAATGAACCATGGTGGGGCATTAGGGAAAAGTAAATGGGTGATCACCCCGGCGATATTCTGACACCCCAAGATGATGGAGAAGTACTTGACGGCTCCAGGCGGCTGGAAAACATAAAGGTATACTGCGGTGACGATTGGAACAATAAGGTGGCAAAGCACGTATAAAATCCACGAGAATATATCCCTTGCGCTGGTGATGAATTCCGGTTGGGCAAAGTAGTAATCGATATTAAGAATCGGCCAAGAAAGACCCAACAATAATACAATAAAGATCGGAGAGTAACCGGGAGGTAAGTATGGGTTGAACTGAGATTCGGGACCAATAACTATTCCATTTTCCATGTCGTTAGCCATGTCGTCCAGATCCTCTTGGTCATCGGGTTTTTGTTCATTTTCGGTGGAGGATGACAGTGATTCATCAAAGCTATTTTTCGACTCTTGGCTTTGATGATCAGTATTGTTATCCTGGTAGGAGCTAACTTCATCATCATTCACCTCGAATATATTATCATCAACAACTTCATCATGGTGATGATGTTCGAGTGTGGATAGCGGGATGAAATCATCCGAGCCTTCACCACGACGACCACGACGACCACGAACGGCATTTCTCAGCTGGAACACCCACAAATACATGAAGTAAGCGAGTACCAATGTGGCAATACCGCAGATGATCCCAACAAAAGAGATTTCAAAGAAGTAGAGGTCGATGTAATAAACAATCTTGACATGGATGGTGGGCCTCCACCCGTGGGGGATGATTCCCGCATTCTTGAAGATCGAGAGCCATATGAAAATAGGAGAGAAGTTGAGACAGAAGTTGAGCACCAAGTAGAGTGGGTTGCCGTGGTTGTTGATTGCTGAGAGGTAGAGTCTAGAGATGGCGATCCACAAGTATTGCAACACCTTGGGAACCATTAGCAGTGTTGATTGTGGGAGCAATAAGAGATAACTAACCGATTATAGTATGATAATGATAATAATAAAACAACAACAACAACAACAACAATGGAAAAGAAAGAAAGAAAGGAAGAAAAGCACGAAGAGAAAGAGGAGTCTGTGCTAAATAATAGTAGTTAGGCGACAAATACTTTAGTTAGTTCAAATAGTTAGTGGCTGTTCTTCACAGCAAACTCAGGGTTTTCGGAATAAACTTTTTGTTCCCCGTTGGTTTTTTTTTTTTTTTTTTTTTTTTTTTTCTTCTTCTTTTTCTTTTTCTGCTAACTCACACTGCGCCATCACCCTGAATATCCTCCAACAATAAAAAAGCCTTGGTTGTTTCAGTATCTGAGCCCAATAGCGCACTCTAAGAACAGGCGGAGGTCCCCGTCCTCCATCCCTCCCACAAACATCGTCGCCACCCTGATCAACCACACAACGCTCTCGGTAAACCGATCAAACAGCATGCTGCGCTGGCCGTCACAAAACGTCTTGAAGTTAAGGGTCGCCACCGTCAAGTCGCTGAGGATGTAGCGATTAAAGTCATCCTCGCCAAATACCTCGCGTAACCCCCCAAGATACTCCTTGTACTCGATGCTATTGGACCGGTTGGTGTCTGCTTCCATGAAGATTTCGTGCCATTGCTTCAAGTAGTTCCAGAGCTTGACAAACTCTGGAAACTCTAGCAGCTGCAATGAGTCCTTGTGGAATAATGAGAACATCAACCGGACAGTGGAGTGTTCGAAAGGTTTTTCTGGTGATGAGAACTCTGTTGTCAATATCTGTTGAAGCGCCACTGGTGTTATCCCTTGACTTGTAGTGGCATGTTGGGAAAAGATTAGTTCGAGCCGTTCTTTAGAGGTGGATCGATAATCTATCAGCGTAGGAGGAGGCGGATCGTCTGCTATTATCCCATTGAGGTTTGTGAGACTTGTCACCACTTCTGCTTTCTTTGCTAGTTGGAATGCCTCGAGTGGCGAGGGGAACTTAGCCAATTGGTCATTGGTTTCTAAAGCTGGCATTGGTAATTAGTATTATTGTTGTAGTGTAAAGCATGTGTAGCCCTTAAGATGACTCGTAGTGATTATATATATATATATATATATATATATATATATATCATCGGCCTGTGAATATCTGATCACCATATCAGATTATATGAAGTTCTCCATTTGCCATGATCAGTATTTGAAGCTTGTGATATGGCTTTTCTGCATGTGCACCTTACAACGCACATCGACCACCAATAACAAGTTTAATTTATAGATTAAAACACCCAAGAAAAGAAAAAGAATATTATATAGATTAAAAACAAATCAAAAGAATTTCTGAATGAAATAAATATAAAAATACAAGAACTTATTGTCTCATTTTGACCAATTTTTCAGTATTTCTAATCGCAAGCTTCGAACTGAATGGCACCACCAAATGGCTACCAACGGCCCACGCCACCAAAATCCCAAAGTGGCGTCCAATAGCTCGCTTGGTGGTGTCGAAGATACAAATCACAAGGATTTTTTGGAAATTATACACTGGCAAGGCGTACGAATAACGGTAAAACTTCGGACACACCGCAAGGGCCAGGGTTAGCCCGCAAACATTGATAATCAAGAACCCCACAATGTAATACCCAACAAAAGTACGATCATACGCCACAATGTTAGGTAAGAGCACTTCGTTGACCCCGGCAAGCGCAGAGAAATTCAAATAAGACGCTGCCCAAATCACAAGGAATCCCAGCTTACCGAACGCAGCATCATAGGAGACCCCAAATGCCACCCCGACCAAGGCGTACGCCAATGATAAAAACACGTAAATCACTTGGGACGCCCCCATTCTATAAAACAAGTACGATCTTGATTCGACCTTGTCGACGATTTTTGCATGGATCACGGTGGAGAAATTGAAGAGCTGCACGGTAATGACAATCACGTAAATGAGCCCGATATAAATAATCCCGGTCACCGAAGAGTTCCTAGCTGGACGAAGATCAGTTGTTGAAATGGCAAAAGGGCTAATCAATAACGGAGCGCTGGCATTGTTTTGCAACACTGTACTGACCACCAGGCTTCGTTCACTTTGAGGAATTTGTTTGACAAGTGGTCCAAGAATATAAGGTGAGGCATAACTAAGCATCGCCAGGCTGATCTCCGCAAGCACAGGCTCGATATAGTACGCAACAGTAAGGGCATCTCTACCAGTTTGGTAGATACAAGTGACCACAGTGCTACTGTTAAGGTCGACACTGGGTTGGGAATTGACAATTGCTTGATAATAGTCGTACGAAGCGTTAGGGGCCACAAGACATCCAGCCCAGTAGTTCTGTTGGTATACTTGCCGGGTCAACTCTTCGAGGTAGGTGTTGTTGTTAGGAGGATTGAGAAAGCTGGTGAAATTTTGTGAGTCAACCAAGGTCCAGCCGCTTTGCGATGAGATGGTTGGCGAAAAAATAATCGATTTGAAAGTCTCGCCAATGACGGGGATACCTTCATTATTAGGATAGGAGTCATCAGCAACAATTGCAAGGAATTTGAGACGATGAAGACGAGAGTCACGGTGGTAGTAGGTGCCCCAATATATCGACAAGAGAGCAAGGTAAACAACAAAGATCTGGATGTAGACCCTGGTGAACATCAACGACACATTGCGGTTCCAGAAACGGTGCAGGGTCTTGAAACATCTCCAGAAGAGCGAATCCTGAGGTTCAGAGGGTTTCTCCTCGGACATTTTGTTTGGCTGATTAACTATCCCGAGGAGTAAAACCAAAGGATCTCCGTGAAATGAAAATAATAAAAGCGATGGTTGCGCAAGGCTGGCGAGGGTCCTCCGGTGCGGCGCACACCCCCTCTGATCCCTAACTCCGGGACGGTTCTCTCTCTCTCTTTCTCCCAGTCTTTCAGACAAACAAACAGCAAACAAATCTCCTGTGCCCTTCGCCTTCTTCACCCAACATCATTTAAAAAACAATCGAAATCAACAATGTCCGACGTCGAGGTCTTTTCTTACGCCAAAACTGAAACTTTGGCCGCCACTTTGGGGAAGTACATCCTCCGTCTTCAAAACGAGGTCCTCCTCAATAATGAGGTGTTCACGGTATCCGTCAGTGGGGGATCATTGGTCAAAGTATTGCAATTGGCCCTTATTGAAGACCCTGAGATCTCTAAGAAGATCCATTGGGAAAAATGGCACATTTACTTCTCTGATGAACGTCTTGTGCCTTTGAACCACCCGGATTCTAACTATAAGCTCTTCCATGATAAAGTGCTCGCCCCACTTAGTGACGCCCAAGTTGCCGGGCCTGAAGTGTTCACCATCAACGAATCCCTCGTACATTCTGGTGACGATGCCACTGATGCGAAAATCGCCGAAGAGTACCAATCCCTTCTCCCAAAGAGCTTGAGCTTTGACTTGATCCTTTTGGGACTCGGGCCAGACGGTCATACCGCATCTTTGTTCCCAGGTCATCAGGGGCTCAAGATTGAAGATAAATGGATCTTCAGCATCAATGATTCTCCAAAACCTCCACCACGTAGAATCTCCTTCTCTTTGCCTTTGATTGCCAAGGCAAAGAACATTGCTTTTGTTGCTGAAGGTGCCGGTAAGGCTCCGGTGATCAAGCAAATCTTTGAAGATCAATCGTCTGGGTTGCCAGGTGAATTGGTCAACGATTTGCCAAATATCCCTATCAAGTGGTTCGTGAACAATGATGCCATTGCCGGAGCACCAATCATCATCTCAATGTTTGAGTAGTTTTACGATATCTTACCCTTGAAAAAGAGAAAAATTCCTTCTTGTGATGAGATCAAGAACAAAAAAAAAAATCGTTTCCATAGTCATTATGATACATAGTTTATGATTTCAAAAATAAAGTCAAAAAATCAAAATAAAAATAACAAGTAAAAAACATAATTGGAATATCTCTTTATTGCAATTATGACACCCTCGTAATTGTAAAAATTGCGTCTCTGTTTTGTCTCTTCCACACACACCACCGCCATCCATAACTCGAAATACTAGTACATCAATACACACATACCCGTCCTCAAATATTAGCAAACACTCCCTACTTCTTCCCATCATTCAACAACTTATTTCTCTTCTCCTTACGACGCATCCGCTCCACTTTCTTCTTGTGATACTTCTCAGCAAGTCGCTGGTAACGTTCCTTCTCCAACTTCTCCTCCAATCTCTTCTTTCTCTCCTCAATTTTGGCCTTTTTCTCATTAATCTTCTCTTCTTTCATCGCCGCCAACTTCTGCTTCACAAGCTTCTCTTGTTCTTGACGTTGTTTACGCTCATTGAATCCAAGTTGGTTGGTCTTGTGGTTAAGTGAAGTATTCAATGCCTTCTTTTCGGTTTTCCATGGTTTACCACTAACACGAGACCCTTGTGTAAGCTTCTTCTTATTATCTATCTCGCTTTCCGCCATCTTTGTTTTTGGATTTCTTTAAAAATTAAAAAAGCTAATAACGATAAGTATTAAAAAAAAATTATTAAACAAAAAAAAGAAAAAAAAAAAAAAAATTTTTCATGCATCCGTCAACATGGAACTTCCCCAAGTCATCTCTTGTACTGCTACATTGGCATCAAAAAATCAACAGGAACAACACAGTTTCTAGTTATACAAAAGTAGAAAATATTCAAAATAAAAATAAAAATAAAAATAATAAAGGAAAATGGAAAGAAAAATAAAAAAATAAAATAGCTAACAGAAGCTAAGAAGGATTAGGGGAAGAAAAATTCCAGTTATCTTCAAGCAGCTTTCAACCTGGCATCTATAACCGCGATTTCTTCTTTCAAGCTTGCTTCTTCAACAGTCTTAACAAGTTCCTTTGTACATTTGGCGATGTCAAAAGCAATACCAGCTAATCTCTGCTTGAAATGTTTGTCTGCGTAATCATCATCATCACTCTTGTCATTACTACATAACATATCCATACGTCTACCACAATCAGCCAAGCTTTGAACAACCCATCTACCATGTTCTCTTAATTGAACATTACGGCTTTGAGCCATCGACACACTAGTGGCATCAAACATTTGACTCACAACATTGCCAATAGCCTTAGCTCCTGTTTTAAGGGTGCCTGTAGTGGAGTCAGGGGTCTTAATAGAGGATAATAAAGTTTGAATAGTAGAAATAACTTCCACAGTTTGATGTTCCAAATAAAGCAATAATTCCGCAAGAGTGTTGTCTGGATCAGCAATATCAAAGGCGTTGACATCAAATTCCTGAGGACGGTCCATTTTGCGGGTCTCTTGCAATGGTGAGGAAACATTGTCCTTACTGTTATAACCAGCGTTAGGTTTTTGGTATGCAATTTGTGGGTTTGAGTGGTCATAACTTACTTTTTCATTTGAAAGAGGTGAAGCATCAGACTTCACTTGATCACTTGAAGATGTATCACTAGAAGGTTTTTTACTAGAAAATTGATCATTAGTAGATTGGTCAGTGGAAGATTGGTCAGTGGAACTAGTCATGATATTTTCGGTCAAATTTTGTTCTGTATGATTATCGCTCAGACTTTCTTGATCACGAGGCTTAGGACTATTATCTGATTTTTCTGTCAGTGCATTGAAAGCGGGTCTTTCTTTGGAATTTTCTTTCAAATTTGTCAGTTTTGTTACATCTTCTTTTTTGCTGATTGAGCCCTTAGTATCAATTTCTTTCAAATTTTGAGCAGACAATTTCCCTCCGAATTTGGAAACAACCTTTTCGGACAGGGGTTTCACAAGATTAGGGGAGCCATGTGGGCTAGAGATCGGACTTCCGCCATTCAGAGAAGATTCAAGCTGCTTCATCCTCGACAAAATGCTTCCGGATGGGGTAACATTCCTGGAGTTCAACAGTTTCCCAACCGGTTTTTCGGTGGATTCATTACCATTAAATTTGGCCTTGAGATTGGAAACTGAATTTTTCTTTGGTGTTGATTGATTAGATCTGAATGATGATTCATTAATGCTTTCAGGGTCTGAAGTTTCCCTTCTATGGAAACTCTCTTTACCAACATCAGAATTATTATAGTGATCAGAATTATTATAACGGTCAGAATTGTTAAAGTGGTCAGAATCAAAACTGTTATTACTAATATCAATAGCCTTCTTTATCTGAGAGTTTTTATTTGTGGTATCAAAAGTGTTAACAACAGAATGTTTTGTAATGCTTGATTTTGTTGAAGTTAATATAGGGGTATTTTGTTGTTGTTGTTGTTGTTGTTGTTGTGTGTGTTGTGGTTGATAATTGTATTCGTCTTGTGGTTGTGAATGTGGTGGTGGTTGTGATTGATAATTATGTTCCTCTTCCGGCCTTGATGGTGATTGTTGTTGTGGTTGTGATTGCGATTCTGATTGTGATTGCGAATGAGATTGAGGGTATGGTTGTCGATTCATATGTTCGTCCTCTTCTGGAGTGGAAGATTGCAAACTGGCGAACCCAACCTCAGTTGAAACTTGCAAGTTAGACATACCAGTGGTGCTAATATCTGGATTGCTTAAATTATCATTGCCTGTGAAAAATGGGGCACTTTCCACATCACTATTACCAGCGCGTTGTGTACCTCTAACAGTATTGATACTATTATCATTGACGCGGGACTCATTTATACTATTAACGCTTTCTGATTCATTCTTCATACCAATGCCAACAGCATTCTGTTTATGAACCATGTCGTTATCTACTACTGATGGGCTATCAATGGCGCCCGCTGCACCACTTGAGGAATTGGTAATGATACCATGTGAACCTTTAGCAATGTTTCCAATGTTGGCATGCCCAAAACCTTTTGCGCTCACACCTTCGCTACTACCATTAGTATTCAGTCTACCTCTAGTCGCATCGAAATGATCTATGTTTCCAACGTTGGCATGTCCAAAACCTTTTGCGCTCGCACCTTCGCTACTACCACTAGTATTCAGTTTACCTCTGGTAGTATCAAAATTATCAATTGCTCCTTGCTTGTCTGAAACACTACTCCCAAGAACTATCTGTGCATCTTTAGTATTGTTATTGATGAAATCAGGTGTACGTCTCAAGCCACTATTAGTGATATCTGGCGTGTTTCTCATGTTACTGGCAACTGGGCTGCTTCTACCATAGCTGTTAGGAGTATTATCGAATGAAGAAAATCTTTCTGCATTTTTGCTAATCACATTTGGGCTTAAAGTGAAATTGGTAGTGAAAGGATTTTCTCGTTTATGGGTAATGATTGGAGATTGTTTTTGACCTTCTCTTCTTACCATTCTTAAAGGTTTTGGACTAAGAATACTTTCACTATCAGTATGGTCAGCATATACTGACCCCGGGGTATTCTTTAGAGCATTGTCTAACAAAATATCAGAGCCTGGGGCTGACCTGTTACTCTTGGCAGCAGCAATCATATTACAAACACTGAACGAGATCTCAGCGATTGCTGTTTCGACCACTAATTTAGGTAAGGTTTTTCCGTGAACAGCATAAAATCTTGTGGATGTGATTGCATGAGAAACAGAGGCTTTAATCAAAGCTGAGAATTCCCCATTGTTAACTGATTCACCTTGAACCGCAATATCACCTGCGATGATTGTTATTTTAGTAATCGTTTCGAACAAAAGATCAGTGCTAAGATCATCATCGCTAATAATAAGTAAAAACGAGGTTATTAAGGAGTTTAATTCAACAACAGAGGCCAGAGAAATCAAACCAGAAGGATCAATATACTTCTCGATTGCCTTTTCAGAAAGATCGGTTGGCTTCACTGAATAAGAGGAATGGTCAATTTCAGAAGTAGTTGTTTGTTTGATCGATTTATGTCTTAAATCTTGGTATTTTTTTTGCCATTCAAGAACTTGGAGCTTTAAACCCTCAGTTGTTTCACTGTCATTATTTTCAATACCCTTGGTGTTGATTTTTTCCAAACGGTTTTCAATTTTATTCAATTCATCAACAGAGTCCTTGGAAGCCAAATCATCAGTGAAATTTCTTGATAGGATTGGTTGTTTCAGTTTTTCAGTTTCCAATTGTGCTCTAACTATTTCTAGTTGGTCTTGTAAGTTTTCATTCTCATCATGGAGTTGTTTGGCCTTAATACCAGCTCTCTTCCTTTCCTCTTTCACTTCATCCTTTATTTCATCCTCTGCAAGCAAAGCACTATTATACTTTTCTTGTAATACCTTATAATCCTCAAGAATCATTTTGTATTCTGTTTCAGTCTTGCTGTACTTATCTCTCAATTCAAGGTATGATTTCTCATTTGCTTCTTTTTCCCTTTCCAAGTTCTTGATTTCAAAGTTCAATCTAGTAACCTCTTGTCGCAAGTCGGAAAGCTCGCCTTCAGATGCTAAAGATCTACTGTCCTTTTGGTTCTGATAAGATTTCTCAGTTGTTTCTTTTTCTCTTTCCAAGTTCTGAATCTCAAGATTCAATTTAGAAACCTCTTCTCGCAATTCAGAAAGTTCATTGTCAGAAGCAAATGACCTATTCTCCTTCTCCTGTTGCAATTGCTCTACCATGCTTTCCTTGGCGGTTAACTCTTGTTCCAACAGATATACTTTGGCAACGGTTTCACCATAAGTTGCTTCCAACTCATTTTTTTCTTCATCAAGTACTTGGATCTCGTTTTTCAATGATTCAATGGTTTTCTCGTGAAGAGTGATGGTTTTGTCCATCTTGTTTCCTTCAGCTATAAGCAATTCAATTTCATGATCTTTACTAGAGTTATCCACATTTGGTGAAGCCATTGAACCAAAACCACTATTATTCAACTCTCTTGGATGACCCACCAATTCACGAGTCTGTGGCGGCAGAAGATCAGAGTATCTACTGGTATCAGTCTTAAGACTTGTCTTCTCGAGGTACCCATCGTCAACTTTTTTTGAGCTTTCATCATGGAAGTCACTATGGCCATTGATTTGGTACTCGTTATGGTGTTCTTTTTGATTCAATTGACGATTACTATTATGAGAGAAAAGTCCATCATGCTCTTCAGCTTCATCATCATGCACTCTAACTCTTTTATCTTCTACCTCCTCCTCCTTCTCCTCCTCCTCCTCCTCCTCCTCCTCATCACTACTCCAAGCCAAGGTAGATTTAGTAGGAATAACAGTTCCTGCTTGAATACCAACGTGGGCGGTTGAATGATCAGTATTACTAGGAGCCAGTTCTTCCACATGTTGAGCATCCAAACCCCTTCTCTCGATTTCATACAACATATCGGTCACCAAATCTTTAAATCTTGAAGGAGGAAGGGATGCCAACTTCTTTCTAGCCTGGTTTCTCTTTGGATGGAAACCATCATCAGCGGCTAAGTGCTCTGATTGCAGTTCTTGAGCGGTTTGCCGTCTTTGAAGTTCATCGAAGACATCAGTACTTAGCTCGCTGAACTGTTCAGTTGAAAGCTTCAATAGCTTTTCGCGAGCTTTTTTGGTTCTGGAAGAGTTCGCGTGTCTATCTGATTTGATCTTCAGAGAGTTGGCAAGATAGTCCTTGAACACAAGGGAATGAGTGACAAGGTGTGCCGCAGATCGGCTGTCAGTATTTTTAGAGCCCATATATGATGCCTAATCCTCTAGGCAATATAAATGATGGGTTGGCCAGGTCTGTTGTTTTTGAGGATCGACTTAGAGGGAAAAATGTAAATCAGATCAAAAAATCACTTATTTTTTTTTTCGGTGTTGATCACAAAATTGATAGTCACGTGCTCTTAGAGATCTAAGGAGAGAAAATGAGTTGGAGGTAGACGAGCCTTGTCTGCATTCATCATCGAGAGGCGCTACGTGTAACAGACTGCTTGACAAAGTAGAAACCCTATGACGTGTTTCTTTTTCCAGAATTTTTGCCTCGACGTTCCACGTTTACATTTATTGCAACAGTTATCTCACGTACACGTATATGTGTAGTGATGTATTGTAATGCACCTGTCACGATACAAGCAAATATATTTCTTTACAACCCCAGCTTTCTCTTTATACAGGCAATAATACTTTTAGTATAACTGATGAGCAACCGGTGGCATTGAAGAAGGGTAGTCAAAATGATTTCCGATGACAAGGATGGTAGCCTTTCTTTGGCAATGGCATCACGCAGTAATGCTGCTGTTGGAGAAAACAACAAACAGCTAATTGTCATACCCAGAAACACATTTACCGCTCTAAGGTTTCTTTATGCCACTCCAGAAGAGCTCAACAAGAGTTCGAAAGTGGTGTTTTTAGGAACCTTCCCTGAGCAATGGATTATCAAAAGGTCTTCTAGCCTCATAAGTCACATATCCACTATTAAAGATAGTAGGTTGAACGCTTTTTTTGATGCTGCTCCTGCCAATGTTGTCAAACGGAACTTTCTGGCAAGTGATAAGTTTGACAAACTTGCAAGGAAGGAGACTTCTGAACTATCTCGTTCTAATAAGAGAACTATCAATGCCAATGATAATAAAAGTATGTTTTCCAAGGCTAAAAATGAGGTTGGTGAATCAACGCTGCATCAAAATGGTGATAAGATATCAAAAGTGGTGTTCGATATAAAAGATGATGCCAAAAAAATCAGGCTTCAGCAAAAACATTTGGAACGACTTCAGGCCGGCAACAAGTTTCAGAAATCTCCTATTTCTGTTTCAGAAAAAAACCGCAATCATCATTTTCATTTTGGCAAAACTGGCGACCAGTTTTTGGTTCGAAATATTCAGCCGCGACCAACCAACATTAATCCGGATATAGTTATAAATGGAGGTGCAAAGAAAATAAAACCCTCTGAAGAACGAAGATTTGAAAGAATGAAGAAAAAAACATTGCAAGGGGCAACAAATATCAAGGAATATTTGTATGATGATCAAGTGGAGCTTTTAAAGAGAGTTCTCGGGAATTATCAAGTTGGTGAACTAGTGAAAGTTCAAAAAATGTTAGTCCTGGTGAAGTTGGTTTCCAATCCGCTCTCTGGAATGGTTTCCGACTCTTCATATGCTGGTTACAGAACTCTTGAGCGTTGGAAAGAATATTTTGTGGTAGTTAGAAGTACTGGTAACGTCCAGGTGCCATTGCTCGTTCAATTTCATACTGATAGGTCAATTAGAAAACACGATGAGCGTATGGTAAATGGGAAGAATTCGAAAGATGTTAGAAGTAGAAACACTCTGCTTGATTTTTTATTGAATATCAAGACCTGTACTGTGGGATTTTATAATGCTTTGGATAAGTCCGTTGCGATATCTGTCCCATCCGATGAAATGGAAGATGGTTACAGAGTTTATATTTTCAAAGGCCCATCACAGGTTGTTTCTATTGAGTGGTACTTGTTTATCAAGACCTCTTTGGGATTTAACCGTGATAACCATATGAAGATTCATGTTCCTGGCTTGGACTTGGAATTGGAAATCGAGGTTGCCATTGATGAATATGAAGAAATTATCGAGGAGAGTAGAAATACTCAAACATTGACTTTATCATTTGAAGAATATGGATATAGCATTAATAACACTACTTCTGTTTCATATATCATTAAGCTACTTGTTGAAAAATTAACGGAAATCGAAAATGACTTTGCTGAAATCTCCCGATGGTTACAACAGGCCACCAGTACCGCTTGCAAGCTTGGCCTTGCATGGAAAAGCTATGATCGGTTGAGTTGGATCGGAGAATTTGATCAGAATATTTTATGGCAGTACCATGCAATGAGTAATACTCATACTCTAGAATTGCACATAATTTCCAACCATCCGACCTCAGCAATGTCAATTGAAGGCATAGTTTTGCAGGAACCTGTTACAGTTGAAGGGTTTCTTTGGAAATTGAAGGATAATACAGGGAAAAAGCTTTCTAAGGCTCTCAAGGATTCGAAAATCTCATTGAAGTATTACTTCAGCAATAAAGAGCTCTTATATTTCTGTGGCTATTCCGACGCCCTACCTCCAGTACCCGAGTTGTATAGGGAAGATACTTTAGAAACCATTTTCTCTAAGGATTATTATCATGATCTCATCAAGAAAATCCCCACAGTTTATGAATCCTGTCTATATGAATTGGATGGTAATGACCATGTTAAATGGCTACTCCCTGGTTCTAAAGATTTTAAATCCCGTAACTTGGCTTGTTTGTTGGATACGAAAAGAGTAGCTTACCATCTCCTCAAGTCTCAAGGTGCCATTAACTTACTTGAGATTGATTATGTTGAAAACCATGGTGAAACTTCCATGGCACTCGTCATGCACAATGGAGCAAGGCTTGTACTTGGCGCTTGCGATTTAGATACCAAGAACGAATGGATCACCAAAATCACCCAGCTTGCTGAATACTGGAAGCTACGGAAAGAAGAAGACGTTTCGCGGATCAAGTATATTCGTGAATGCAATCTTTCAACATTGAATATTACCGAGCACGACGAAACAACGTTTGTTGAAAAAGCCGCTAACTGGGAATTGAAAAAAGGGATTTCCGATCCACAGATTTACAACATGAACTCTCTTTCCGCCCTAAAGCTTGTCATTTACAGTGGTGAACTTTATCAAAAACCTCGCAAGCACGCGAATTTCGAAAAATATTACGTGGTACTTGCCCCAGGGTACCTCTTGATCTTCAAGATGTTTTCTCGTCATAAAGTTAATAACGTCGTTTATTCCAACGCCACATATGAGCACCACACGAGCATCCCACTAAGTTCTTGCTACTTGTATACAGGGGGCAGTACCGCGTCAGATCTATTGCATCGTGATCGGAATTTTGATATTATGAATCCCGGCCACCACGCCCTTCCGAAAGTCTATTTAGATGGATGGAAGTGTTGCGAAGACGAAACTGCTAGATGTTTTACCATTTGGATTGGGAGCAAGAAATTGATTTCCAAAGGCAAAAACAAAGGAACAAAAATCGGAAGGAAGACTGCTTGGGTTAATAGATTGGGAATCGAGGGAAGAAGCATGGTTTTTATGGCAAGAAGTCGTCAGCAACGTGATTTATGGGCATTGAATATTTTGAATGAAATTGGAAGATTTGACCTTGGTAACGGTGAAGAAGAATTTCACGTTGTTTGATGCTCATTGCGTATACTACTATAATTCTACAGCGCTATCACTATTGTTATATTAAAGGAGAACAAATAGCAACCATAATAATAATACAAAGATCAACAAAAAATAATTCTTCCATGGCGTCTACTAATATAACTCTAGTAGTCTATCGCATTAACATAAACTTTTGTGTCAGAAAAATAAAACACATCTAAACAAATTTAAAAATAATAATCCCCCGAAATAATAACACAAAATCAAATAAGAAAATAACAAATAATGACAAAAATATATGGGAAAAATAATAAATACAAGAATAATGAAAATGATAAATAGCGAATAAATTTATAATAGGGTCCAAAAACATGAAAAAAAAAAACAATTGCGAATGTCGCTTCAAAAAGTAATAATTGAAAATTCTGTATTATTCATCATCGGCATCTGAAAGGTTGTTATTTTTACCATTCAGAGTAAAAGTATTCCATTTACTGTATCTCAAGTATCCGGCATCGTCATCATTAAGGCTTTCCCATTCTTTATCAATTCCTTGAAATAATATGCTCCACCGTGGAGTTGGCGATTTCGATCCTTGAGGAAACTGTCTCTTTGGAGTACTGAGCGGCTCATTAGACTCAACATCATTGAAAGCTCGCATTTGCGGACTGCTGATCTCTGAACCACTACTGATGTCATCGATTCTTCGTGGGGCATTGGAATTATCATTCATTGGCTCCTCGACTAATATAGTGGTAATTTCTTCTTCAAGATCAATTGCGTCTAATAATTTTCCTGGGGTTTCGGATTCATTGAGTTTTGGATTTTCTGGGGTGCTTGGAACGTCCGGTCTTTCATGTTTATGATCCATTGATTCAAGTAGTTCTTGTTGATGTAACCCGAGTAGCTGGTCTTTGGTACTGTCATCAGAATCAAACCCATTATCCGATCCGCTATCCGAATTATCACTTTCAAAGTACTGGTCCAGATCTTCTAAATCATGACGATAACTCTGATTTCCATTCACTGTCGATGATACATTTCTTCGGCCAGCCTTTTTTTGTGCTTGATATTTATCAAGTAATCTATCATCTTTGAAAACCCCTTCTTGTTTTAAACGGAGGAGTTGTTCTTTGGTACTATCATCGCTGTCATAATCCAGTTCTTTATCAAAATCATCACTTCCTTCACTTTCTTCATAGTTCCCCTCTTCATTATCACTGTTCTTTGGAGTTTTTTTGATTAACAAATTTCTTCCCTTATCTTTCACTGCAAGTTGTCTCATCTGAGCAACGAGCAATGCCTCATTCTGTCTTTTCTTACGGGCAATTTCCGCGGAATCAAGCTTCGTAGTTTCAAGTTCGTCAATATCATGCTCTGCATCACTATCATCATCACTTAAAGCATAATCATAATCATCATCATCATCATCATCACCACTATCATCATCAAAGGTAATATTGAAAGCGCTGCAAATCGCTTCCATCAAATTATCCCAAATAGGCACATTGACCACATTATTCCCAAGTTTCACATTATCCATTACCGAGTTACCTCCAACCTTCACCCCAACTTGAATTAGTGCCTTCCGGACCCCAAGAAAAGTCCAACTTGGATTGATGGATATTTCGGAGCTTGCAGATAATAAAAGAGCTCCAACATCATGAGGATTTTCAGTTTCAGGTCGACTAGCCAACAATTGTCTGATACATTCCTGTAAATCAATTGGAGTACTGTCATGAATATCCTTGCCAAGTGCACAATTATTCAAGTTGTCAAGATTTTCATTACTGAAACTTATGTCCATGATTTTTCTGCTGAAATTTCCGGTGGTACCAATGACTCTCACATTAGCAATTTTAAATAGCAAAGTACGAAAAATATTCATCAATATCCCTTGTTGTACGGCATTCAAAGGCTTTTCATAATTAACAATAGCCACAAAAGTTTTAGGTAGACTGTAGATCTGACTATTTCTCATACTAAGGCGCCCCATAGTTACCGTCAGGGCACGATTGGTGATTGGGGTACCCAATGGGGTACCCAAGGCATTAAATGATTGCCTATTATCCAAGGTGGTTTGTGATCCCATTTTATGCTGGAAAATAGAATGACTATTCCTTAAATTGAATTGATCAAGAGACGGAGATGTGCCATCATTCTTATTGGATTCATAAATATTCAACCGTTCATTAATGCTATCTTTCTCTTGGCCAAAAGTATTTTCAATAGGCGACGCAAAATCATACCCAGAGTCAACAATAGAATTCAAAGTGCAAGTGAACAACAGGGATGGGAAATCGCAATCTGGGTCGAAGAATGCCGCTGCCCATTTTTGAATAATATCATTCCTTGTTTCATCAACCGAAATGTACACTTCTTTTATATTCCGTGATCTATTAAAATTAGTGTTAGAATCCGAATAGTCTAGTTTTATTATTGAAGTGGAGCTGATTTCCACTTTTGGAGTTTTGGAATTCAAAGACAATCTTAACAGGATAACACTTTTATAATTCGGATCAATTAACAATAATCGATGTTCAAACAAGAAAACAATTTTTTCAACAAACAGACTAGATTCCATTGTATTCACTGAGATCAATAACTGATCCACAAGGCGCAAAGCTCCAAAAGCTTCTAAGATTTTTTCATCTAAAACTTTTTCGTTGTTCTTGTCCCGCAACTTCGTCATCAAATGATTAACAAATTTCTCACGTAGCAAATTGGTCATTTCCGCTTGCTCTCCAGAACTCTGTTGAGAATAAGTATTTGTAGTTGAAACAGAATAACTAGAACTCATGGAGTTCAGACGAGAAATAATATCTATATCATCATCACCATCGCCATTGGCCCTGCCACGATGATCCAAAATAGAATCTACTGGAGATGAAGATCTTGCTACTGATGACACTATTGATGAAACCCCACCTGACGTGCTGTGTTTGATCCTGTTTGCCAAAGGCGATGTTGCATCCAAATCTTCCAGATTTGACGATTGATGCGCAGATTGGTTAAGAATTTTGAAACTTAGATCATGCTTACTTCTTTTCCTTGTAATTCCTTCACTAGAGGTAGTAACTACTCGGCCTAAGTTCCTGCTCAGATTTGGAATATCAAGCGACAAATTGACGGGTTTTGGTGATCCATCAGAAATGTTTTTATTAGCACCAAGTAGCATGGATCCCTCGTAAGGTAGCGTATTTTTTTTGGATGGTGATTGTAAGTAACCATTGTTGCCACCTCCATTGAGTGCTGCCTTGGTAAGCTTTCTATATCGAGTCTCGGCATTTACTGGCGGTGATGGAGCCTGGCGCCGTACTTGGAATTGAGGGTGTTTTTTATTTGGAACCGGACTAACATTACGCATCATGAGCTCATATGTACCAGAGCTAGTAGAATTGAAGCCTTGGTGTGTTCTATTTTCGCTGCCAGAATTATTAGAAATGGATTGAGTATTTCTGGTGGGGCGATCCGGAGTAGCAGTAATGGTGGAAAGGTTTGGATTATTATTAGCCTTCAAATTGTAGTTAGTACGTTCAGTGTTATCGATTCCTGAACTCTTAGTTTTTTGCAAACCGGATGATGGATCTAGACTAGAGTTGATCGTATTTGGCGATGGCATGCTACTAGTTGAAACAGAAATAGGGCCAGGAATGACGGAGCTCCTCTTGCTTGAAGTTTCAGAAGCTTTGAAGACAGATCCTTGCTTCGGACTGCTGGAATTTATGAGAGGGCTTGCCAGTAGCACTTTAGCCTTTTCAGTGGAATTGCTATTATGTTCGGCATGTTTTTTCTTTTTCGAATGCAATGTATTCTTAATATAAGGATTGTTGGCAAACGCTTCAGGATTCATGCTTGGACTAGTACTCACCGGAGTCATAGCAGGACTGAGACCACGATAGCTATTGACTTGACTACTTGGGCTATTAATATTTTGATATGGGTTATGTGAAGCGCCACTAAGGTTGGTGTTGATAATGGGTCTCTGTTTTTGAGGCTTTGGTGATGCGCTAGTTGATATCACTAGACGAGGTTTAGATTCTTTACGATTGATTAATGGGACACTTTTAATCAACGCCGGCTTAGGTTCATAAGTAACGTATTCGGTAATGAACTCATCAATTAACTCTAGACTCTTGGGAACGGCACGAATATTATGCTCGCATTGAAAGCAAATTGGGAATGCCTTTTCTGTTAATGATACTTTATTATAATTCAATGAAAGCACAGATTTAGTGCTATCTGTCAGGCTTTTTTCTTTTTCAAATTGAATCAGGGATCTCAAACAATCTTCATGACAAAAGCAATTGCATCGAAGCTCGATAATTTTCTCGATTTTGTCACTGGTTTGCAAAACCATTTCCAATTTCTCATCACAAAAAATACAATTTTTGTCTCGAAGATTCAATCTATGTGGGTATTTTTGTGGTGCCTGCCCTGATTGTTGTTGAGGGAACCTTCTGCTTTTTGGGGTCAAACTGCTAGCTTGCAGCTTGTTGTTTAAAGTATGGTATAGCTGTGAATGAGATTGGCTAGAGGTATTACTGCCATTACTATAGTGAGAGAAATTTGATATGGATGTCTTAGATTTCAATTGGGGAGGCAATTCTCTAGATGGCGCAGTTGTTACACTTGGGGAAACTGATCGCTTGTATTCATCTTTTCTCATTTTTTTAGGCAAGATGCCGCTAAAACTTGAAGAACTGCTTTTTTTGGTAACGATCGGTGATTTTATCATTTGCGAGATCGGGCTTTTACTGAACCCTTGATCAAAAGGCGACTGGATGGGACGATAGTCTTTTTCATTGAAATAGGTTGCTGATTTTGGAGTGCTCAAAGGTGACAGAGCGACGTTGGCATTGTTACCGGCTGTTCCATTAGTTATGGTTCCAGCACTGACACTTCTTGCGGCTCCCCCCGACTTGAAATATATTCTTGATGCTTCATAATTTGAGATAGGAGATGCCGCTACTCCGCCAGAGCCACTGTTGTTATGGTTATTCATAGCAGTTCCCAGGGCATTACGAGACTTCCGGTGCTGCTGAATTGGAGAGCTTATGTTGGGTGAAGTTATCGGGTTCATGGCAGTTCTGGGTGATAAAGCGGTGATATTTTCATTGGAACTGAGTGAGTGAGAGGAGGAATATGAAGAAGTAGTAGTGGCAGTAGCATTATCTCGGGTGATCGACTGTTTCTTGATTCTCCATTTGAGAGGCGATGACACGGATGGTCCACTATTGGATTGTTGTATCTGGGGCGAGTCCTGCGGATAATTGTTTTTGCTGATTTTGATCGATAGAGGAGTGCTAGGATCACTTGAATCATGGGCAGGAGTAGTATTGAGGCGTTTAAGGAGAGGCGCTGGAAGAGAAGACATTGGGTTATTGTTGTATACTTCGACTGACGTGATATAATAGATTCGATTCGGTGTTCAGTAATTTTTAATATCCTCAGTGAAAATTGTTGAGTAGAGAAACACCTAACGATGATATATTTCTCACCATACGCCTTCAGTATCAGCAACTAGTACGGTATATGATAGGACAGTTCTTCTTGGATGAGAGGCACCCCTTGGAACGGCTTTCGAGGGTTTTGCAATGTAATGCGATCTTTTCACACGCTCTTTTTTTTTTTTTTTTTTTTTTTTTTTTCTGGGATCTCCGACTAACTTTTTTAGGGATTCTTGATCTGTGTTAAAAGTTCACAAAACAAAATGATCTCAATGGATTGAAGACAGTAATAATAATAGTAATAATAATAGTTCTTCTATTCTACCATTCATTTCATTCCTCTTTTTCCTGGTTTTCAATTCTCCTTAATAAGCTGTTTCTAGTTCATCAAAAGTTCTCCTGCGTCAGCATAAGGATATTTTAGCGAAGACTTAAATGGAAATTTGCAAAAAACTTAGAGTGACATTGTATTGAACAATCCAACGTAGTCTTACAAGATAATTTAACAATGACTCAATACGCATTAAAGACTGGTAGATCATATAGCATCGCTAAGAAACGTTTGCTTCAGCAGACTATCGCCAATATTCATAGATATAGATATATACATAACTAAGTTAAGAAATACATTTACTCGACTCTAACATCATGCAAGAAACCCTTCTTAGTGAAATCCCAAGTGTCATCGGAAATTCTACCTCTCAAAGTTGGAATTTCGGAACCTGGAACGTAAACATCTTCGAACAAAATGTCCATCTTGGCTTCTGGAGCTGGAGAAGCTTCGGCTTCAGCACATTGTTCATCGACATACTTTCTAGCATCCTTATCCCAAGATTTGATTTCTTCTTCGGTAGCAATGCTGTGTTCCAACAAGTGTTGCTTCAAACCGCTAATTGGGTCGTTTCTGGATCTCATGTGTTGGATTTCTTCTCTGGTTCTGTAAGTGGTACCAGGGTCAGACATGGAGTGACCACCGTATCTGTAGGTTTCGTATTCAAGAACAATTGGACCGTTACCGCTCAAGATCCAGTCCTTGGCGTATTTAGAGGCCTGGTAAACAGCAAGGGCATCCATACCGTTGACCTTCAAACCTGGGATGTATTGACCTCTCTTGTAGTAGTCGGTCATGGCAGAGGATCTGGCAGCAGCGGTACCCATACCATACTTGTTGTTTTCACAACAGAAGACGGCTGGCAAATTCCACAATTTGGCCATGTTGAAAGCTTCGAAAACTTGACCTTGGTTAGCGGCACCATCACCGTACAAGGTGAAAGAAACGTTTGGTTCGTTTCTGTATTTATGGGCAAAGGCCAAACCAGCACCCAAAGGAATTTGGGCACCGACGATACCGTTACCACCGTAGAAGCCCTTAGCGTACATGTGCATAGAACCACCCTTACCATAAGAGACACCAGAACGTCTACCCATCAATTCGGCAAGGACAGCCTTGACGGAGGCACCACGCATGTATGTGAAACCATGACAACGGTAAGAAGTGATGACGGAGTCATTGCTGTTGATGGCGTTTTCAATACCAACGGCAATGGCTTCTTGACCGACAGACAAGTGACAGAAACCTCTAATTTTCTTGGCCTTGTAAAGGGCGTCAGAAGCCATTTCCATACGTCTGATGATGATCATGTCCTTGTACATCTGCAACAAGGTGGACTTGTTGGTTTGGAAAGACAATTCTGGAGCGTCAAGGTTGTAAGTTTCAAAAGACGATTCTGGCAAATCGATGGTGATCAAGTCGTCATTTGCGGTTGCTTCAGTAGCCAACGCTCTGGAGAAGAGCGATGCTGGTCTGGCAGCACGGATGGCTGATCTTGGGGCAATTTTGCTAAGCATTATTGGTGTGAAAAGAGACGTCTCTTGTAAGGAAGAGAAAGAGCAGGGGAGAAGGTGCAACATTTTTTTTTTTCTAACAATCGCTAGACAGCCCAGAAAACGAAAAAAGACATCACCAGACTGATCGAGTGTCGGTGGGGGTGTTGTACACGTGACCATTTCCCGAACTGGAAGTGAGGGGTAGCCCAACATGATTATTTGTTATTATTTTATTCCTGTTGTTCTTATATATCTCTTTATGTTGGAAGAGCCATTGACGTCTGGAGTGAAGCATATTCTCTATAGTCTTTTATATACCGAATACTAATCTATAATTCCAACTTATTTGATTAGCACAATTTGTAGCATCGTCCGTGCTCACGGTATTCCGACACTAACTAACGATAGTCTATTCTCTACATTTTCTCTTATTATTGATATGCTGCTAAGTGGTTAACATGAGACCTTTACATCTTCTTATTTCCCTCATTCAATTTAATATCTTTAGCCTATTTTCTTGCCGGGAAATGAATAACATACTAACAAGGATCAGGCATTGTATAGCAAACTATGCGTTCTTTGAGTTGAGGTCTATTATGCCATTGATTTGGTACGGTTTTTCAAAAACGGGTGTAGTATTAAGAACTAGTTTACAAAGATCTAAATTTCAGAATAGTTTGACAAGAAGTCTCTAATATTGTAGCTCTACGTAACCAACTGTTTACATGTATAAAATTATGAGAGTCCTCTGTTACCTCTCTAACAAAATATGAAAGTTTAATGTACTCTTCTCCTAGCTTTACTATATTATTATTCGCACCTTTGTAAAATATACTATCAGCAATCTTCTTTAATCTCTTCATTCTATCTCATTTCACAGATTGGTATTCCTGGCAGAGACGATTACTTGAGACCCTTGCAATAGTACAAGTCAATAGTAGAAGGCAATAGTGTGAAAACCAGGCTGTTATCAGGCAATGAGGCTCATATCCAGAGCAATAGCTCTGGCATGGTGCTGAACATAGGTAGCGAGCGACCTGAATGAAGAGCTAAATTATCCCACATAATTGTTGTAATAAATGAAAGTATTGATTCTTATCTTATAAACACTACCATTCCATAAAAAAAAAAAGCTTTCGATCCCACAATGAAAGAGTTGAACAAAATCGATAATAAAACAAAAAAAGTATTGAATAGGTTTTTTCATTTTGAGCTTGAAATTATGTTGCGAAAATCTGGCATTTTAATAGCATATTTGATTATAAACCGTGTTGTTTGTAACATATTACATGAAGAAAAAACTTGATCTTTTAGTCACAGTCGTTAAAGCTGCTATCAATAAATTGCATTCCAGAAATGAGTACTATCGTGACATAGAATAGATTACATAGTTAGCGTAGTTGTCGGAATGAATTCGGCTATTTTCACAAATGTGGATACATCATGATTCTTCAGCAGTTGAAATATCTTATTGTTTCTATAATAAACATGATCCAAAAAAAATAGGAGGAAAAGGTTTAATAATATGAAAATGGCTTCGTATTAATACATCACCATATGGATCTGTTACAAAAAGGATAAATAATAATAAATGAATAGCATTAGACAGGACCAATCTGATCCAATATATACACAAGAAGAAAATATAAACATCACTTTCAAAACCTCACAACACTGAATTGACAATGCTTCTGTTGAAAAGTGACTTGAATTTACACCCTGGCGAGTTTTCTCTAATATCAATTTCAGATTCTCAATGATCTACTGAAAAGTTTCTAATGTCTGAACCATACGTGGGATGCTTTTGTGGATTGGTCAATAATACTAAGTACGAGATGATTTTCGGGTAAAGATTTAATCAGAGATCACTATTAATAGCCGTCACTATGTGGCGTAGCCATTGTAATAAACTTTCAACTCTGCTTCATCTATTAATCTCCTACATCATAAAATGATAATCTGGATCCTTCGCGGGGCTGTGCGCTGTGTTAAGGTGCAGCACCCTGCAAACCCTGCTAATTTTCTGTTTACTTTTTTCTACCCACAATCTTGGGTTGGTTGGACCCTGTTTTTTTTTTTTTTTTTTTTTTTTTTCTTTCTCCTAAATTTCTGGAAATCCCCTATTTATAACTGACAAATTCCTTACAATCTTGGACAGATATCTTACCAAGACCTTCCAAGAATTACCAAGACCCTATACAAAGACACCACCCCCCAAGCCTCGTTGGTTATTGCTACTCAGCTGTTCGTTCGTTGTGAAAAAATACATACATTCCAGATGAAACTTAAAGGTATCATTTCCGAGAACACGTTTAAACCAAGGCATATGGCCTCCAGTGCTAGAAGGACTGCTATAATTACTCTCAAATCCTCGTACGCTAATATATTCCTATTGGTGGTTCCTTTTGCGTTGGCGTCGAATAACGTTGGCTGGCCTTCATTAGCAGTGTTCATTTTAAACTTTGTGGCTATCGTTCCATTGGCCGCAGTGCTATGTTTTGCTACCGAAGAGCTTGCCGAGCACTTGGGAGACAATCTTGGTGCATTCCTCAATGCTTCTTTTGGTAATTCCGTCGAGTTGATCACTGCCATCATTGCTTTGAAGCAGGGGCAAATCAGAGTGGTGCAAACCTCGATGTTGGGTAGTGTGATTTCTAACTCGTTGTTGGTTTTGGGCTGTTGTTTTCTTGCTGGTGGGTATAATCGTTTCAAACAAACTTTCAATATTACTGCTGCTCAAACATTGAGCTCCCTTTTAATTCTTTCAACTTCATCCCTAATGATTCCTGCCGCATTACACTCGTCCATTGCCAGCAGTTTGAGTAAGACCGAAGTAGATACCATCACCCCAGAAAACCCTGGCAGCAGAATCCTTAAATTATCCAGAGGTACTTCGATAATTTTGCTTTTGATGTATATTTTCTATCTTTTCTTCCAAATGAAGACCCATAAGTCGTTATTCGAAGCCGAGGACACTCCAGCCGATGTTTTGGAGCAAAATCAAATTGCCGAAAAAGAATTGGAAGGCACCACTGATACCATTCAGGAAAAAGGGTCTACCGTCGAAGACTCTCGCGATGAATCTAATACTTCAAACAACGCGGTTTTCCAAGACGCTAAAACCAGTGTAACCAACACCAGTGAGGTTCAAAAAACCGGCACTGGTCTCAGCCAAAAGATTTTGAAGAGTCGTAAAGGGACTTTATTCTCTGTGGCTGCTAACTTGGAAGAAGAGCATCTTTCCATCATTTCGTCTCTTGTGGTGTTGGTTATCGTTACGGTTTTGGTGGCATTTTGTGCTGATTATATGGTTGGATCTATTGATGATTTGGTTGAAACTTCGGGAATGTCGAAAACTTTTGTGGGATTGGTTCTTTTGCCTAGTAAGTGCTTTTTCTTTTTTTTTTAAAAAAAAAAAATTATTATTATAATCTATATTCACCTTACTAACTTTCTTTTTTTTTTTTTTTAGTCAGTGGTAATGCTGCCGAGCATGTCACCTCCGTGGTGGTTGCCACTAAAAACAAGATGGACTTGGCCATTGGTGTTGCTATTGGTAGTTCGACCCAAATTGCGTTATTTGTCACTCCACTTTTAGTACTTATTGGTTGGTGGATCGACGAATCCATGAGTTTGCTTTTCACAACTTTTGAATGTTGTACCATGTTCATCACCATCTTTATTACCAATTCCATGATTGCCGATGGGGAAAGTAACTATTTGGAAGGTATTATGTTGATCAGTGCGTATGTGATCATTGCGGTTGCGTTTTTCTTTTTCCCTGATTCTGCCACCGGTTTAAGCTGATAACACAGAGATACCTAACTACTTGTGAAATCTCATTTTTTGTTGTTTGACATTTATATAAATTTTTTTCATTTTTATTATAGTTTTTCCTTCTACCTTGTTGACACCCCCCAATTATTTCTTTTCATTATTGATTGATGTTTTTTTTTTTTTTTTATTTGTATAGAATTGTTGAAGCATTTTTATTTAGTAGAGCAGCCATTTTGATTGATCTCCTTTTTTGGGAGATGATTGCTGCTTAGTGCTCATTTATCTAGACATGGTCTTCCCTTGTTTTATTGTGGTAATCTGGGTGTCAAGGAATTTAATGGCTAATGTAGAAAGATAGCTGGATGTTGGGACATACATATGTATACGGGAGATATGGGGGAGATTGCTGTGTTCTAGACAATCGAACAATTTGTGGCTAGTACATACCATCCATCTACATTATTAATAGCAAAGAGCAAGCAAACAGTAATGGTGTGAAATATATCATGTCATAATAGTAGGTAACATATTGACTTTGTCAAAAACCTCCAGGGAACTGGCGGGATTGGAAAAATGCCTCGAACACGCGAAGTTTTGACAGAGGTGAAAATCAAAAAAAAAAAAAAAAAAATTATTGGTGATCCCGAAGTGTAAGTTAGTACGGGGAAAACTTTTTCTAACTAATTTGATATGGGGGAGTTTTTTAGTGTTGGGGTAAATGATACAGTTGCGAGTAAATTGATGTCAATACTGATATGTGATATTACTGCGTAGCTGGGAGAGATTTCTCGCAACAATCACCAAAGTTGAATGATGTTGGATGCGGTTAAGAGATTACGGTATATCTAATGTACTGCTTATTCTAATCAATAGCAAAAAAAAAAAAAAATTTTTCTTGGTTTTTTTTTCTTCTTGTTGTTCTGTGATGACAATAGGTGTTATTACTCATGTACAGGGTGACAATAGCGTATATCCTGTAGAATACGAAGATCTCTCACATCCCTACTCCAATATATTCTGCTGTAATTACTGACTAATTGTTAATTCAAATCATTTCGGATCAGTAGGTGTGCAAATATTTTTTCTTGTGTGTACGGGAATTGTACATCCGCAAGCTATTTTTTTTTCCCCCTAATGCAAGAAGACCCTGGTCGACAATCATTGCAATGGAAATCAAGAAAAAAAAAATAAGGTGGAATGGAAGGGCAAAATAAAGGGCACATTTCGGCAGCTACGGTGAATGTTGTGTTCCGCTAGTGTCCCGTGGTGAGCAAGAATATCCCCCAATTTCCTGCGATGGAATGGAGACAGCGGTCGATCCATCTCCTTGGCTGTGGGAGAAAATCTTTCATCGTTTGCGCGCAAGTTTTGGTTTCTTTCTTCCTGCATGCGCGGAAGATGGGGCATCTTCCATCTTCACATTTCTTCTATGACACCCCACCAGCAACATAAATACCGGCAATGTTCCCTCAATATTTTGTCCAGTTTTTCTGGCGGAGTTGGATTGCCCATCATCTAATAATATAATACACACACGCGCGCTCTCTGTTTGGCGGTTGTCACGTCTTGTTTACCCACACACCCACCCAAGTACCCCGGATCATCAATCTCTAATAGTATTCCACACAAACTAATTCCACCATGTCCGATCTCTCGATCTCCCAAGCATACTTGCTTGCAAACAAAGCACAAACAAAACTCCAAAGAGAAGCCCAAAAACCAGACTTGAGCTTGCGTCACTTGTTGTCCCACGCCCACTTGTTAGACAACATCATTGCCCATTTGTCAGACGTCAGAGATGGCACAGTCACTGACGGACAACCAATAGCCGAGAACACCACCACCATCCAAGATTACACCAGCGCCTACGAGGACGATTCCGATGATGATGATGATGCAGAAATCATCACTTCCATCGATTCCGACAGCGATATCGAAGATGACGATGACTACTACATTGACTACTACGGCCACAAAGACGCCTCTTATACCACAACCACCAGCCGCCACGGAGAAATCATCTACAATGTTTCCGAAGTCAATGAAGATTACCAAGATACCTGCCAACATCCTGTTCATGACATCACCACCGAAACCGTGTTGGTTGATTCTGATGACTCTGATCTTTCCGATAACTCAGACTTTTCTTGTGAAGATTACGACGAAGAGCTCGACACCTCTCCTCATGAAGATGATGATGCCGAAGATGAAGACGACGAAGAAGACATTTACGAATTCAATTATGTCACCAGTTCTGACCGTCACAATTTCTTCAAGAAGATCTCCTCCTCAAATTATAAATACCCAAGGTTAGTAAAGACCAGCGAATCTGCATTGGATTGCGCGGCCGAAGACACCAATAATACCACCGACGACGAAATTGATATAACCGAGTTGTCCATCTCCAATACATCAGGTAATTACACCTATACACCATCAATCACATCCAACAACAATTTACAATACAAGATTCCCAAATCTTTTGGTGCCAAGGACCCAATAATATTGAATTCCAATGCTGCGCCAATCGAACTCAATTGCTAACCTCAAAGTTTTCATTTTCTTTTATCCTGTACTATATTATGATCGACTAATGCCCGTTCTTTTGATACCCCCTAATTTGCATTTCTCTCTGGTTTTTTCTTTTCTACTGTTGGTTGCCAGACAACCTATTGATTCATCGCCAACAACCTGTGTGTATTATCAACCTATATTCTAGCTCTCCCCCCCCCCTTTTTTTTTCTGTGCATTGCTTTATTACCCCCAATTTCATTTCAGTGTTATATTTTGTGTGGTTGTTCAACTCGCTGAATACACTATTTTGTGTGTTTCTCTTTCCTTTTCATATGCCCTCCAATCTATCCAGGATAGTGTAAGATAATATCCTTTATTGTATCATAAAGTGTAAAATAATTAATTAGTATCTTAGTTCATATGATTAATTTTGCCTTAGTACACTCAGGACTGGTTGCGAATGCGGTATTGTTATATCATCTTACGTCATGTTTTTAGATCGCATCTTTAATCCCATCAGTGCGATGATCGTCTCTCTAATATTTTTCTTTGTACATACAACATTGATCCTCATACAGTTGTACTGTCACTTTAAAAACCAGCCGCATTACAACAAGCGAAAGAATACATTCATCACATTACCGGTTATTGTTATCTGATACTCTACGCAATTATCCACCAGTTTAATTTTGTCTCGAAATGAATTTGTGAAAGTAAAGTCTCTTTCTTTATTGCTGACCTCAATTAATGGAGTAGATATCATATGATGATCAATAATACTTTCAGCAGCAAGCAAGCCTCAAGGAAGAAAATATCTTTCGGATTCCTTTTTTTTCTCTCCCGTTTTTGTTGATGTTATCTAATGCCAAGCCACATATTTATCAGCAATATAGATTCCTCCTATTTCTGTATGTGCACATTGTTCTGCATAATCAAGAAATCTTGCTCACGGTAAGCCAAAACAAACTGTAATGGTTGCTATTATCTTGCGTAACTTCAATTTATTATTCTCAATCATATGTATATTTTATCTATAGCTTTAAAGGAAAATACAAGTTGATACATGAAGTTGACGGTGGTGAGCTGTAGAGGTTATTCAAGGATATCAACATAATGCCATCGATCGTCAAGTGGCTTTGTGAAGCAAGGTCAGCTTTTTATTGTGAATCAATTCCTACTGTAGTTTTTTATTAACAATTAAAAAAAAATCAAGTGGACGGAAAGAAAAAAAGTGTTCCAAGTCAGAACTGAAATTGATAACTTTGAGATGTCAAAATTCCTAACTTGGGAGGAAAGCGATCCTCAGAATTACGTACTCACTATCTCGATCCAGAAACCATGTGCTAGTGTTGCCGAGAATTGGATCATAAAAAGGAAGAGTAGATTCATATGCTTATCACATTGCAAGATATGTCTTGGTTGTTATCGGCAAAAAAGACGGTGCTTATTTTTGTTGTGAATCGCTACTCTTATCTTTGTTGCAACTGACTGCACTTATCTTTGGCATGAGCAACACTGTTATCAGTACAATAGGTGAAGTCAGCAAAGATGGGTACAGAGCTGAAATGATTGAGTATATATTGATACTGTACGTAACATTAGCTTAATGTTTTCTTAGTGGGCTCTATCTATCGACTTGTGAATTGCAAAGTAATTGAAACATCAATATACTGAGCATCATCGAGATTGTTTTCTTTGGGAATAACCTTTTATTGAGAAATCTAACATTGACAGATATATATTTCACCCGAAATATTGCTTACATTACCTCTGACCTGTGCATTATTTTGTGGTATAAAGGTTCTATATTTACGTATAAAGTTTTTAAGTCCACGTTCAATTCATTCAAAAGATATTTTGCGAAAACAATAACAATGCCAGGCACTAAATCAACAGTGATGAGGGAAGCTTATTTTGTGACAATAATAAATAGAGAACTTGGGGTACAGTAGTATTTTGAGCCAACCATATTCGAGGAATTACTAATTACGTCAGAAAAAAAACAACAAAAACAAACTCCGATAATACGCATACATTGTCAACTACTGCATTTTTGCACTTACTACACCAACAAAATAATAACAAAATAAGAATATATTCTGCACTGATTAATTTATATGTAATCGTCCTAATCGAAAAACCAAAACGACAATAAGCGTGCTTGTAAGGAAAATCAACTTGAAAACAACAACTGGAGCCTCAGCCTGACCAGAATGAAACCACTTTTAAAGCAAAAGCAGCAAAGCAGATACTATCAACCGATAGCCACTCCCAGGAGATGGTTTCTTTTATGGGGAGGTCAAATAAAAAGGATGGTGGTGTTGGGTTATTTATTTACCACAAGTGCAACCTTCACACTTTTCTTTGTCAGATTCATCACACTCTGGGGACTTGTAAGCGACGAATTGGAATTGCATTTTGGAGGAGTTTTAAGAAAGATTGGGGTTATATAAAAAGTAAAGATATACTAGTGATATAAAAATTATAGAAATATCGACAAAACAGAAGAGAACTGGGGAATGGCCCAGGTATTTATACTTTTTTTTTTGTTTTTCGGGATGACTACAGTCTACACAAAAAGAAACTCGACAGAGTGGTTGATGTACCATAGATGGAAAAGATAGGGGTACGGAAAGAGCCAACCCCCCCCCCCCCCCCAACAACGCAGAAACCGAGTCAAACTAGTGCTGGTAATGCAGCATAGACAATAGTTAATGGTAGATCAATAGTAATTATTTGAGCAGGCATAGGGTGGGCAAATCATCTGGCGGTAATTACTAATTCTGTGACAGACACATTGGGATGCATAATATAGCATATATCACCTGACAGAAAAGAAAAAAAAAAGCACCCATGGTGGTGGATCACAGTACAAGAAAAAAAATCTTCCGGGGCGGCGTTTCTTTTGCGGCCAAACGGGTTTCCCCATGGCAATTTTTCCCTTTCCGACAGCCAGAAAATTCGATCCCATCGGGTGAAACAGGGGAGAAAAAAAAAGTAACATGTTGTAGTTATACATGTACCTGATATTAGATATATATATATATTTCAATGTACCCTTTGTAAAAAAGATAACGATGTCAGCCACCAAACATATCCTTCCCCTGTATACTCGTATCTTAGTGCACTTGGCACGGCAACCACCTCTGGACATTCTTTTCATACCATGCCAAACACTTTCCCTTCGTTCACTTATCTCCCGTTGGAATTGCAACTATTGGTGATAAACTTCTCCGATACAAGGACTTGCACCCAACTATTGCAATCCAACCATGATCTCCGTGCAAAAACCGTGTACTGCTTGCGAAAATCAGTGTCTCACAAAATATCCCAAATGCACAACCAGTTTCTCTTGTCGTTCTATTCCCCAAACAACAAAGAATCATCCACAGAAAAATTTTATTACCAGACAGAAATCACCACCACCAGCCAAGACCTCGAGTCACCATGCTTGCCTAACGTCTCGGTTAATTTGAAAGATTTGGTGCTCTCCAAGAACTTATTTGATAATTCCGAGAAAAAACCAGTGATTGCCAACCATCTACAACAAACTCAAATGACTACCGATCAAATCCCATTGTTAATTAATGACGAATCTCCTACTTTCAAGGCAACAATGTCCCTAGTATTGAAAAACAACCAGTCGCTATCCTCGAGAACCACCCTATCCCAAATTTTCGAAAAATTCCACAAATCAAATACGGCTGGTTCACCGGTTGAAAAATCTACAAATTTCTATAAATTGCATTATACCCTTCACAAACAAGGTTCCGAACCCCCAAGGCATGAGTACGACTTTGACTTGTTTGACAATTTCTTGTTTTCTATTAAATCCATTGATTTTAATTGTTGCTATATTTTGCATCAGCTAGAAACCTTAGCATCATAAAAGGGTCCCTTCAAAATTTTTTTTTTTTGCTATCAATATTCTTTAATTCGCATCGTTTATGTTTAATGTTCTTTGTTAATGTTCTTTGTTTATGTACCAAAAAAAGTCTTTACCATCTTAGTTTTCTTTTCTTTCTATTTCTTTTACTTTTTTTGATCCCTAGATCTTCATCTATCGTTTCATCTGCACATACTTTTATATTATCAACAAACAAAAAGGATTCCCATAACCGTAAAATAATAAATATTCAATAAAAAAATAAAAAAAGTAGCGACATTTCATTCATTTCAATTTTATAAAATTAAACAATTTCCTAAATAAATAGCTCAGGGAATTTCTGACTATATTTGACCAAAGCTTCAGCTGCTTTCTCATCTAAAGATTTTCATGTTAATATCAGGAACGCGACGCGTAATAAAATAAAATGAAATAAAAAAAATTAAAATTCCCTAAATCGTCGAATATCACTATTAATTTCACACTTACTTATCAGGTCTCCCATGGCTATGCTGTCCAATACTCTGACAGTTAGGTCATCACTCACTTTGGCACTGACTTCGTAATATTGGCCTTCTTCCATTTGAATGTTTGGTGGCAATAAAAGCTTGGTTGATCCGTTACTGTCAAATGCCACGCTCGAATCCTGGGAGTTCACCACTTGGGCTTTACCAATCATGCGAACCGCACGGTTCTTGTAAGATTCCAATAGGGTAGCATCAATTCTAGGAATAACTTCTGCCATTTTGCTATATACTGTTTTGTGGATATTTAACACTTCACCAAGGTAAAATTATTAAATAAATAAATAAATTTCAAATCTACGCGCCTTTTTTTTTTTTTTTTTTTTTTTTTTTTTTTGCTTTGTGGCTTGTGCCCACCATCGCCCTCATAACCAGAGGATTTTTTTTCCTTCCAAAAACGAAAAACCGTACATATCAATTTGCAATAATTGAAAGAAAGGATACATTCATTGGATAACCAACCCATCAACCGACTTTTCATTTTGTTCGTGAATCCATCGAACATCGCCCATAGAACATGTCTCGTAAAGGAGCCCCTGTGGATGAGGAAGATGTACTATCGTCGTTGGGTGGCGGCGGTAATATGTTGAACATGGGAGGAGGAAATGTTGCTTCCACCATCAATTCGCAATTTGGTATTGGTTTGGATTTCGATACTAAGGACTTCAACACCCAGCACGCCGATGATGCCGTGGATTTCGAAGACATCTCGTTGACTGACGAGAGTGATGTCGACGAAGAGAAAAAGAAGAATCTTAATCGAGACGGCAGCAGCAGCAGCAGCAGCAACAACAACTTTACCAGTGGAAATAACATCAACAACAACAACAACAACAACAACAACAATAATAATCGCCAACAAAATCAAAATAATAATTATGCCACCAATGCAAATATTCCTAATCTAAATCTTGGCAAATCAGATCAGCTAGCAAATATCAATATTAACGATATGATGATGGGATCTCCAAGTAATCTCAATTTCAATGATTTTGATTTCAATTTGAACAATGGGTTAGGTGATAGCTTTGCCGACTCTTCTTTGATGATTTCTGGTGGTCAAATGTTTGACGGCTTTTTCGATAACAACACCATGAATAATGGGACGTTTCCAAATATCAACATAACTGATCAATTCAATTTGAACGGGAACATCCACAATAACGCCCAACCAATGCCCAATATCATGATGGATGTGCCAACTCCATCAGTAGAAGAAATGCAACGGCAGCAGGAAAACAAAAAGAAGGAAGAATTGGCGAAGCAGCGAAAGCTTCAAGAGAAAAGAGAAACAGAGGCAAGGCTATTGCATTATTATTATCCGATGTTCAAGAAAGATTCGATTTTGAAAATGCATAGTATTTTCCAATCAAAACCAAAGCCAAATTCCCAAATAACATTCTTCAATAGTCACTCTTTCAAGACTATTCAAGCAAATAAAGTGCTAATACCATCAAGAATTCAATTGGAGTTCGAAGTTGATGAAAAGAAATTATTCAACAAAAAGAGAAAGTTCGCACAGTATAGTATGGGATCAGGAAGCAGTTATGGTAGCCAGAAACGTTCGAACATTGTCAAAATCACCGACGCTGACGTAGAACTTCTTGCTAATAACCAAAAGAAAATTGTGACTTATGAAGATGATAATAAAGATGATATTTTGGCCACCACAGATTGGAATGACGACGAAATATTTGGAGTGAGTGATAGTGAATCAAAACCAAAGAAGCCAAGATTATCCAAAGGAATTGATGCCAATGTTCTTTATCAATTTGACGAATTCAAAATCAATGATGATGTTGAGGAAAGCATTCTTGAAGGTAAAGTAAATGCAAAAACCATGAATTTGAAGTTAGATATGAATGACCCGCATCTTTATTTCACGGATACTGCCAAGTTGACAATCAAGAAAAAAGGATTGAATAAGTCAGTGATTCCAGTTAATGAAAAGCTCCTAATGAGTCGATTCAACATTTCCAATGATAAGGAATATGAAGTATTGAAGAGCAATTACCACACCAAAATCAGAGCCACTATTGGTAATTTGATTATCGATCACCCAATCCCTGCAATTAGATTACAATCCCCACACTACAAGGTGAAATTGACGAAGCAACAAATGAGATGGTTCCATAGACCAAAATTCATTGTGAGATCCAATACCATTATGTATTTCAGTAAACCGAAGTTGAGAAAGAAGAAACGGGACAAGGGTAAAGATATCAAAGAAAGTTTTGCCACCACCAGTGATTTGACCCTTGGGGATACCGCTCCATTCTATTTATTTGAATATTCGGAAGAAAAGCCAATGATTTTTTCCAATTTTGGAATGGGAAGTAAAATCATTAATTATTACAGAAAACAGACCGAGGATGATACCTATCGTCCTAAAGGATTGATCGGTGAGACCAATGTTTTGGGGGTCCAGGACCGCTCGCCGTTTTGGAACTTTGGGTTTGTGGAAAAGGGAAAATTTGTTCCAACATTGTATAATCAGATGGTTCGAGCACCGATTTTCCAACACGAGTCGGAGAGCACCGACTTTTTATTGGTGAAGTCTTCCGGGGGAATTAGACAATCTTTGAGATATTATTTGAGAAGCATCAACAAAGTTTTCATTGTGGGTCAATTATATCCTGTGGTGGAAGTTCCGGGTCCCCACTCTAGAAAAGTGACCACGGTTAGTAAAAATCGTCTTAAAATGATTGTTTATCGTGTGTTAAACCATAGTAAGAAGCAACGGTTAGCAGTGAAGGATATTTCTGCCCATTTCCCCGACCAAAATGATATGCAAAACCGTCAAAGATTGAAAGAGTTTATGGTTTATCAACGTACCGGGGAAGACCAAGGGTTTTGGAAAATCAAACCAACCGAAAAGCTTCCTACTGAAGAAGAAATTAGAGCGATGATCACCCCAGAGGATTTGTGTTTACTTGAAAGTATGCAAGTTGGACAACAGCACTTGGAAGATTATTCTATTTTTAGTTATGATAACATTAACTTGGACAAATACAGCCGTTTCATCCCTAAATTTAATAGCAAAAGTGCTCCGGTGGCCAATGTGGGATCTCCAGCAGTGGCGAAAGATACTGCCAATGGCCAACCAGAAAATGATGCAAATTCTTCTACTCCTGGCGAGGCTAAAGGAGAATCTTTGGAAGATCAATTGGCGCCTTGGAATACCACCAGAAATTTCATCAATGCTACCCAAGGTAAAGCGATGCTTCAATTACATGGTGAAGGTGAGCCAACGGGGACTGGTGAAGGGATTTCATTTTTGAGAACTTCTATGAAGGGTGGTTTCCGGGCGTCAGATGACAAGAGCTCAGTTTCCAAAGAAAAATTGGGTGGTCATAGTTACAATGTAGCTTTGCAACAAAAGGCCTATGATGATGAGATTGAAAGAACCTGGCGAAAGCAGATTCAGACTTTATCCTCGGACGAGCCACATGTGTATCATCACAAGAAGAAGAAATACCATTCTAGGTACGATACTCGCCCCTCAGGATCGGCCCCAAAAGTTTTGCGAATCACCAGAATGGTCAGGAATCAGTATGGAGTATTGGAACGTCAAATCGAGGTGATCAAAGACGAAAGAATCATCAATGCTTACTTGATGAAAAAGAAGCAGCTGTACGACGATTATTTGAATAATCAATCCAAGGAGCTTTCCCAGGCGATTCTTGATTTGAATAGTGTGAAAATTCCAACCAATGACGATGAGAAGAAAATCCTCCAACAAGAGTTGGAAAAATTACAGGCTCAGAAAAATAATACCAAAGTGTTGCAATCAGGTAAAGGTATCGGGAAAGGGAGGAATACCAAAAGAAGATGTGCACTTTGTGGGGCTATTGGTCATATTAGAACTAAAAAATCCTGTCCGATGTACGGGAAGGTGCCATTACCAAATGATAATAATAATAATAATAATAATAATAATAATAATAATAATAATAATAATAACAACGCAAATGGAGGTGCTACCGCAACTGTTTCAACCGCTGCTAGTCCTGCTGCAGTCACCACTCCTACTGCCAGCAATGGGTAGTTTTCCATTTCTTCTTCTTCTTGTACTATTTTAACCACCAGTTTGTCGTGGTGTATTTATGTTAGTTTTTATGATGTATAATATCTATCGATAATTTTGATAGCGTTCCATTAGTTTGATATAACAGTCTAATGTTCTTGTAGATTCAGAAAAAAAGGTGTTCATTTACAGACGAGGATAACTATATATAATACAAGAAAAGGGAGATGAAAAGAAGAAAACAATCAACATTTAAGTGAAAATATCATGAACCGGGCATAAGATGGAAAATAAAAAAAAAAAAAAATAAAAAACAAAAATAAAAAACAAAAAGAAAACCAAAATGAAACGAATAATCAAGTAATTCTATATGCAGCGATCCAGCATAATAATAACCACCGATATTCGGCGGAAAACTCACATACAACGCAGCACATATTTCTAACCAGCGGCCACTAACATCAAAGAAACCTAGTGAGTTTTGAAAAAAACAGCTAGCTATGGCCTATTTGAGCACTCCATCGCCTTTTTTTCTTTTTTTTTTTTTTTATTTTTTTCCATTCAGCGCAATGCTTTCTCGAAGGTTTGGCGATATTGGCTAGAGAAACACCACAGCATCTATAATGTATCCATTTATGTATTAAAATCATTATTCATCGTAATCGTTTCTTGGCGGTGGTCCTTCTTCGCTTCTCATATACAATTCCACTGCGGTACTAAACGCAGCGAACCCAGCACACCCAATTGCCGCTGCTTGAGGTCCTGCTCTCACGGCAAGCCCCCCTCCCGTCAAGCACCCTGCCCCTACACTGTTCCAAATATCGTTTTTCGCCCTTAGACTCTCGATCGAGCACTCGGTGCCTGAATAAATCGCCCCGATTAGCCCAAAGTTCCTGGCGCTGCTGACCATCCGCTTCCCCATATCCGAGAACATAATCTTCATTTGTTTTTTGAATGGCAATTCCTGGATCGCGCCAGGGGTCATGCCAGGAACATCATACGACATACTGGCCATGAAAAGCCCAAAGAACCCACCGAGAAAGTAACCGGTCACCCCGCTCATCACGGTCTTTCCAGGACACGACTTGGTCATTTCGATGATTTGTTCAGCAGCGTAGTCCCCTTGTTCTTCAGGAGTCATTTCCGCAAGAGGTCTGTCGTTTTTCGGTTTCCCAACGTGGCCATAGTAGGGGTTATTCATTTTTTAAAAAGTAGTGAATGTAGATTTCGAATCTATAGATATGTGATATATGTTGATAATGATGATAATTGCAGAATTTATCTTTTTGATTCATAATTTTCACCAGAAATTACTTTTTTTTTTTTTTTTCTCTTCTTCCTGTTTCTGTTGTACCGTCCGATTGGAGCATGTATCACAGTTACGGGGCGATGATCGATTAACTATTAAAAAAACACTCTTTAAATTGGATATTTATTCAATGGACAGGAAAAGATAAATGAGTAAATGAATTAGAAAAAGCGAATGAGAACCAAAGGGAAAACTCCAAACATTAATTTTAAAAGCAGAACGATGAAGGGGAAAAAACAACACAGTGTAAGTAATTGATGGAAGACTCTAGTAGATAAAACACCACACAGTTCAGCAATCCAAAAACAGTAACCAACACAACCATGCATATACTAGTTATGTCATCTAGAACATATCAGGAAAAGGAATAAGAAACAAAACAGAAAAAAACAATCAATAGAACAGATGTCAGAAAAAAAAACTAAAAAAACACAAAAAAAAAAAAAAACAAATCAAAATCTATCAGTCAACAATAATGGCAGGAATAGGTTGCGGGGCTCCTTTATAACTATCATAAGCATCGTCTGCCTGAATTTCATACTCTGACTTATCCGCATGATCTTTTTCCTCGCTGATATTGTAAGTCTCGGCATCCTGTGGCAACGACTTTCTTTTACCCCAGAAGGTTCTAGCAACAAAAGGTTTCAAACCCTTGTTGAAGTTCGACATCACTTTGATGCCGAAAAAGATACTGGTGAACAAAAGAATGATGGAAAACACCGCAAAAAGCGTCAACGATCGTCTTCCCGGGTAGTATTGGTGACGATTGGTATTATGGGTATAAATTCTAATCACTTTAAAGAAGGCGTACACTAACCCCAAAAAGAAGCCAGATATCGAAATAACCGACCCATAGATGATTTCATTAGCCGCAGAATAGTCGGCGTACGCTAGAAGCAAAACTGTCACAGGGATCACAATGATGGTCAACACAAATTCCACACGCTCAACTTTTGGCATCATGATAATGAATTGAAGGGTGAATGCTGGGAAGAAAAACCCGTCAAAATAGAGTAACGCCCGGTAAATTTGGTAGAATGATAATCTTTGAAGGGCTTCTGGAGCAGCCCCTATTCTCTTGAAAACATTCCAGGCAAAATCTTTTTTCAAATGGATGAAGAACAAGTACCCTTGAGCGAAGAACGTAGCAATACTCAAACAAATGATCGCAATGACCGCACCATTTGGAGAGGCTCTAAAGGTTTCCGGCAATGATGGGGACAAACTATGTTTTAATTCCACATATTGGATCCCGGTATAGACCACCATACACCCGATGAATGTAAGGAGTAAAAATACTTGGATTCGTGATTTGGAGATGATCGCAGTGGCGGTAATTATACACTGATAGATTTCAGCACAAATGAACAACGCCAAGTAAGTGGCGATGGCTTTCTTTTTGATGGAGGTATCTGAATTTGAGTTTAAATGGGTAAAGTATAGCACGAAAATGTAGATTTGAAGAGCCAACACCACCGCGGCGGAGAGTACAGAAACCCCCATGAACAATTTCCGGTAAAAGTTCTTGGGTTGTTGATAAAAGTACCACGATTTCCAGTCGCTGATTGGCTTATCAGTCAAGAACTGCGATTCCTGGTTATCGTTGGCACTGGTGCCGTTGATGATGGCAGACTGGTGGTGATCCATGCTCGATCGGCCCGACTGCGGATGGTAGAGGTTGTCGACACTGGTGGAAGCAAATGCTCCGCCATTCTGGGGATCTAGGTTGGACGGCGTCGCTGGTTTGAATTTTGGTTTTTCCATGATATCGTTGATATCGATTCTATCAAGACTTGATGCCACCGATGAGACATCCGAATAGTTGTCTACATCATCATGGTCGTCAACTTTGGAGCTCTGTTGTTTCATGTCGACACCTTCAAGTAGCGATGGCTATTATGCAAAAAAAAAAAAAAAAAAAAAAAAAAATTCAAAGTAATGAGTGGAAGTGGATAAATAGATGGATATATATATAAATATATGACCCAGAAGGCATCCGCAGGCTTGTTCCACACAATTTTTTTTTCTCTCAGCACGATAAAGTTCTAGAGGAAAAAAACCGCCTGTGCCCCCCCACCGGTGAGGAGGACACGGGGGGTGTGCGGGTAAGCAGCACTGTCGGGGGGTTAATTTTGGCTACCCCTTATCATCACCACTAAATAATACGACGATGATCAGCTAGACTAACGACTATTTTATATTTGAAGCTCCCTTCCAAGTTGAACAAATTGTGGCACAGATGGTTATTCTTTTGGCGAATGTGTTGAGAAAGGTGCGCGGCAATGCACGAAGAAGCATGAATGGTATGACGTGTGGGCTGCTGGTATTCCCCTTTTAAACTACTCCAGAATAGTATATTATAGATAAAAAGTGTTTCTAAATAAAAAAAAAAAAGACCCACGAAGAAAAAATTATCTAGAGCACCAGTAATCAACCAATATGTCCCAATGACAACAGTCTTTTTCTTGCATTGTAGAAAATAAAAACAAAAAAAAAAAAGGAAAATTACACGATCAGGAATACAAAAGTAACAGTGTGATAGAAAATTAAATAATAACCTACTGCAATTCAACGTAGTTGCTTGGGAACAAACTACGTTCACCGTTCAAAGTACCATACCACCAGTCTTCATCGTACTCGTAAACATCAGTGATGATATCGCCTTCCTTGAAACTCAATTCGTTGTCTTCATCAGCTTCATAGTCATAAAGGGCCAATGCTGTCTTATCAGTGTGGATTGGATATCCATTTTCATCGACTTCTTCATCACTAGTGGTGGCGGCGTTGGTGGTAGCAGCAGCAGCAACATCACCTTCCACGAGCTTAACAAAGTTAGCTGGGAATTGACCCCTTTCACCCTTGGTGTTTGTACCAATCCACCAGTCCTCGTCAAGGAATTCAATTTCGATGATGAGCTCCCCATCATCGAGTGAGATTTCGTCTTCTTCTTGCATTTGATAGTCAAATTGAGCAATGGCGCTAGCAGATTTCTGTTCAGGTTCTTCTTCCTCTTCTTCAACTTCTGGTTCAGCTTCTTCAACTTCTGGTTCAGCTTCTTCAACTTCTTTTTGAACCATTGGCTCTCTTGGAGGTAAAGGAACAGGAGCTGGAGAGGCCGATGCACCAGCTGGTGGAGGTGGAGGAACAGCTCTAGTGGCAGTGGCTACTGGTGCAGCCGGGACAGAACGTTGAATGCTTGGTGCTGCCTGTGGAATAGACTCCTCCTCTTCTTCTTTTTCTTCTTCCTCTGCTTCAACATCGATTTCATTGAATTTACCGGTCAATTCAGAAACCGATGGTTCCTCCTCTTCTGCTTCACTTTGGGCAACTTCAGCACCGTTGATAGGTGGTTCAGGGGTAGCAGAAGAATCAAACTTTCCGCGCTTTTCAGCCCATATTTGTGCAGGGGTTTTACCGTTTTCTAAAGCTCCAGAAGTTTTTGGTTTACTACTGAAACCATTAACTGAAGGCAATGGGACTCTGCCAACTGGTCTAGACGCCGAGGTAGCAGAAGGTTTGAAAGTTGATGTTATTGGTTTTGGCTTGGATGCTACTACAGGTTCTTCCACTGTGGCTGGATTATCAAAAAGTTTTCTCTTTTCTCTAAATGCTCTTTCCTCATCATCCAAATCTTCTTCTTCATCATCAGCACTTTCTTTCTTGGTTGAAACCGGAGCAGCGACTGGTTCTGGCTTTGGTTCTTGTTTTGGCGGAAGGTTTCTTGGTGGGAGGCTTCTTGGTGGAAGATTTCTCTTTGGCGGAGCAGGAACAGGTTCAGATTCGATGGAGCTAACGCTTGGGGTGGCTTCTGCAGACTTCTTTGATTCAGAACGAAGGGCATCAATATCAACTTTTCCAATTGGCTTCCAAGCAGGTTTGGCTTCTTCTAAAGGTTTTTTAGTCAAATCACGCTCTTCAATTTCTTCAGCACCATCCCATCCATCATCTTCGTCAATTTTTTTTTGTTTATTAGAAGAAGCAGTGCCAGCTCCGAAGAATGGTGTTGTTGGAACCGGGGCCACTGGTTTTGGAACAATCGGTTTTGGAATAAACTGATTCGCCTGAGGAGTCGAGCCGCTAACCACAGGCTTTCTAGCAACAAAAGGCTTTGGCTTTGGGGTGATAGGTTTTGGAGCAATTGGCTTCGAAACTGGACTAGTAATTGGTTTTCTAACAGATGAGCTGCCGAAATTTGAAGGACCATTAGTTTGGATAGAATAACGAGCACCGGCGGCATCACTAACTTTCTTCAACAAATCTTGAGGATCTAAATCATCTTCATCTCTTGCAGTGACTTGGACATGGTAGCCGTGTAAGATTTTAGCCACGGTCCCAAAATTCTGAGCAAATGATGATCTGGCTCTAATTGGGACAGAATCTGGACACCACCCAACAAGAAGCAATTTCTTGACATCGGAACCTGGTGGACTGACTCTGGCTAAACCAAACTCTACGCGGCTTTCATTGAAGTTTTCGACGAATTCTGTCACATCATTCCCCGAGCCTTGTTCGGCCGGCTTGTAAGAATTGGAGGAATCTGGGGAGAAGATGGCCCAGGAAATCGACTCGTCGCCGCTGACAATCTTCTTATAAACGGAGTCAATGTCACGACCGTGTGTAGAAAAGTCGATGGATTGCATTTGGACTTGTGAGGGGGAGTTGGTAGTTGTTTAGATAATTGAAGGAGATGTAATAGCGTTGGTGATGATGATGTGGTGGAAATTTCGCCGCTTTTGACGGGCGGTGCGGTGCACCCGCGTGCGCACGGGGAGGTTGCGGGCCCTCGCATGTGCTACCGTACTGCTGGTATACGATGTGGTCTTTTTTGTGAAATATTTCTATACGAGGGCATCATCTTCACCTCAAGTGATCATAGTAACGATAGAGTAGAATAGTGGATCGGCCAAAGATGCTCTGCTCAGATAGATTGGGGTTCCCTAAGACAGATCCTGCAAGATGGAGACTTTATTCAGACGAATTGGGAGCCACCCAATGGAAGTATCTCACTTCGGACAAAGAGCTTGATGAAAACCCTCAGTCATTTTATGTCAAATATATCTTGGAAAATATGACCTCAGAAGAACTTGACCAACTTGTACGGGAAACCAACTCAAATATCGATGAGTCTCGCTCCCAATCTTTCAATACTGCGGTGAAAGGTGGAAGATTTTTGAAGAAGTTTCAGGAGCCTTCAGGGATTTTTCCAATGCAGTATAAGGGTCCGATGTTCATGACCATTGGCTATATTGTCGTCAATTATATATCCAATAATGAAATAGATGATGCCACAAAAACCGAACTCGTCAGATACTTGGTTAATACCGCCCATCCAGTGGATGGTGGCTGGGGTCTTCATGAGGTTGATAAATCAACGTGTTTTGGTACTAGTCTTGGATACATCTCATTACGTCTTCTTGGAGTACCTGTGGATAACCCAGTTTGTGTCAAGGCAAGAAAGACTTTACATTCATTTGGAGGTGCCATTAAAAATCCGCATTGGGGTAAAGCTTGGTTATCGGTTTTGAACTTATTTAATTGGGATGGTGTTAATCCTGCACCAACGGAACTTTGGCTTACCCCGTACAAGTATAATCCTATCCATCCAGGGAAATGGTGGGTCCATACAAGAGCAATTTATCAACCTTTGAGTTACTTGTGTGCGATTAAATATCAGGGTCCCGAAACTAAACTTATCAAGGAGATCCGATCGGAAATTTTTATAAAAGATTTCGACAGCATTCAGTGGTCAAAGCATAGAAACGATGTTTGTGGGGTTGATTTATATTATCCACACACCACCATTTTGGATATTGCTAATTTTGCTATGGTGCAGTACAATAAGTACATTAGACCTAAATGGCTTGTGAAATATGCCAATAAAAAAGTTTACGAGCTCATCAAAAAGGAGATGTATAATACTGGCGGGCTTTGTATTGCCCCAGTTTCTTATGCTTTCAACGCTTGTGTGGTACTTATTGAAGAAGGCGCAGACTCGGAACTATTCAAAAATATGCTCCGTGATTTCAAGGATGTATTATTTCACGGACCTCAAGGAATGACAGTGATGGGAACCAATGGTGGTCAAGTTTGGGATGCCAGTTTTGTTGTCCAGTATTTCTTCATGAGTGGACTCGCAGAACTTGACGAATTTGAAGACTTAATTATTAGATCGTTCAAATTCCTTTTAAGATCGCAATTCACTACTAATTGTATTGATGGATCATACAGAGATAAAAGAACTGGTGCATTCCCATACTCGACAAAAACTCAGGGTTACACCGTTAGCGACTGTACTGCTGAAGGAATCAAGGCTCTTATTATGGTTTCACAGCACCCAAAATACGCCGAAAAGGTTAAGGGGCTCATTGATGAACAGCTACTCTTCAAAGGAATTGATGTACTTTTATCATTACAGAATCTTGGAAACTTCCACTATGGCTCTTTTGCCACTTACGAAAAAATCAGAGCCACCCCATTGTTAGAGAAAATCAATCCTGCCGAAGTCTTTGGTAACATCATGGTGGAATACCCTTATGTGGAGTGTACTGACTCGGCAGTTCTTGGACTCACATTTTTCACAAAATACTATGACTATCGTCGCGAAGAAATCCAGTTCTCTATCTCCAAAGCTATTGATTATATCTGCAGCGCCCAGAATCCTGATGGATCATGGTACGGTTGTTGGGGTGTCTGTTTCACTTATGCTGGTATGTTTGCCCTTGAAGCTCTATCTACAGTGAATAAATCGTATAATGACGACCCGGTGGTCCGTAAAGGTTGTGATTTCATTGTGTCTCGTCAAATGTCAAGCGGTGGTTGGGGTGAAAGCATGAAAAGTAGTGAAACTCATACATATGTGGATAGCGAACGCCCTCTTGTGGTCCAAACGGCTTGGGCTTTGATTGGATTGATTTTGGGTAAGTATCCTAACAAACAGATCATTGACAAAGGGATTAAATTCTTGATCGACCAACAACAACCAAATGGGGAATGGGTTTCAGAAGGTATTGAAGGGGTCTTCAATCACTCTTGTGCCATTGAATATCCAAACTATAGATTTGCTTTCCCCATTAAGGCCTTAGGGTTGTATGATAGAATGTGCAAAGGCAATTTGTGAATAATTTTAAGATTTGTTGAACCCACTTTTTTTTTTCTTTTGCTTTTAAAAAGCTTATAATGTTAGAATGTAGAGAAGGTCTTGTATATATGGATCGTTAATGTGGAGAATTGCGGAGATATCACAGGGAAGGATTCCAATAGAAATTTTAGATATAAGTCCTTCAGGAATGTAATGCATCCTGTAGATAATTTATTGCCATATTGGGCTGAGAATTATCTCTAGAATATTCCGTTATTCAAAGATCCAGGTAGAAATTTGTTTGTGATTCAAGTATTAATTCATATGCAGTGCGCAGGCAGAAATAGCATGCATTTCGGGTTATATTATTGATAGACCTCATTCTGAAAGAATCATAGTGATTGGGGATGTGATAATGCTGCTGTTGGTTTGGATATAATCTAGAATCTGATCATCTTTGCAACTTTGAAACCTTTACGTTGTCTTTGCTCTGAAAAATGTTGTTACGCTATGCCACGATCGCGATAAGTGAATGTACTTACTGGATTTTTGGCTCTGGATCCAACAAGATTGTTGATGCCAGATGAGTAAGCTTTGGGGAGTCAAGGTAGTATTATGGTAACTAAGGTATATATATATATATATATATATATATTAAAACTCCGCTCAAAAGGGACGCGGTTGAAACATAAAATCTAATAAAAAGAGATGGCTTGATACTGAATAGAAGAAAGAGTGTAAGGATCAGTAGTGATTTAATTCCATCTCAAATCGTTAAAAGTGCTTTCAAGTTGGGTATTACTATTAAAATATCCTCCTCTTTATGCTTGGTGTGTGCAGATTTTCAATAACGTTCAACCTCTCCAACGTTATAACATCACCTTCAAACCTTTCCATCAATGCATTAATGACCTCATTGAATCCAAAATCATTGAAGATACATTTGGCATACATGGAACCAGGATACTTGGTGACCACTTTCCAAGAAAACAAAATGACATTTGAAGGGTTAGACTGCTCTGAACGAAGAAAAAGGTTCATAATAAAAGACTTATATGATGGAACCAACATCCTCAAATTGTCGAAGAAAGATGTCAAAATTTCGGGAGTCTCTCCCGGATCAATAATTCCGGCAAAAAAAGCCCACATTTCATTGGAAAGTTGCAATCCCAAAGTATCACCTTCGTTCATAAGTCTCAACATTGGCTCCAAGAAATAATGTGATGCTCTTAAATTTTTTACTCTAGAGCAATCTGTCGTAACATATTTGTCTGCAATATGACAAATATCTTTAATAATATTATTCCTTCTTGGATGCTTCTGATTCTTCACAACATCATTGAAAATATTTCCTATTACACAACAAAATTCGTCATTTTGTGTCCCATTATCCATGTTAAAAAGCTCACAAAAATCCAATGCTCTGATTAGCTGAGTAATATATTCGATCCCTACTTTTGAAAGCACATTGCTAGGCGCAGATTTCAATATCTTTAATGAAATCCGAAATGTATCCTGATGTTGTTTCGAGGTTAGTTTTTTGCTAAAATTTGGAAACTTCAAACAGATATACCCAATATTCAAAAAGAATAATTGCAAATTTGAGCTGTTCCTGACAAGCCTTTCGTTCTCCAATATCTCACCCCTGAAAAAGTCAATATAGTCCTTGATGATCAAGAAAAAGTTTGCTTCAAGTAAATACCTTTCCTTTTCCGTAGAGCCAATATTTTTACTATAACAAAAGCCATAGAATGTTCTCATGATATCCTGGCGATACTTTGGTTTGGAATGGAAGATATTTACTACAGTAAGTAAAATATTGCTATTATCCACCTCTTCTTGAAAAAAACCCTGCTCAAAGATATCTTGAAGGATACATATGGCTTCCAACTGGAGTACCGAATCTGGATCTTCCAAAACTGAAACAATCATAATATCAAAGAAATCCCATTCTCGTAAAATGTCGAGTAGGGTGTCTTTCTTTTCTGTAGTAACATGCTCAACCAAAGTTCTGAAAAATCGGTAAACTCGCACTTGGATAGTGGGATTTTCTGAAGCCATTGCTAACGAATAAATCTTCATTAAAAACATTGGGTAATTGATAATCGGGTCCAGGTTCTTAGAGTAAATGATAGAATTGGCAATGAGAATTATAATATTTTTCTTTGTACGAATCAGAGCATCGCCAAATAATCCTGAGAAATAGGCATAATCGTCTTCATTAGGGAATAAATGAAGGTGAGTGAGCTCGATTAGAAGGCAAAGTACACGATCAACATCAAGAGGATGAATCTCAGCGATCCTAGACATGAAGTAGCCAAAGTAATCCCCCGCCTTCAAAATATTGTATAGTTTCAGGGTCAGTTTCTGTTTTCCAGCATTGTTGAGAAGAAGTTTACCAATAAAATGAAATTCACGTTCATCACTCTCAGTTATCATCCGATTTTCATAATTGGATATCTCAATCTTCGCCTTTGTGTACTGTACTTTCTGTATTATATAATCACTAAAACATCCAGCATTCATAGACTTAATAAATCTAGTCTCCGTGCTTCCACGAGCGTCATTGATTAAAAATTCTAATATTGGTTCCCTAACTTCCAAATTATTATCTATCAAGATATTATTCAATTTATTCAATAAATAAGTAGGCTTATCCTTTTTGATTTTTTCAATACAGAAAACGATCAAATCAATTAACAACTGCGAGGAACCTTTGGACGTGATATTAGCAGACTCCCAATGATCTAAAATATATTGAATCAAATCCTTGAATGCAATGAAATCTTCATTAGTTGTTATAATTGGTAGTGCAGAATTGGCACTCACAGCACACTGGTAAAAAAATTTGAAGTTACTGACAACCAAAATATCTTTATCATATTGGCCAGCTCGATCTTCCGGAGCTTTCTGGATTTTATATTCAGCAAGCAATCTGTGAATCATAAGAATATTCGATCCCCACAATTTATGGAACGCTCTTGCGTCAAAGTTTGGTTTGATTATAAAGAAAGAGCTCAAACACAATTGGATGTAATAATGAACTTCAAAAGAAGCATCAATTTTGCTTAAAATATCCACGATACTATGCAGTACATTGATTGAGCTTTCTGCTTTTTCAAGTGCGGAAATGGATGATTTGTGGCCACCAAACAATGCAGTGAAATAGAGTAATGTCTCAACAATAATCGGGTCAGGATTGAAATCTGCACTCTTTTTCCTTTGTTTTTTAAGTAGTCCAAAAGAAGCAGACAATGGACTGGTCGAAGGCTTTAAATTGGTTGGTTTTAGCAAATCACCAATTAATATAAGGATTTTCTCTGAGGGATAAATCACCGAGTGTAATCTTGTAAGAAATTGTAACGAAAATGAGACGAGTTGTACATTTGAGCACGATTGTAATGCCGGAACAATAAAGCTTTCAATAATCCAATCATCAAGAGAATCCAATTGGTAAATACTATTACCACAATATAAATTGAACACTTTTTTGCATTTATTGGCAAGATTAGAGTCCCCTTTGGAAATGATTTCCCAAATATAGGCACCAAGACCATCATACCTTATCAATAGATTCCGCTCATTGGCGGCAAGTTTGTCATGCAAGATTTCAAATAACATCATCAGGTACTCAATAGAAAGGGTGCCTTGTTTGTCGCTTGTTGATAGTTGGCCGAGCCGTATAACTATTTCACTCAAGAGATTAGATCTAATGAGGGCAGCTTTGCTTGGGCATGGATCAATTCCGTACAACTCAAACAATGTACCTATCACTGAGGTGATGATCTCAACATCGCTAGTATCGCTGTTCGCGAGTTCTGCCAATTGGTCAGCAATAACAGGATAATCTTTTTTCAACAGTAGTTTTATGAAATATCGAAGGGAAGGTCTCAACCCCTGGCTCTCCAGAAACATTTTAGTGATATCAATATTCTTTTATGTGGAATTTATTTGTGTAGTGTAGTGTAGTTTATTGTAGCTCTTTTTTTTTTCATGGGTTTTCCTGTTGTAATAAGATCCAAATGACATACCAACCCCCATCTTATTTTGGGGGAGAACACATGTGTATGCAATTTACCAGTTCGGGAACTCGCTTGAACGCAAATCCAATCCACAGGGGGCACAGTGATTATTGTCCAATCGTGTTGGACAATATGGAATCATATGAATGTAACGCATGCAGTGCATCGGCACAGATCATGCCATACTATATGGGCATTGCACCTGTTCATTCTCCTTTCGTTGCTCAACCACCGGTGATCAAGAAGAAGAGCGAGAAGAAGCTCTTTTGGCCCCCACCATGCCGCCATCCGCACTTTTTTTTTTACCCTAACCCATCGCAGTGGTACACTACATCCGCGGTACTCCACGTGACAACCCGTCGCGGCTTCCACCAGCACGGATCGCGGGTGAAAATTCACGTATACAAAAGTAACCTGGTGGAAACGTCAATCGTATCTCATCTCATCTCTTCTCTGGTGGCCGTTTAGTATTCGCTCCCCAAGAGACAATATATAATATATATATTGCCCTTTTTCTGTTGAGAATATTTCTTTTCAGGCAATTGCTTAAGCCCTTTTCTGTCCCTTTCCGTGGCTCACCAAGTCTTAAATATAGGCGGGGACCATTAGTCCTGATAACCAATTGTCAAGAATATGGAGAATAATCAGATAGCCATTGGGACTTTTTATAATCTTGGCAACTCTACTTCGAACTTCGACTTAACAGCTCCTGAGTCTGCTCTTGATAAAGACAATGGCGCCGTGTCACTTGTCTTAGGAAGAGGTTCTGGCTGTGATATCAGAATCAAGGACAGTCATATTTCTGCTGCTCACTGTAATATTCAAATCACAGGATTATCATCGCTTTCGTACAATAATGGTGAAATTCATGTGGCTATCAGCGACTTAAGTTTGAATGGAACGTTCATTAATGGCGTAAAACTCGACCCAAACACTTTGTACCCCTTAAACCCAAACGACTTGGTAAAATTTGGCACATTCCACGAATACATTTTCAAACTTAAAGATATTCGCCTTATTTCCTCTGGATATTCAGTGAATCTGAAATCGAAAAAAAAAGAAGAGGTAAGATCGAACAGAAATATTTTTGATCACTACCATTTCACGGAAAATGATATCATCGGAAAAGGCAATTTTGGCTCAGTTTACAAAGCTAGAAATAGACAAACTAATGAATTAGTAGCAGTGAAAGTGGTCCAGTCTACTAGACCAGAGGAAGCATTGATGATCAATAAAGAAATTGGTACCTTAAAATCTTGTGAACATAATAATATCATGAAAATCATTGATCAGTTCCATCATCTTGGAACAGATACTTCAAAGAAAAAAAACCGTACCGTGGTGAATACCTGCTTGATTTTGGAATATATTGAAAGTGGTGATTTATACGGGAAGGTCACCGGCTCTGCAAATCTGAAAATTTCCGAGCAAGAAACAATGTTTTATTTTGAACAGATTCTTGATGGGATTTGTTATCTTCATGAAAATGGGATAATTCACAGAGACATCAAGCTTGAGAATATCTTACTCCATAAAAGTCCTAATCCCTATATTTCTCGTTTCAATATGTATCACAACGAGTCTTATGGGGACATTGTGATCAAGATTGCTGATTTTGGCTTGTCTAAGTGTCTTGGAGAAGAACTTTTTACAAAAACCATCTGCGGGACTCCTCAATACGTTGCCCCAGAAATTCTTCAGTATTCTCATTTAAACCCAACCATTATGAAATTTTCCGTTAGACCTTATGGTAAACAAGTGGATTTATGGTCTTGTGGGATTGTCTTGTTCACCTGTTTGTTTGGCTATTTTCCTTTCAATAATGACGATCCTGTCAGAGACACCATCAAGTATTGCGAGTTTGATACATTGAAAACTATCAGCGCTGAATCGGTGGAGTTATTTCAAAACCTTTTGAAAATCAATCCAGATCAAAGGTTGAGTAGTCATGAAGCTTTGAAGCACCCTTGGTTCAATTTCTATAACAAATCCGGCAACGGAAGCTATCTTGAACAAAACAAAGAGAATTTCTTAAATTATGATGGTGATGATACTGTCATGAATGATAGTGTCCTCAACCAAGGAGATTCTGCATATGGTAATGATGCTTCAACTCTTGATATTGGCATGAATGCCAAAACTATTCCAAATATACACGCTGCTAATGGGCTGGAATTAAACCGGTTTGCTAATGATGTTATCGACAATTATGCTGATTACTGTTTAAAAAATGACACCAAAGTTTTGAATAGTGATAGCAGCAAAGGCAGTAAGGTCAGTATAAAGCAAAGTTTGCTTCTTAGTAATGTTAGCAATGATTCTAATCAACAAAGTTTTGCATTTGATAGCTTGAAACTAGAGGAGGAGTTTTCAAAGGGTGATGGTAATCATTCAAATTATTTTTAAAACAATGGTCTCTTTTTTTTTCTTTTCATTAACTATATTCTCATTTTTTTTATATCATTTTGTGTGACTGTGTTTGTTTTTTTGTTTTATATTCATTTCCTACACATTGCCCATCTTTTCATATTATATCTACTAATTGTGATAAACCTTATACTATAAAAGCACCACATAATCTTCTGCGTCAAAAATTCTACATTATTGTCCTTTCCAGTGAAGTTCAATTTGTAAATTTGTCAAAATGTTTCATATTAGTATAGTACAAAAATAATTCTACTTGAGTCTTTTGACAGCGCCACCTGGCGAGCTCTTAAATCTAGCAGTTAAAACCTCGCAGCCAGTTTCAGTGACTAATAAGGTATGTTCGAATTGTGCAGTGTATTTACCATCCGCAGTAGCAGCAGTCCAATCATCTGGCCATCTAACATCACGGAAAGTACCGGCAGTGATCATTGGTTCTATAGTGAACACCACACCTGGTTTACAGAGACCACTAGCCTTGTTTTTAGCATAATGTGGGACTTCTGGAGAGCAATGGAAATATCTACCAGTACCATGGCCACAATAAGTTCTCACTACTTGACACCCGTTTGCATGAGCATGCTTTTCAATGATGTTACCAAATGAACGGAATGGAACACCTGGTTTAACAGAATCTATAGCAAGTTGAAGACATTCACGGGTGGTTTCCACGAGGTTGACAATCTTTGGGTCAGCCTTAGCTTTATCCCCAACATAGTAAGTTTCATTCAAATCGGTGTGGAACCCGTCTTTATATAGAGATATATCAAGGTTGACGATATCACCATCTTTGAGTGGTCTCTTATCAGGAATCCCATGGCAAATAATTTCATTGACCGAGGTACAAACGGATTTTGGGAAGTTGAAATAATTGAGTGGTGAAGGATAAGCTTTTCTCTTGATGGTTTCATTGTGGACAATTTCGTCGATTTCATCGGTGGTCACCCCTGGTCTAACGGCAGCAGCAGCAATATCCAAGACTTCACGACCTAATTTACAGACAGTTCTATACTTTTTAAGCTCTTTATCGTTCATGGCATCTATTTGAGAAGATCTAGCTTCTTTGACTTCACTCTCTGGATATCCAGTGGCGGCATAGTCAGGCTTTTTGATATTATCTGGAACGGTACGCTTCAAAGTTAATGGGTAAAATGGTTTAAGATCCCCAGTATATTTGTACTCAGGGAATGGATCATAATGGTCAACCCCTTCCTTTGGATGAGTAAACTTGTGCTTGCTCCAGTTACGTTTGAAACAGTCTTGGCCACAGAATACAGATGTGGCGCCTTGTTTCAAGCATACAGGACATTTAAGGGTAGATTCAGTCTGTTTACCACAGTCGGCACCAACACAAGTAAAGACTTCAGCCATGTTGCTTCGTTATATCGTAATTGATTGCAGTCGGATTTTGGTAGGGTCTTCATGAATAATCACTCTTACAAGAGAAAATTTTTTGTGTCAATAGTTTGGTTTTTTACACTGCTGCACACCAATTTCATGGGTGTAATGTAGGTGATCTCCGGCATACGGGTTATTAGCGACTCGATGACATAAGAGTAATAATTTTTATCAGTTTTGTACATCTCTCGATTGAAAAGAAGCCATTCAAAACCAATATTTCAAAAAACAAACCAGTTACCTACACCATTAGCACCTTTAATGTAACACTAATTTGGCGTCTAGACAAGAATAAAATTTTCAACAAATCAAAAATGAAAACCATATTGTAGCATGATCAAATGTGCAAAAATAATAAAGGGGAATATACTTAACAAAGAATGAAATAGAAGAAATTAAGAATATAGTAATACCTAAGCCTGGATTAAAATAAAAGAATTGAAAGAATAATAATTAATAATAAAACAATGGTAAGAGTAATAGCAATAATTAAAAAAATAAAATAAAAAAATAAAACAATAATAAAAAAGAAAAAACACAATAAATAAAACAATTTGTTTTTTATGGCATCTTAATATTTGCCAAACTTTTGACTAACATATCAGTGTAATAATCATATGGCTCATTGGCAGCGCATTGGACCAATTTCTCTCTTGTAGCTTTGAATTTGCTAAAATGAGGCACCAACAGATAAATATTAAAATTATTATCTTCAATGGTAGCAGGAACATATTCAAAGTTCGGAAGATATTTCATAACTTCCTGTTTGGTATTTGAACTAAATGAGAGAGACTCAGAAACACCATCTATAGGCGCTTCCGGGGTGCTTTTGACATTCACCAATGGTCTGAATTGTTCAACAAAAACCTCTTCAATTTTGTATTCCGATTTTTTGGTTCCAGGATTCAATGGACCAATCGGGTTTTCCGCAAATAGTCTCGAGTCGGTCAAATGCGCGAATTTCTTCATCACTTGTGGTTCGTCAACAATTTGATAAAAGAAGCTATTCTTGCTGAGAAATTTAGAGAGCATTTGTTCACGGCGATCAAAGAATTCCATAACCACTTCACAGTATGTGCAAAGTTCTCGAACTTTACCAAGAAATCCACGAGTCTTGATGTTATTGTCTGGATTCATTTTATCAAATATTCTCAAATCATAAATTCTAGTACCACGCAATGGTACAGGATAGAGACCCTCAAAACCGATCAAGAAAAACGAGTATGTATCTGGGAAAATCGCAACTAGAGACTTTGAAACAAGTTGATAAAACAAAATAATTGCGATTTCTAGTGGATTCTTATCATTTTCCATGTGATACAAATAAGGGTATATCCGCATCCAATTACTCAACAATGAGAATACTAATAGCAACGAAGTTGGATTAAAAGAGTTTCCAACTTTATCCAAATACTGAATCACAGCCTGAAGAAATTGTTCCAAGCGATGGAATTTTTGTCGTAAACTTTCACCAACAATCGCAGAATTGTCCTTCAAAAGTGCTTTAAGCTCACTAAATACTTTATGTATTTCTCTCAAGAACAGGGGGTGATAGCATGGCCTTAGAAAATATTTTATAAGCTCAAACCAAACGTAGATATTCAGCTGAACCAAATTACCGCAACTTCGAGCCCATTCTGTGGAAGAATATTCTGGAAGCACCGTAAAAGGAAGTAGCTTTGTGACATAGAATTCAAGAACATTGTCATACACTCCACATACTTCAATGCCGCAACGAAGGTCCAAGTTCGTAATACGTAAGGCGTGATGAATTGGTAAAGACGAAAGCATAAATGTACCAAACCTAACAAGATAATGATTGCAATGAGCTGCAGATTCTACCTCATGTACTTTAGTACTCTCTAATAATGCCGCAAATCTTTGCAACAAAAACACTGTGGCTTCTTCTCTAATCCTCGAAACACCGGAAGAATTTTTCAATTCATGACTCTCTTTGACAAATGCCGAAGAGTACAATATATAAGTTTGGAAAACTCTATAGTCCCTAAATGCCAATTGAAGACGATCTGCTTCAGACTCTAACGAGTTGTTTAAACTGTTAGTGAAAATTGAAGGCATTGGATAGATCGGGAAAGTAACTCGACAAGATTCTGGTTCGGTAATGTATTTGATATCAGGAATCAGTTGCTTAGCCCCTGATTTTTCTAATCGTGGATGGTGCTGAGTTTGGGGATTCGTTGAAGGAAGACCTCCTCCGGATTGGGCTTGTAGATGAGAGTGCGGCCCCGGGTTTCCACTTTCGGAAGGAGCTTGATGCTCAGATTGAAATCGCAGAGGGTTTTGATAGTATTGAGGTAACAGCGGCTGGTGAGGCGGCTGGTGATTTTGAATATTGCCATTTTGGAATTCAGCCGCGTGCCCAGAAAACTGTGAGGGACCGCCCGTTATAAAATGGCTAGAAATACTAGGCAAAGTGAAATTCAGTCGATTCGGAGAATTATTATTAGGCAAATTCAAAGGCGGAATATGATTGTCCTTTGGGACATAATAATAAGGAATACTTTCTAAATTATTACGGGGATGAAAAAATCTGGTATCTACCGTCACCATTTGAGAAGGTCGATAATGTGCTTTGAAAGGGGGTATGCTGACATTCAAAGGCGGGATATTGAAGGGATAAGAAAGTTCCTGAGAAGCTTTTGATTGCTGCTGAATAGCACTGATTTTCTGACTTGTAATTTTTCTTGATTTTCCTGATTTCAACGTAGTATTGGTGACGGCATTGAATATATTATCTATTACGTTTTGATCCTGGGAATAATCGGCCAAAATATTCAAACTGCGATCAGATCGAAGCCGTTTTTGGTTCAGCGCTCTAAGAGAGCTACTGGAATATTCAAAACTATCATGATACATTCTATGTTCTCTCTCTTTTTGTTCGTTTGGTAACATATTTTGTGATGATTTATTTTTCACTTCCGATGACCGCTCAACTGCCATTAAGGAATTTGTTGGGGGACTAAAGTTTGTTGATTCTCCATTATTATTATTGTCTTTGTGGCTGTTGTTGTTGTTGTTATTATTATTATTATTTGCACTAGTAGTTTTATCAGTCCCATGCGAACCCTGAGCAAGTTGAGCTTTACGAAGTGCCTGGCGCGAAACTTCGTCTAGGGTTAAGTAAGCGCATTTGAGCTTAGCACGAATACAGTTGTTACAAGATGGAAGGCTTTCATCACATTTGATACGTCTTTGTTTGCAGGTAGCACAGCCGAGATGGGAGTTTCTATGACGTTTACGAGTGGCCCGTTTTTTTGGTGCGGGTTTCTCTAAACAATTGACCAATGGAGACCCATTGCCAGTGGGCTGTTGTGGGTTGATTGAAGAGTTCACCAGTGGTAGTGGCTGGATAGGAGAAGGAGAAACTGACGATGAAGGGTTGCTATTGAGGCGGTTGCTGGAATTACCATCATTGGGAGAAATGTCGGCTCTCTGGGATCGCTGGTGGTCGTACAATTTGAATGTTGGTTTCTTGGGATGGGACAGCCCATTCCAGTCGTATTTCTCATACATTGCCTTTCGGTTGTGGTAGGTAATGGTGACCTTCTGTTGTTGTTGGCGGTGATAGTGATGGATGGCACTTTATAGTGATGATTAGATTTCATAGAAAAAAAAAATAAAAAAAAAAAAAATCCCTTTACGATGATAATTCGTAAATAAGTTCCGGTCGGCTAATCTGCCGGATCTGCACGTTTCTTAATCTTTAAAAGGGTAATATTCCCCGTTAACTTAGGGATGTCACACAAAACTATGTAGTATGTGCTATTGTATGTGTCTTGGAAACCTTTTGGTAGAGTATGTGGTCCTTCGCCATAGTGGAATATATATAATATGGTATATGACATAACAGTGTATCGACGACACTGACTCGTAAATTGAAAGCCGTTGCTTTTTTTGTTTCTTTTTTCTTTTTTTCGAAAATAAAATTCGCTGAAATTCACGAATTTGTGCGTCGTCAACGACGCTAAAATTGGCACCTATCACCGATGATTAGGATTACCATTTACAACCAGTGGCAAGCAGAAAAAAATAAACCATAATATAAAAATAAAATAAGAAAAATAAATAAATCATAACCCCTCACTGAGGACAGGGCCATTATTAACCAATCAAGCGTTAGCTAATCCCTTCCGCACGGCAAGCACTTTGTCAACAATCACTGCATCAACCCCAGCCTCCATTTCAAGCTTAGCATTCTCTGGGTCATTATTCAAGGCACCATAAGTAAAGCAAACCAATCCGTTACTCTTGACAATACTCGCAAGTCTAGGACATTGGATAATCGGAGCAGCAGCACTAACAATCCCAAGGAGATTCCACATCTTCGCAAATCTAATAGCTGCCTGCAACGAAGATGCACGGGCATCAGGCATAAACTGAGATCCGGCTTCCGTGAGGAACAAGATCGGAATTGCTGGTTGCTTCATCGACAATAAAATACAAACGTCAGGATGGAAAGACGAGAATATGATATTCCGTTGGCCCTTATGATCGTATACTTTTTGAAGCACCACATCAACCCACTTATTAAAAGATATCGCAATTTCTTCAAAATCTTCTTTCTGTGCTTCCTCTAACATTGGATATTTGCATTCAATGTTAAACCCAACATTCTCTGGCAATTTTCTGAAAAGCTCTTCAAGCGTAACAAAGGAAGAAGCTATAGAAGTACCTCTGGAATTACCCTTGAATCCTTGTTCTTTGTAAGTTCTCGTCAATTTCATTCTTTCATCAAATACTGATCCAAGTTTTTGCTCGCCATCGCTGTTATCGTTATCATCATCATCATCATTCCCAATTGTAAATTTTTGACCCTTCTTACTATTCATACTCAACGATGCCGAGCGGAATTTGCGTTTCAGTAACAATACATCATCATCATCATATGAGATCCTATTATCAGAAGTATGCTTATTCCGTGGAAACTTGCCAGAATTGTGATTAAAATCTTGGTCTGGACGATGATCACTCAATTTTAAAAATTGTTCCGCAGTCATTTGATGCATTGGGATGTCCATACCACTTTCTGCCACAAGAAAGTCGTGATAAATCACAGGAACAAGATCTTTGGTTAATTGCACATCAAATTCCACATAAGACGCCCCAAGAGACGCAGCAGCAATAAATGATTCAACAGTATTCTCACCTAATTGTAAAGAGCTCTTACTGTTGATGTTCTTACCCAAACCACGATGACCAATAACTCTTGTAGAGATCAACGTCTTCCAATAAGATTCGCTAATATCATACGTCATTTTAGGATGGGTGAAGCTGCTGACGTCGAGAATTTCAAAACGAACAGTCCCCAACTCTTCCAAAGTGCCTGATTCAATGATTGGGACGGTACAAACATTGTACAATGACCGTCTATCTTTACCCACAGAGGTATAAGCGTTGCCGAGCAAAGCAATCGCACGCCCAAGGACTTTGCGTTTCTTTTGGCTAATTGCTTTACCACAATTGTCATCATTAATGCTGTTGATACTGACATGACCAGAACTGGAACTCGACAAGGTTCCTTCACCAGAATATGAATAAGTAGGGAAAATATCAAAATATATAGCAGCCTTCCTTGGATCTTGGTTGACAAACTTAAAGCTGATTGGATCAGTAGCAGATCCATGATTATCATCTAATGGTAAATCCAAGACTACCTGTGGTTGGTCCTTCAATTGTTTGCAGCTTATAGAAACCGACAACGCAGTATCTAACTCAGTAGAGTGTGCTTTAGACACTGGAACACGACTCAAATGGATTGCCGGAGTTTTATCACGCAAGTCAGTGGTTCCCAAAGTCAATAACACCATGGACTCATTTGGTTTAAGGAACTGGTGCCCAAAAGATTTGACTGGTTTTTTTGAAGTTGGAACAGAAGTATTACCATTATACAAAGAACTGATCGGATCTCTATTGTTAGTTTCCTTGTTATTCGATTTAATCTCTTTATAAATATGCTTATCACTACCAGCAGGGCCGACGCTGACACTAGCTGGTAATTTATCAACACTATTGGTACTCTCTTGAACCAAGCTCGGACTTTTGGAAGGAATCCCGTTGCCATTCAAAGTTGGTGAGCCACGATGCTTTTTCAACAAGTTATTTAAGTTAGACTCCTTGGCTAATTTCAACGAATCATAATCTTTTGGACATAGCAATTCTGCCAAATCTAAATGACCACGCAAAGAACAATGTTCCATCGCTAGCCAACCATCATTATCTAATCTAGAGTAATTGGCGCCATGAGCAATTAATGCCTTTGTCACTTCAGCGTACCCTTCAGCTGCAGCGGCGAAAATTGGAGTCCAACCAAATGAAGACTCTGGGATCTCACAATCGGCTCTTTTTTCAAGTAAAAACTTCACTGAATCCATAGAATTCAACTTCGCAGAAATGAATAGCGCGGTTTCCTTGGTATCGGTTTTGTTGTAATTAATATCTATACCTTTAACTTCTAATAAACTTTCCAATAAACGAGGCAGCTTCAAACGAGCAGCCAATAAAAGCAAACCGGGATTACTCAATGAAACATCACTATCCATGGAGCTTAATAATACTTTAGTAGTTTTTGGATGGTCACCAACAAGTGCCAAGTGCAAAGGGGTCAAATATTCTGCATCACCCCAAACGGTAATGTCATCAATAGCGACACTGGAGTCCCAATGATTCCACTTCTTCAAGAAATCCATTATTATTGCTGAAGTATCCTTGAGCCCGTATTGCGCGGCGTAGTGTAATGGGGCACGCTTGTAACTATCACGCTGCAAGAGACAGTGTCTCAGTGAGGTTGGCAATCTAGTGAGGATATACTCCAAACCACTAGGAGAATCATTTGAATTAACACCATCCGGTCCATACGCACCAACAAGTCGGAAATTCTTATCTGGAGCTGCAGCCGGAAGAAGAGACATATCTCTTTCAATTAGAAGGCCGTAGGTGTTGGCACCAGTTGCGGTACTAGCCTCTTTTTCCTTCTCAGCTTCTTTTTGTTTGCGTTCCACAGTTTGTTTTCCAAGAGCAATAATGTGATGGTGAAAGAAATTTCTGGCACTGATATCACTGGAATCATTAAGTACCTGGGTGAATTCCATAAGCTTGTCAATACAACCAAATGCTTGGAAAAGGGCAGATTTATTTAACAAATTGAGCAAGAGCTTAGAAGGAGTCAAAATTGGTGAACGGAATTCACTAACCAATTCTTTGATAAGCCCTTCGCTATCGTCTTTGCGAATGTAACCCATGTATTTGCCAGAGTTTGGAGAAACGTAACCTCCATTGACGGTCGATTGGTCAGAGGACGAGTCAACACCAGTAGTGATAGTAGTAAGAGCAACAAGCTCATCAGCTTGTGGGGACAAGTCAGAGAGATATTCATTGATTAAATTCAATTCACGTAAGATCTCAGTTTCGCTAGCAAAGCTTAATGGGAAAATATGAGAACTTAAATAATACATTTGTTTATTGGTTCCGGCTTTCTTATCAAGTTTCTTTAAGATTTTAATGAACCCACGCTTATTCAATTCAGAAAACCATTTGAGGTTTCTAAAATTTCCTCTCAATTCCACAAGGATTCCAATCACCTCTTCAAGCTCTTCTTTATCAAACTCCATCTTCCCAGCCTTCTTGTGACTATACATGGCAGTGGTCACTCTCTTAAGACGACGCTCATATTCCGAAAATTGAAAGTTATAAAAAGATTCCACTTTTTCGATATTTCTATCAAGCTTAGTGAAAAACCCTGCTAAAGAAGTCTTAACGGTCTCATCATTCAAAGCATTGGCTATTTCCGTATCCGCCGCGGATGTAGATGGTACCGTACCGTCCTTCTCCACAAAATCATTAGCGTCCTCCACAGCAGAATGAAAAAGGTCAATGGCAGCAACAATCGCTTTGATCTCTCTTTTGAGTTCTTTGTAGTTCATATACTGACCAGACCATTCCGGTACTTGATGAAGAAGGAAACTTGATATTTAGTTAGCATCGAATTCCAGAAAAAAAAAATAAGAGAGTGCAATTAATCTCCGTTCTGTGGAGTAGGTCATTCCCACCAGCGGCTCCCACAAACCAATGGATACCGGGAACGATTGTCAAACAACGGAATAACATATTTTCTACAGCACTAATCTAAAGAGACCATTTGCCTTTGTAAATGTCTGTTACTATCCCTATTATACTTTTTAGATCAGCATAATCCATTATAATTTGACTAATCGTCTCGCGTCCAGTGTGTTTGTTCGCTCCCCCCAACCAGAATGCGATTTCAAAAAAAATTAACAGGAAGTCATGGTGATCTGCTGTCTCATATACATACGTTTTGCCAAACTTCATTGCGCTACTGGTTGCAAAAGGATTCTTACAAGAAGACAAGTGAGCAGAAATACTCGCTTCTTTATCAAAGGAAGGTGCGATGATGATATTTGTTACCCTATCTGACACGTGCCTCTATTTTATCCATATCAGTGGTTCGGTGCAAGTCCGTCGGTGCAGACAAGATAGTATATCTACGACATATTGTTAGTAATTCTAGGCAAAAAAAAAAAGGGCCGCAAGACAATAAAAAATTTTACTCACATCTTGAATTGTAGCATGGATCAATTGACGCGTCTCAAGAGCTGCCCATATAAGAGCAAATCTTAGCATATCGGCTGTAGTCAGAGATCCCGCCAAAAGCTTGGCGTCTTTGATATTGACTCTTCTGAGAATTGGAATTGCACTGTGTTGTAAAGTTAGTAATTTATAGTAAAGGAGGAGGGAAAAAGTCTAGAGTTTCGCAACAGAAAGTGAAAATGAAAAGAGAGAGAAAAAAAGGCTTTATTAAACAAACAAAAATCTATGAGTATAATTATTTTAGCCACGTAATATCCTGTGACAGAGGAAATCCAAACAAAAAAGTCCATACTAACCTTGCGAAAAGATCTAATTCAGGGTCTAATTGACGACCGATTCCTTCGAGTAATAATATTGCAACCACCACATTCACAAAATCAGGTTCCATTTTCACGTGATGATAACGAACCATACCGAGCATTTTATCCAATAGATCACCAATACTAATATTCCCGAGAGTGAAAGCTCTATCTTTGACGGTATCCACAAGTCTTTGTACTTTAAGGGCGAAGATTTCTGGGTCCTTGGCATCCTCAGGATTTCTGGATCTTTCAACCATAAGTTCCCCAGCACGATAGCCATCAAACATAGACAAAGCCTTAAAAAGTTCAAGGAAATTTACTCTGTCATGATTATTAAGCTCGGTAACAAGTCCAGCATCTAGGTAGCAAACTTCTGGTCTGTAACCTTCTTCAAAGAGTTTATTGAAGGATTTCAACAAGTCTTCATAGCTTGAATCTGCACGATCAAGTTTGAGGAGTTCAGTGGTAACCGTCTGCATATCTAGAGTCACTTCCCGACTATCTTCGGGAGACCCAAAAAGTTCCTGATCATTTTTATCAATCTTGAAAAATCGTACACAAATGTTTCCTGGATGAAGATCACTGTGGATAAAATTATCAAGGATTAACATTTGTAGAAAACTGTCGAGGATTTCATTAGACAAGATTTTGTTAAGTTTCATGAAATTTTTCTCTTGAGTTTTGTCCTTGCCATTATTTTCCACTAGCCTTTCTTTAACCAAATCTGTTAGTTCCAAGATCGTTGCTATTGGCACAGCATGCATATATTCTTCCACAAGAACATGGCGATTAGAGCACTTCAAATATGGTTTTGGGAACTTGATTTGCAATTTCACTTTATTAATTAAGTTATATTTTTCTTTGATTTCCTTATGCTCGAAATTTTTAGCGAACTTATTTAAATTGACTCCTTCAATTCTCAAATCTAGTTGTAATTTCATGAACATGGCAAATTGCTCCACTTCTTCAGGAAAAGAAAGCCATTCCATTGTAGGAATTTGATTAATAATATTAGCGAAAAAGGTCATGATCTTCAAATCACGGTCAATCTTTGCTTCAACCCCTGGATGCATCACTTTTACTGCCACCCATTGATGTGATTTTGGACGATGATACTTGTATAAACTAAATCTTTCTTTCAATTCGTCTAGGAGTTTTGCCGAGTAGCTTTCATCCAACATCGTTTTGCTTCTCTCCTTTTCAATTTCCCCAACCTCTCCTTCAACTTTCCTCAAGTAAGTTTCGCTAAGTTTCCCTACATGTACTTGAGCAATTGATCCTACTCCAATTGGCTTTTCCACAAACTCTTCGAATACTGATTCAAGTTCGGCACCAAAGCTATCAGCGATAATTTTTTTAGTTTGTGGGAAAGAATGAGGTTTGGAATTCAGATGCAAACTTTCCAACTCACGGCAAAAGTTTTTGCTGAAAATATCAGTTCTAGAAGCGGCCCATTGGCCCATCTTGATAAAACATGGTCCCGCCAATTCGAGACAATATTTAAAAAACTTATTCCATACAAGCTTTCCCCATCTGTCCCCTTTGTTTTTCACTTTAGGTCCGAGGATACTAATTATTGGATATCCAATAATCACTGGGAGAAAAATCATGGAGAGCTCTACGAATCGTACTCCAGTAAGTATTGGCTCCACAACATAGTCAGAAACGAAAAATTTTAATCTTATCACCCACTTGAATATCTTGGGATACCTCAGCAATTCTTGAGACATCTCCTGCGCCAATTCTGTAGAATACTCTTCCTGAGAAGTCAAAAATAATCCAATTTCAAATGTTTCTGCGTCAGGATGATCAGTAAGGCTCCTGCTCACTAAATCGGTACCCTTCGGCGTGTGAAGAACTTTCTTCTCTGCCGTATTGCTTAGGCCAGTCGACTTCGGAAATTGTTGATCATTATTTAGAGATGTAGAGCAATACAATGCACCGGCAAACGCGAGGGACACGAATGGTAGAGACTTGAAATATCGTTCGTGATGATTAGTTGATTTATTGAATGTGGTTACCCCGGAACGTTGCTGAAATTGAGCGTGCTTATAAACTGACCTCGACGCATTCTTGCAGAGGAGAAGCGATGGCCTATTAAAGAATCTCAACATTATTAGGAGGGCCTGAAGTGGCTGAAGTTGTGTAAATATGGCAATGATTGCTAGTTTCTAAATCGTTGGTGTATGTTGTGATCCGAGATTCTGTTTTTGTTTTTTTTTCCTCAGGTGTAATTTGACTAAGTGAGGGTGTACCACCTGCTTTACTAATCTAATATCACACAGGTAATCTCTACTTTAGTCCTAGTTATCTACCCCAAAACCTTAAGTCATAATTTTCCTCTTCCTATCGCAAGGAATTTAATGTTTCAAAATTTCACTGAGCCTGGGCAGGTCATTATGGACCATTCTCTTTCTAGTGCAGCGTAAATGCCAAAAGAAGTTTATGCGTCTTCAACTTGGAAACTGAGCAGTTTGGAAAACACAGAAGTAAATGCTGTCAGTTCCCTGAAGTGTGATTTTGATTGGATCAGATGATATATGTGTTATTTTACTGTTCTGCTTTTATCATTCTAGTGTTATTGATAGCCCTGTTTCGGTTCTAAAAGAGATAGAAAGTTCTCACACCAAGACAAAAAAATGTATCTGAAGACTTTGTTTTCCTCTTTTTATGCTGAAGAATTAAACTACTCATAACTCATCTTACCAAGCAATTCGCTCAGATATTTTACACATAGAATGGGAAATCACTAAATGCTCCAAATCCCAGATGTACATCTTGAAGAATTGTGCATCGGGTTCAAGATTTCTCGTAATAACCATATATTATTTTAGAGTTATAAAATATAAGAAAAATGAGTATGTACTTTGATAATTGTTCTATTTGTTGAATTCCAGTATATCACTGTGATACTGACTGTCTAATTCAATAAATTCAATGTATTCACTGATTTTAGTATCAACATTCATAATTCTGGGAGCCAACCAATAAACTGGAAACAGTATTTTAATGACTGCAATATACTTATACCGGCAATAGTACCTCATTATCTTCAGTCGATCCGGAGGTTAACCAATCGCTAGCTTCATCGCTGGTGCTGTATGGTACATGACATTTATCAAAATCAAATACTGAACGGAAGTATTTCAAATACACGACAATTGCAACAATTACTCCGATGATTCCACCAAACATAATATCTCCAAAATGATGTCTATAATCTTGGGTTCTACTAAGAGCAATATATGCAGCCAAAACAGTAGGGCTTCCAGCAACACATAACTTCCAGATTGGAACTCTTGGTTTAAAGGCTTTCAATTGACCGGCAAGCCATAAACTCAAATATAGGAGCCCACCAAAAGCAATACCTGAATGGCCACTAGGGCAAGATCTAAGGCCATCATATAATATAGCTTCTCCTAATGGGGCAGTACAGATACTCAAATCATAATTTTTTGTGAGGTCAGCGCCTTTAGGAACTTTTGGTCCGCAACGAGCAAGGAAGTCGGGACGCGGTCTGGCAATCCAGTTCTTCAAAGTGTCAATTAAAAATATGTCAATAGCAAGGGTGATACAAAGACCAAGGAATGAAATATTAATAAGGTGTAAGTGATATTTGAATTTGTCTTTATTTCCTGCAAAATCGCGACCGTGCATTACCACAAGAGTTCCTATCATCACCAACATTGGGACAATCAACCCAGCCACTAGACACAATACCACTGGAACACGCTCCTGGTCGGCAAAAGGATGTTGGATGGAAGGATCATTGAGACGAAACTCTCTGAAGAATGGTTTTGTGTGCTCACCGATTATTGCCACTTCCAACATCAATAATACAAATAGTGCCCAATCATTAATGTATTGTCCAAACTCTTTGGAGACGAAATATCTTTTGACCATCATTTGCAAAATGCTCATTAGAAAACAAGACTTGAGGAAGTTTCGTGAAATATCCGGCAGTTAACAATCCTCGGTGTAGATAGGATATCTGATGGACCTAAATATTCCCAATGCTTCTTGTATCTTGTATTCCAACAACAAATGATGTGTTATCACAGAAAAAAAAAAAAATTGAAAACGGAAATTTGCACCAAGAAAATATAACCGAACATCAACAACACCGAAAGTTTTATGTTTCACCTTACATCAATTGAATAAACAATTTTTCCTCTGGTTTCAGAATATTCGGGGTTGTTAAAGAGTGTATTTCTGGGGATACTTAATGAAGGTGTGACAAAATGTAGCGCTGCCTATGCCAACCAAATAGGCACTTAATGACGCTGTACGCATGAATTCGCAGAGCTCTATCCAAAGTGAAGAAGAAATTAAAAGTCTTAATCTTCAGACAATATTTTTTAATGATACTTGATGAAAATAGTAAGGTCCCAAGGTCATTAACTATTAAAAATGGATGTGAATTGTTCCTCATCTTTAGATAGAGGGCAATGCTCGCTCCATTTGCAGATAGGACCCAAACTTCCTTGGTCTGAGCAAACTTAACTTCAAACACAGCAAAACCTGAGTGAATCCTTGTAGTAGCTATACATTCCGCTTTATTTCTCTTTCTTTTTTTTTTTTATCTTATAAATTTGGTTGATGCTGATCTGTAGTTTCACTCAGTAAAACACGCTATACAAACATTTCGAGTGAAAAAAAAAAAAATAAAAAAACTGGCAAGATCGAAGCCGACATTGCCTGATTACTTTTACAAACTACTGGTCTCAGTAGAAATCCGCGACATTTTTCTATGAGGTCAAGACATGGAAAAATCAGATAATTGAAAGATCCTTGATATGTCATAAATTGTAGCCACGTGACTATGAATATAGACACCCATCTATGAACATTGAGGAAATGGAACATTCTTCTTGACAGCCATCATAGGTAATTATCAATTACAACCATGACTATGACCACCACGATTCTTTCAGCGTCCTGCAATGAGGAAAGCTCTCCGATCATTAGATCCAAATTAGACAAATTGGTAGAGCAGGTACGGAAAGATTGATAAATCAACTCAATTATAGTTTATGGAAATACTGACATCTTTGATTTAGCAGGTCTCTCTGGTGATAACCGGCGATAGAAATAGCACAAAATCCCTTATTGTGAGTATTGAAATGATTATCTTTTGTTTTGTTGTTTTTGAGGTTACCTTTGCTCCTGCTGATATCGAATGAATTATTACTAACCTTTGGAAAGGAGAACATACTACAAGCATTGAAGAAAACCTCATCTCTACATAAGTTCATTGTTAACGTTAGTGCTATCACTTGTAATACTCCAGAAACAGATCTAGGCATAAAAAGTTCTATTGGATCGGTATGGGAAAGCAAGAAAGACGGATACATAAATTATAAAATCTCCGGTAATGCCACAACAGAGTATTTGATTTCCATCATCTGGATTCATATTGACAGTTAAAAACTCAATCGCCTACAACTCTCTAGTAACTTATACTTTTTGTTTATTTGAATTGGTTAATATAAAATATAAGCTTAAATATATCGAAAGAATGATTTCATGGTATCAACAAGATGCGTCGTAATAAATTCAATAAATGTCTAAATTACAATAATTTCAACTCGCCAAATAAATTTAATGACTAATTTCTTTTGGATCAATGTGAATAACTTTATCAGTATTCAAGATTCTTAAAGGATCTAATGCCATCTTCAATTTTCTCATTAAACTAACTGTATCTTCGCCGACTTCCTCGATTAAGAATTCGCGCTTACCATATCCAATCCCATGTTCCCCAGTACAAGTTCCGTCATTATCCAATGCTCTTTTAACCATTCTATCAACCAAGGCCTCTGCAATATCTCTGTTTTTCGCTGTATAAAGCAAGAAGGCATGGAAATTCCCATCGCCGACATGACCCACCAAGGTGGCCAATAAACCCGATTTATTCATATCGTCCTTTGTTTCTGTCAAAACTTTGGCCAATTTCGATACTGGCACCGCAACATCAGTGGTCCAAACTTGGGCATCTTTATCGATGGTTTTACCATAATCAATGGTGGACCAAAGTGCGACCTTCCGAGCTTGCCATAACTCGCATTTTTCCTCTTCGTCTTTCGCAAATTCAAAGGAAACATTATGATTCTTTTTAGCCAATGATTCAACCCTAGAAATCATTTCTTGAACACCATGTTCAGTTCCTCCCAATTTGAAGAATAAAGTCGGTTTTTCTTTCCACTCTTTAGAAGTTTGGCCACCCTTATTAATATATTCCATCATTTTATCATCCAATAATTCAACGGCATTGACTTGGATTCCTGCACTGGTGATATCCTCCACCGTATTGGCGGCATCCTCAATGGTATCATAACTAACCACCGCAATGGATTCGTGCTCGGGCTTGACATGCAATTTCAAAGTAGCTTCGGTCACAATCCCCAAAGTTCCTTCAGAGCCAATGAACAAGTTTGTCAAATTATACCCAGCAGAAGACTTTCTTGGTCTTTTTCTTGTTTTGATAATTGTCCCATCGGCCAACACTACCGTTAAACTCAAAACATTATCCTTCATTGTACCATATCTCAGAGCATTGGTACCGGAACATGAATTGGCAATCATCCCACCAATCTGAGCAGATGGTCCAGGATCAGGACCAAACATCAAATTTTGGTCAGCCAAGTATTCTCCCAAATCTTCCCATGGCACACCTGGTTGCACCACTGCGTCTAGATCTTGTTTGTGAACTGCCAAGATCTTATTCATGTTGCTCACATCGATGGAAATTCCCCCTCTTGTTGGAATAAAGTGTCCTTCTAAAGAAGTTCCTCCAGAGAATGGGATAACCGGGACCCTGTACTTGAAGCAGATCTTCATTATTTGTGAAACTTGCTCGGTGGAGTTTGGGTACACCACAGCAAATGGTTTTTGGTCCGGGGTGGCATGATGTGAATTCCAATAAGTGTCAGAATGGTCTTTTCTGACCTGATCAGCTTTTGTGACGAAGTTTTCACCAAGTGCAGCGGTAATTTCCTCGAAAGCCTTTTGGTAATCCTTTGGGGACCCATAAGTTGGGGATTCCAACACTTTGAGTGGGGTAGTGGAGGTCAACGGAAATAAATCCTCTGGAGGAGACTTTATGAATTGGGATTGCTTGTAAGATTGTCCAAGGTATAAACCACCACCAAAAAACACAACAGAGGAGAGGGCAAAGATAGAAAATGAAGGGCCATTTGACGTAGAGGAGGAGGAAGAAGAAGAACTGTGCCTGATACTTCTTTTAACGGAGCCATTGAGCGATCTGATTCCCGATCGCAACATAGGGTTTTTCACAATCATCTTCAAATAGCTAATTTCAAGGAAAAAGTCCGAAACAATATAAAAAAGGCACAATTGTCTCTGTTCGGAAACTGCTATTGTTATTTGGATTCACATTGCTCTAGCTGCTCAGATGACGGATATGTATAGAGACCCGGGAATAAGATTTCACCCACACAATTCGGTGGCACGACCGTGCCGGAGTCCCCGGGGTGGATCTCATATGCGTCATATTAGTGTTTCAGCATCAACATCAACCCTCTTAAAATATACTTAGCAATAAAAAAGAAGGGGAGTCTTTGAGAAATGGCATTCCACAAATCATATTCCATCAGAGAGAAAAAGGAAAAGAAAATGAAATTAAGGGGACTATAAGAAAGCTCCCATATTGCACAAAAATGTTCTTTCTTTGTTGACGGTTATAATTACCGAGCTTTATTATGGAAAAAGTGTCTGATATTATTGTTGGTGGCATCAACTCCAAATTATACTCCGTACGACTAAACGTCAAGAGAAAGTATAACAATAGAGGCCCAACCAATTTCCCGAATGGAAAACAATATCCAATTATCCATCAAGAAACAAAAGTCTATCCATACTTGACTTTCAAGGATAGATTGACACAAGTTTGGATTAATCAATACACATTGTTATTGTTATTAATGTGTGTTAAAATCTTCTTATTCAGTTTGTCTTTGAAATATTCCTTATCAAAGGCTGAGTCATCAACCACAACCACTTGCAATTTGATAGACAAGTATGCCTCAAACATCATTTCTGTCCCACACTATACTGCTAAAACAGCCAATGCTTTGATCTATAAAGGGGTCCAACAAACTAATGATGCATTGGTTCAAGGACTAAAGCTTTTGATCACAGGAGTCGAAGAAATTCTTATTTTTTATGTTCAAATAATGCTCGGAACTTATGTTTGTTTATTGACCGCAGCCATCGATACCACGGTTGATATCGCCACTAATACCACCGAATCCATTATCGGTCTGGTCAACAATACTTTGATTAATGTCACTAAGGAGATAGATGATGAACTAAATGATTTGTCTAAGGTTATTAATAATGCTGAAAGCCTTGGTGAGAGCTTCATTAACTTATTCAGCGGGAATGTTGACAATCAAAACCCTCTTAAAAACGTCAATCTGACGGTTGCGTCCTTAAGAAATATATCAATCCCTTCATCAATCAATACTGATTTAGAGAAGCTTGCCGCAAATACTCCTAATTTTGATACTTTGAAAAATAAAACTACTCAATTTCTACGTGACCTGTTTGATTTTCTTCATGATAAACTTGTGGATAACAACACTGAATTTATTGGGGGAGTCGATAGCATGTCGGTTCCTGAACTCAAATCCGCCCAGATTTGTCCCAATCAACTAATAATCCACAATATTTTTGTTTATGCAAGCAACACTCTTGAAACAGCATTGAAGGTAATTTTGGTTTTGTTAGTGATTATCAGTATTGTTATTATGGTCCCTGTATCGTACCTTGAATACCACAAATGGAGAAAAGTTGAAGCAATGACTTATGAAATTAGTGAGTTACAAAATTCCCATAATCTCAAATCTCAAATCTATGACGTGATAGATAAATCTGCTAACAGAATTCAGTATTTGGTATCACAGTTATTTACGAAGCTTATCAAGACAATCAATCAAAATCAAAGAAATGCCATACGTTGGATGACAACCTACTCATTGACCCCCTCGTCCTTATCGCTACTTGCAATTTCCATGGCAGGGATTTTGGCCGTTATATTACAGTACATAATTATTTTTGTGGTATTCAAATGCTTTAAGAAAGGAGAGTCAGAATTTAGCAAAGAGTCGACTGACCTCCAATCAGTACTTAGAAATGCGGTATCAGATTGGACTAATTCCACCAACATTTACCTTTCCAGAACCGAAATCTCTATCAATAATAGGCTTTTAGGATTAGTTTATAATGCCACTAAAACCGTTAATACCACAATTTCGGAGTTCTATGATGGTGTGAATGATGAAATCGCCAAAAATTTTAACAATACTCTATTTGAGGATCCAGTGCGGTCAATAGTAAAGTGTGTTATTGGTAATAAGATTGAGACCGTGGAAAAAGGGTTAACCTGGGTCCATAATCATGCTCTAGTGACCTTGCCTAGGGTAGAGGAGTCATATCTTATGAATTCCACTAACTCTGGTAATATTGATAATGAAATGGTTGATAAAGTGAAAGGCTTTTTGAAGGATACCATCGCCGCCGTCGTGTCCGAATACAAGAAATCGATATTGATAGAACTAATTATCTCATTAATATTACTCGGAGTGTTTTTGCTCCAGATTCTAATCAGCTGGGGAATATTATGGTTGAAGAAGAAAAATATCTTAGATAATAGTGATGGCTTCGTCCATTATTCTGGTGGAAAAACTTGTGAGACTCCTCCATGTCCTGCTTCGTCAATTTCTCGTGAAGCAAACCCGTTCGATGATAGTTTCAGACTAACTGAGCGCCAATCTGAAAAAACATTATATTCTAGTTCCAGTTCTTTTCAGAAAGGACTGCTTGCTAATTTTGATGCAGAGTCTTCGGGGTATTATAGAAGCCCAACCAAAACAGATGCTTCAGAATATGAATTTGAAATCATCAAGCCGTCCCCAGTAAAATATAGAAAGGTCGATCATAAGAATCCATTCTATGGATTATGATTATTGACCAATTATCATTGTTAATTTTCAGCTTTTTTTTTTTTATTTATTGTTTTCTATTTCTAGTATTCTCTCTCTTTTTTGATGTATGTTCTTGACAATGCGTTTTTTCATATCTTTGATGATCAGTCATGAATCCATTTACGGTGAAGCAAAGAGTAAAGGTATCAGGAATTATTAATTTAAATGGCCAAAAATCCAAAGCAAAAATGTTCTAAAGAAACCAAACAAAACAGCAAAAAAAAAAAAAAAAATGAAGGAAAATAAGCTAAAAAGGCGAAGTGAATATGAAAAGTAATCCTATAATAAAACAATGTTAAGAATGAAAGTAAATAAAAAAAAATTGAGCAAATAAAATGGTCAATTATAAAATAAAGTAAAACAACAATATAATATGGCGGATGGAGTTGATGATCAAATGATGGAGTTGAGGTTCCAAGAGAACATTATAAGGCACTGGGTGGATAGCATGGCGGATGACTCAGTCAAGTAGCAAATCCGTTTTCAAAGCTTGCTGCAAATCAATGATGAAATCATCTTGGTTTTCAACAACTGGCTCTAGGTGAACCTCTGATTTCTGAGAGCTACAATCTTTCAGGACCTGAACATCTGCATCACCATTTTCCGCGACTGCGACAGTAGCAGAATCATCTCTGGTTTCAATTTCCTCGTCGTTTAGATTTGAGTTGTCAAAAAGATTACCAAGTGCTGAAGTATTTAAAAGCTTTGAGAGCATCAAGCCCCATTGTTTCTTTTCAGCGTTGATATTATTTTCGGTTTGTGGATAATCACCGGTGGAAACTGAAGAACTGTCCCTAGTCAGAACAGTTTGAAGGTTACTAGAAGCGCTATCGGATTCATTAATATCTTCCGGTATTGTTGGGGTTGTTGGGGCAGCAGCTGACTGGAATTGTTTAGAAATTTGAAGATTAGAGAGGTTTTTGGATAGAGAATTGATGAAATCATACTTGCTGTGAAAGAACTTAGAATCAAATGAGCCTAATGTTTGCTTTCTCCGATTTTCAATTTCAATGATCTTCGCCAACTTTCCTTCATTTTCTTGTTGTCGATTCATCATATCCAAAAGTAACGCTTGTGACGTTTTACTAGCATCTCCAGTACTGTGAAAAACGTTCGCATGCAATATAGGGGTAACTTTGACTGTCATAGAATGTCTTCTCTTGATTGGCAGGCTTTCCTCAATGTTACTAGTAGCATCAGTGGCCGAAATTTTCGAAAGCCAATCAAATGTTTGCTTTTGATTCTCATATTGTGAGCTCTTACTATGAACCCTGATGTTGGAAACCTTTGTTATTTGGGTGGTTGGTTGATCAGAACTAGGGAAATGAAAATCAAAATTGACTTCATTTGGATCGTTGGATTCAGAGGAATTGAGACGGATCTTGAGACCTTGATAAGATTTGAAGTGTTTCAAACTCTTGGTTTTTGCACTACTAACTTCAGGTTTCTTTTTAGTATTACCGCAGGTTTCAAACAAATCCCCTTGATATTTGGAGGAGGAGAGTAGGTCCTTGAATGAAGGAACTGATACTGATTTCCGTTTTTTGTGCTTGATCACAGTCGAATTCATCTCTTGCAAAGAACTTTCCCCATTTTCAATAGTGCTCTTATCATTAGCAAAAAGATTTTGGAATCCCTCGCTATTTGTATTATTGAAATCAATATCCGGAATATAGGATTCTTCAGTCATTGGTATAGGTGCTTCATTAAAATTGCCACACAAGGTGTTTGTCGAGTACCTTTTCCGCTTGCTTGAGCATCTTAAAGGCCTGAGATTTGCTGTTTCATCAAATAATGATGTTGCCGTGGTTGATATAGACGAGGTCGCGACATGATTATTATTGTTGCTAACATTGTTGTATTGCTTTCTCTGAGGTCTCTCATGAAAGAATGATTCGGCCTGATTTTGTACCGGGGTTCTGTAGCCAGCGGCATCAGGAACGCAGTTGGTGGATCCAATTCTATCTAACATAGGAGAGGCTGCTAAATAATCAGCAGCTAATGATGTTGGCCCGCTGAACTGAACGAAACGTCTCTTCAAGTACGCATACTCCTGATATAAGTTATCCAAAGTTGTTTCAGTGGTTTTCAAATCTAGAACTTCATCCTTCAAGTCATTGACACTAGGCACACGTTTATGGGTTCCTATTCCTTTATATCGAGCGTGAGATTCCAATACATCGATCTGTGCCTCAAAGAATTGGGCCCTCACGGTGAGGCCGTCCAACTTGGACAAATATTCTTGCGCACAAGCAGCATCATAATTAAGTTGGTTGACTTTGCTATCATAGTCGATGATTTCGCTATTGAGGTTCATAAGATCCCTCGATAATATTGAATTAGCTAGCAAAGCTGATGAAAGGTTGTTGGAACATTTATTAAGACGATGGTTAATTAAGTCCAATCTTTCGGAGAACTTGTCATCATCCTGTAGATCATCCATATTTTCTCTTTTTTATTGTTTTTCTATTTGTTGGTTCTCTTTGAGCAGAATCAAAATTTTATCAATGAATGGCAAATTATCATGGAAAGTGGGATATGGTACAAGATCAAAGGTCAAGGATATATAATCAAACAAGGATCAGGCTAAGTTTGTGCAAATTAAAAGGGCGTATAGCTTGGGGCTGACGACAGATGATCTAGTACTCCTGGGAGTATAATATAATAATCTAACTGTAGATGAGGATCGTAAATGATTCAGCAACTAAACAGTCTACTAAATTATAAATCAGGGAAAAGAAAAAAAAAGTGGTATCCATGATTTATTTATTTTGGCATGTACCGCACGCAACCTAAACGGGACAAGAGAATAAAAAAAAAAAAAGAATAGGATGGGATGGGCACATAACTACTTTAGCGCGATGCGCGACGCACTGTGCTGCACGCCATGAACATGAATTGTACACAAATCATGAAAATTTTTATAAATTATTCTAGAGGAAACCAATTAAAACAGTTGTGTATTCACAAAAACGGCAATTACTCTAATTTTTCTGTCATAACTTTTTCTAGCAAAGAACTTTGAATTGAAAAAAAAATAGAGAAAAAAAAAAAAAAGAGAGAGAGAGAGAGAGAGAGAGAGAGAGAAAGATAAGTGTAAGAGATCTGTAAGAACGATTTATAGCCATGCTAATAAAGTAATCCAAGATGAAAAATAACGGAAACTAATACAACAGGGTATTATATTATGCAAAATATGGGACAAGTAAGAAGATGAAAAGAAAAGAATTTAAAGAATAACAAATAAAAAAACGAAGAACAATTTAATACCTTGGTAATGGTGGTGGTCTTTTCCAGTAGTACTGTTTGTGAGTCTTTCTGCAACTACGCAAACTGCTTCCACCTTTCAAGGAATTGACCAATTGCACTCTGTCATCATCATCATCTTTCTCAATGTCATAGTAGTACTCTTCATCCAAAGGTTTACCTGCAGCATCCTTACCCTTTCTGTAAATAACCCCAACACATTTCACGTCAGATAACACAAGTCTGACAGTTTTCTTTCCTAAAAATTCCACTTTTTTACTAATACCTCTCAATTGAGTCAAAGGAGTAGATGCAATTCTAGAAAACGCCAAATGATTGATAAGCACTTTCTTAATATCTTTCAAATCAGAAACTTCAGCTAAGAGTTGCTGCTTCTTGGCCTCATCACTATTCACAGCATCAATAAGGGTTTTTGGATCCTGATAATCGTAATGAATTTTTTGTTTCTTTGTATCTTTCTCTTCACTATCCTTTTGCTTATGTGGAGTATGAGGACGAGGTCTTTTCTTCAGTTGTAATTTATTATCATTCTCCTTGTCTTGATTCTCTATTGGCTCCTCTTCTTGTATTTTCTCGCTTTGTTGTTTATGTTTCTCTTCCTCTTTGCTTACGTTCATCATTTGTTTTATCTTATCCAAGGATATGGTTGAGTGCGATGAATTCAATTTTGAGTGTGATGAGAATTTTAAAGGCGACACTAATTGATTAGATGAGTTATTGTTGAAGATTGCCAGTTTTAGCTTCCTTGATTGGATGCCATTGTTCATCATAGGCTTCTTAGGCAAGGAATCTTCCGGCGATTTGAGGATTGTTAATGATTCTGGCACCTTCATATCGTTCGAGGCACTCACATTCTTCTGCTCCTTTTTTGATCGTTTTGAAATAACATCATGAACCTCGGCAAGATGCGACTTGACAGGTTTCTTCTCGGCTGATTGAGGAATTGGGTCCATAATTTTCTCCGCTCTATTCGTTTGGGTAGTTGTGGACAAAGATGTTTCTTTCGAGTCAACAACGTCGCCAACTTTATATAATATCACATTACCAGTAAGAGCCTTGGATTTGTGAATATCTTCTTCGTCGGTCATATCAGGATCGTGCTCATCGCCAACCTCGATAATACAGGAAGCACCTCTGATATCCATAACAACACTACTCTTTGGAACTCTCAATGCTTCATTACTCAAAATCATAATTCTCACACCTCCATCGGGATACACAAGACTCCGAGGAAATTTGGTCAAGCCTAGCGCGACTAATTCCTCATAACGCTTGTCTTGTAATTTTCTATATTGAGCAGTGTCCTTTGGGATCAATTCGTATCTATCATCCCCCCCGAGGCGCTTAACTGTGGCACCATATGGGATATAAACTTCCATGGAGTTTACGCCAAAGCACTCAAACACAAGAACGTTATCGTGTCTGTCGAAGTGTACTGACGCGTGCTTCCGTGACGCCAAATTTAATGTGTCAGATACCACGACATCGCACATCTTGGATCTCCCAAAAGTAACCTCCTGGCCATCGTAAGGGATCTTGATCTTCTTTATTTTCTTTTTGGAGGAAATACGGGTCTTCTTTAACTTTTTGGCTTGATCCGCGACGTCAACGTACTCGTCATCTTCAATAGTATGGTAAGACGCGTCCAAGGGTTGAGTGAATTGAACCATTCTGGGACCGCTTTCTTCGAGTTTATCTTGAAATTCTTTCTCTTGCTGAAGATCAAGCGCTTTTTGTTCTTCCTCGGCCTCGTCTTCTTCATCTTCTTCCGAACTATCGACGCGTAAGTTATCTTCATGAATTGGTGAGCTGCTTCCTAAACCTCCGATGGAACTACTTGGATTTGGAGTAGGGTATCCGTCAAAGTCATCATCTTTGGCGAATTGAACGGACCTATTATATAATTTGGATTTGATATTGAAAGTGCTTTGAGGTTTGGCGGAAGACGCGTCATCTGCAATGAAGATGTCGTCAGATTCGAAATCTGAGTGTTCTTCATAGTACAAAGGAGATGATGGGGGAAAAGCTGCTTGTGACATATTGAAATAGCTAAGTCAATATCAATTCTTTTTAGCTTCTATTTGTAGTAAATGTTAGTATTTCGCGTCTTGATTTAGAGAGCCGAATGTTAACCCACCAGATACAACGTACCAAAAGAGACGCGACTTAGCAGAAAGATTTCAAAGAATATAGAATCAATGGAAGTGTTCAGGATTCTTTAGTATCTAATACCGAAGATTTCCAATATTATATACTTTGACCAAAAAGATAGAGAGAATAGGAAAAAACCAAAAAATCAAAAAAAAAAAAAATTATAAAGATTGATGGTATAACCAAACGCGCGTAAAAAATTATGTGTGGAATCCTACCCGGTTGCGACTTTGTGAAAACGCGTTAGTAGTAAATAAAAAGTAAACAAACCATTTCGCGGTCCTACAGCACAAAAAAAAAGTACTCTTTTATTAGTTAAAATTTTTTGAAAAATAATTGATTAAAGTCATAACATATCATTCTCTGGCTCTTCGGCAATAAAGGCATAATACAAATTATCGGCTTCGTCGGGAGTAATAATACATTCTAAAATATCTCTTGACAACCCAATGATCCCATCACTAAACCCATATTCTACACCATTAGTAAACGCGCTCTCCTCCTGAACTATTTGTTCTTTATTGCCATCGGTGACACTTCTCAAAGAATTTAATTGTCTGGCCTTTTGCTCACAATACTCATTAAAAAGAAACCCATCGTACTTGGAATTTAATCTTGCCTCGTTCAAAATTTCTATGGCAGAGTCGGGGGCCAAAATAGAGCTGAATGCAATTCTTGTCAATATTACCAGCATTTGTCTCTTCACATTGGTATTAATTATTGCATTTAGATTCCTGGAGTTTACCAGAATATTATCTTCACTCACATCATTATCATTCAGGAAAAATGGAGCCAACAACAAAATTATTGATGAGATCAAATCGACTCTTGGAGCCATCATCTCAGATCTTGGGTTTCTCATAATCAAATCCTGTTGGTATCTCATTTCATCTGTAAAATTTCTCACAAACTCGCCACTATACATGTAGGTCACTTGATTCACACCATCAACCGTCAAGTAATTTTCAAAACAGCTGATTAACAGCGACTTCAAGTAAAAGATATGCTTTTCGTGAGCTTTCTTATGATTCAAGTCAACTTCTTCCATGGTCCTTTCAGTTTCCAAACTTAACGGGAATGCTGTATAAACTAAATTTTTCGACGACTTAGAACAGGACGCGAGTGTATTAGACTCTGGAATAATCTCACTAAGTAGCTTAGTTTTCGAATTATTCCCAAGAGAGCGATTCAAACCAGATATAAATAATTGAGGTCGCGGTTCAATTTCGTGAGAAAGCAACGATAAGATTAATTTTATAAGCTCTTTATCACAAAATTCTTTTGAATAATCGTACGATTTATCAAATGAAGATAAGTTCACTGCAAAATTATCAGTTACTGAGGCGTAGAGAGCCTCAATCATGTTAACAGCGCAATTGATTGGGCAAGAAGATGATAAGCAAGATCTGATGAAATTCACTGGTACGATATCCATCCAAATTTCCTTGACATAGTCTGAGTCTTCATAACAAGCAGCTACTTTGCATGATGCTTCAAAGATATCCAGCGAGAATATTAAAATGAATGCCCTGATTACCACAATTTGATGATTTTCTATCACCCTAGTTGGCAAATAGTTTTCTGTTTGAGTTGCCATTGGTTTGGTATTGGAAAAATCGTGTGCGTCAATGGTGGAATCAAGTAATGTTAAATAATTAAGCGCAAGATCAGCAGAAAACTTCAAAACCACCTTTAAAGTATCTTTTGAAGCCGTTGAGCTTCTGAAAGTTACTGAATTATGTATCAATGCTAACAAGAATGGAACTGCAAGAAGTTCATCATTATTAATGAGAGCATTGCAAAAGTTCACCAAAATTTCTAAGAATTCTGATATCAAATCCAGAATTTTTATTTCGTTGTTGGTATTAACCAAAAATTCCATAATGCAAGAAGCTATGGAATCGGAGAATTTTTTCACTTTAAAACTTTCATAATTGTAATCAAAAGTAATACAAAGTTTTGCTAAGATGTCAAAAGTTTTTCTTGAACTTCCAAAAATACAATGGCTCCAAATACTCTCTATGAACAAGGATTTGTAATTTGGCTGTCGACGCTTAGGAATACTAGAAGTTAACTTCCTCTTGTCTTGATCCGATGATGGTTTTTGCTTCTCAACGGGTACCATTTCCATATCTTCGTCAATTGGTGCCTCTCCACTATTGGGTTTATTCTTCAATTGAGCTTTGGCAGAAGTAAATGAGGGTTTAAGGTTCTCGGGATTGTCAATACCTGTTTTTCTCCTTTTATTGGCGCCAGGATCTTTATGCAAATAGGGATTTTTCAACTCAGCAATATAGAAATGCTTTTCTTCCTCTAGTTTACTTACTTGATGCTGTAAGTCATTGATCTTCTGTTCCTTATCTTTACTGTATTCGGCATGTGTCTTTATAGCATTTCTAATCTGTTGAGTTTTATTTTTTTCAACTTCTTCCAATCTTGCCCTGAGAATCGCGATTTCACCAACTGCTTGCAAATACTTTGAGTTCAAGTTGACTAAATCGTTCTTCACGACATCAGAATTTGGAGGAGTATTTCGGTTCGCCAGTTGGTCATTCGAGTCATTATTGTTTTCAGAGCTTCTGGTATTGTTCTTGGGGGCATTATCTCTTTGAGTGTCCAATATTGTGAAATTTTGCCTTTGGGTAGCCTGGGCAAGAGTTGGTATCTGTGTCCAATCTCTGGGCTTTTCTGTCAATGCAATGAGCTCAGCTTCGTCTTCATCATCAAAGGAGTCCTCGAAACTATTGTCTAGGTCCATAGCTTACTCATCTTTTTGCTGGCGTGTAGTATTTGGTTGTTTTAATTGCATGATGAAAGAAGACGATGATGTGCATTTTTTTTTTGTTGTTTGTTTATCCCGCGCAAATGGTACCGTCTGCCTGGGACATTCTTGAAAACGGTACAACAAGTTACTTATTGCAAGGCTTGGCTTTTCTCTCTCTTAAGCCAGCTCAAAAAAATTTCAGTAGACTAAAGATTTTCCTTCTTATGCCTTACACTGTTATATTTTTCTGTTTCAAGTGCGTAGTTTACTCCGTCAATTCACTTCGCCTGTACCGTCTGTGAATCGGTACCATTCTACTGGATCGACATTTTGATCCCACACTCCAGTCAAGGAATTCAAGGCAACATTTTTCGATCAAAGTGGACATTTGAGAGGCAATGCCCACGAAACAGTACGAAAACTGCTATGATAAGGAAATGAGGGCTTTCCAAATACAGTATTTCTTGAACTTTTATAAAAATGGCGTGCCGCGTTATCTTGGTCATCATTATGGAATATAAATACTCATGCTTTCTCTGAACTTTGTTTGAATGAACATTGTCTAATTTAAAATATCATCATTAACATTTCTACTTCTATATCAGCTTTCAATCGACCAACCGATTATCTTAATCCTTTTGCTTCTCAGCCAACAAATCACAAAAACTTTTATCAAAAATGCAATTCTCCGCCGTTATTTCTATCGCTTTGGCCCTCACTGTTTCCACTGTCAGCGCAGCTCCAATTCCAGTAAATATTCAAGAATACCTCATAGAAAAAAGAGATGCTGGTGACCATGTTGCTATCAATGATGGTGTGAACTCTCAATAGATAATATATTATGAGATACAACACCAACACCAAAATTCTATTCTCTTTGATTCTTCTCTGGCGAGAGCTTACAAGCACTCCTTCCGCTAACATTTGGTTGCTGTCATTTTGCTTCATTTTTTCATTTTTGCTTCAATCTTGATCTCTAGATCTCTGTATTATAATTATTGATGCTTTTCCCTTCATAAGCATGATAACTCTTCTTGCATTATTTGCATTCTTTGCATTGTTCTCCATTCTTTGATTTATCATAGTTTTCTATAGTTCTATTTTTTATATTCTATGTATAGCTGGTCTAAACATAAATAAATTGTTATTCATTATTTTTTTATTAATATCTGAACATTTTTGTAAACGATGATTATCCTTGGTCTATTACCAATTCCTTGAAATCTAAGTTTTATAGATTACTGTATTAAATTGTTTCAAATAAACTAGACTACTATCTAAAAGAGTTATAGTTTCGGTGAAGAGACAGTATTCATTATTTGGCATAGATCAAATGAAATGCAGATATCCTTCTCCCTGGCTCCCTGTTTTAGGAGATCGTTTTCATTCAAGGAAATTTCCTCGAATGCTACTAAACTATGGTTACCATGCACCTTGGATCCATAAATGCCATTTTGCTATTAATAGTAAAAAAAAATCATGGCAGTGTTTGAATGGAGAAAAGTGCCAGAGTACTTGGTAGAATTGGAAAAACAGGGATTCTCGAAAGTGCACATTACCACAATCCAGTAACGAATCCCACGGATATATCAAACATATGTACGCACCAGCAGAATTGGAATGAATGGCGCGACAAGAGGTTATTATTACCGTACTATTTTTAGGAAAAGGCATTATTCGAATCCCAAAGAATTCATTAATGATATTTCAGGTAAACTTTGTAGAAAATTGATATATAAGGGATAGCTTAACCCCTGCTTTGCCAAATCATTTCAGGTTTCTCTTTGTCATTATCATCATCATCATCACTAAATCACAATAATCAGCTCCTGATTCTACAAACACTCTTTAAAGCTACTTTAATTTTCAAAACCTCATCTACAATGCAATTCTCTACTATCGTCTCTACCGTTGTTGTCGCTTTGGTTGCTTCTGTTTCTGCTGCTCCAATTCCAGTCAATGTTCAAGAACTTCTTATGCAAAGAAGAGATGTTGAAGCTCACATCTAATTCTTATTGGGAATTTACAATAGTTAAAAGGAAAATAACTGCCTTTTTCACATCAATTCATTTATTTAACCTTTTCTTCCATGTCAAAATGATTTGACATATATCAGACGCTCCGTGCTTCAGTGTATCATATTATTTGTATTATTACTGCTTCTATTATCACTCTTATTATAAATCTTTCTTGTTCAATTCTTCTTCAGTTTTGCTTATTATTGTTTATTTATTTTATTTTTTTCTCTGGAATTTTCATTTTACTCATTTTGATTCTAGATTGTTGGCTAGCTGGTTCTATCCTCAATATATTGTTTCAGACATGGTTTCATATTACCAAAAACGGCAATTTCGTAAATGTTCTTTGTGTTTGATACAAGCAACAAAACATTATTGTGCGCATTATTATTAAGATAATTTATATCATCATCAGCAATATCTCCATGATCCTCATGAATTTTATCCTGTTTTACTATCAATTATTAAGGAAACTCACCAACTTTTTACTTTGCCAGTGGATCGTTTCCGCATAATACGCATGTCAGGAAGAAAATAATATACATCAAAACATTTACACCACACAATATGTGAATCTATAATTTGTTCAATGGTGTTTAATTACACCACTTCTGGTGAAGCTCAACTCCAGATCTCTGCTGTTCTGTTGTTGTTGCGTTTGTTATGACGACTTTCATGTGCTTAGTTGTAGGAAAAAAGGCGCTTCTGATACGTTACCAGCATCAAGTACCAAACCTGAAATGGATCGAATTTACGATAATGCCGAACCTTTTTTTGATTCTTCTCCTATGTATTGTAGTTATTTTAGGAAATATTCGGCATGGACCAATTCTGGCTATGTTTTATCCTTGGATCTTTAAAACAGTAGCATATCGTGGGAATGTTTTAAATATATACCATCACATACATTTTCTGACACACCCACATCCGCTATATAAAGCCCCGGTGAGGTCCCACTTTTCACAATTCACATCACTCCCTTTTAATATCATTAAAACATCTTCAACACAAAAACAATCTAATAGTTCTACAACTATCCTCTTCACATCTTTCTGAACTAATTAACTACACAATCAAAAATGCAATTCTCTACTCTTATCTCCACTGTTGTTGTTGCCTTGGCTGCTTCTGTTTCTGCTGCTCCAATCCCAATCAATGTTCAAGAAATCATCTTTGAAAGAAGAGCTTCTTATGGTGAACTTTAATTATGGTAATTCCACTCGACACTCCATTCTATCCTGGCTTATTCGGTAAATAATTGGCCCAAAAAGGATTCCAACTTTCTCTCGGTTCATCCTCTTTATTCACTTCTACAAGTTCTTTTCAAAACATCCCACACTTTGCAAACTAGATTTTTTCCAAATGTTTTCCAATTAGTTTTTTCATTTCCAATTTCTTAGACAGTTGTTCGTCTGTGTATCATATTTTCTACTGCTCTTTTCATTGCCTCTATATTTCTTCTTCTTCTTTTTATTCCAACGAGTTTTTAGTAGCTGGTTCTACTGCATCAATACAAATTTTCTTCTTTATAAGTTCATTTCATCTATTAATGTAATATCATAAAAACCACACCTGAGTGTCAAAAAAAAAAAAAAAGCGGCATCTCAAGATGTTTATTGGGGGTATACTTAATCATCTTACATCTTCAACACACCTTAATATAACGCAACATATTATAAAATTCACTAGACAAAAATATAGATCTTTAAACACATCGTACGCGCCATTCAACTAATAAAAGTAAACAAAATTGGATCAGACCATCCCAATTAATCCCACCTTCCGGTCAAAAGGACTGGGAACCAAACTAAACGTCCAAAAGAGCCGCCCCATAATAACCAAGGGGCTCAAAGAATTAAAAAACCGTAACATCAAAGCTTCCAACCCGCATTGGAGTGACGTTCAAATAAATCAAAGTTATAAATATTGACTGGATAAATTAACAATTATAAGTGCAATTCAAGTAAAACAGGCAATCTTAAAGAATCCTTTCTGAAGATTGCATTTCGTGAGCAGTATTGATAACATCGTGGGGTTTGGTAACCATATCTTCAACTTCGATTTGTCTCAAAACCTCTGTCTCATGTATTTCTCTCAACATTGAGAGTTCATCATCGCCATTAATCGAAGTCATTGAGATGATGGAGGAGCTTCTACGGTGTCCAGTGCCAGCACTTGGTGGGTACTTTGATGATTCGTCGAACACATTGGCACAGTCGCACCACATTTCCCTTGGGGTAGAGCCCATTGCAAGCTTGGTGTGTTCTTCACATTCGGCACCGCAAGACACCCAACTTTTCTTGTCTATTTATTGGAAACAGTCAGTATTAATCTCTAATATTATTGTTATGATCTTCTTCCACATGGTGCTCGTCTTCCGACTCCCTATTCCTCACCAACATTCTTCGTGGATTTATAAAGCTACTCACTGCAAAAATAGCACACAGAGCCTTCACACATCGTGGATAACAGTCTTAGTTTGAATTAGGTTAGATATTAAAATAAAAATAATATAATGACAATTGTTTGTGGTGAGTAGCAAACAATTATGAAAAAGTATTAGCGAGAGCAAACCATCAACTTTATACTACAATTCTACTGCCAAATAAGTACAAAATAAATAGAGTAGCTACCCCAAGAAAAATACCCACATTCCGGGGTGTTAGTGAGGTCACTCCACATTGGTAATTTTTCTTATACGTTAATTTACTTATTCATTTATTGTTCCTCGGCCAGAGTTAAAGTTTACTTGGTTGCTGAGAGATAAGCATTAGGGTGGGGTGCGTCAAAAACGATGATCACATTTGTTCTTACTGATCACTCTTCCGATTTTTCTTTTTTCTTTTTTCTTTTTTTTTTCTTTTTTGACTCGTTTCCCAATTTCAAATCATATTTATGATATCTAATCATTTGATAGAGTGTATGCTTGTACACATACAACGTACAGTTCACTAGAAATTGTTGCCTGCGTAAATCGCCCCACATTTCGTCGATCTTTCCCCAGATTTCGAGATAACGAAAAAAGAAAAGAAATATTCCAAGAACTACGTGTGGACAAATTTAAAAATAATAAAGTATCAACGTTAAATAATGAAGAATTAGATAGAGGCAAAAATAATATAATATTGCAATATAATATTGCAATATAATATTTATAATATAGTATTAGAGTATTAGAAACTTTCTAGAAGACCAAATAAAAAAAAAATTAGAAGTAAAAAATAAAATAAACCACTAACATTGCGAGTGGCAAGAAAAATAAAATAATACAATAAACGAAACAGAAGAAGGAAAATAATAGTAAGAATAAAAAAAAAAATATTACACATTGTCTCAAAGAACCACTAAAACATTCTCGCTCTCCAATGCTTTTTCAATTTCCGACAATAACTTCTCAAAGATCACCGAAGATCCTTTAACTTTCTCAAACTCCAACTTGGATCCCCCGCCCCCACTAACCACTCTTTTCTTCCCCTTGATGTTACCATGATCATAAACGAATATCTTAAATGCAGTGGTCTTCTTCAAGAACAGTTTAGAGTTGTTGTTCTTGATACCACCACTAATCACATTGTCCTTAACTTTGACATCTCTAATTCCATACTTTTTCCAATTCACTAATAACGATTTGATAGCCATAATTGATTCTGTGCGGGATAAAGTCAATGTCAATTCATTATTCTTATTACTATTGATAATATAACTTGATCTTTTTGCTTCTGACGCGCTATTATCAACCAAAGGTTCAGCTTTTTTCGAAGAAGCAAGTGACAAACGGTGATTATTGGTGGTGAAAGGTTGTGGTTCGTCTCTAGCTTCAGTAATGGTTTTCAAAGCATCTAAATTATCTATAGTGGTCTCAGGACTGGTAGCTGGTTTCTTTTTCCCACTAAGTGACAATCTTCTGAACAAAGAATTGTTTTTGGATGGTTTTGGGGATTCTAAAGCGGTTGGGATATTCTTTGCCAAGATAGCAGTGATGTTTCTACTGCTACTTGGAACGCCGTTGGTAATCAAATTACATGATGAATCATTACTATTGTTGAAATCCTTGAAAACTCTGACTTTACCATCCTTATTATCAACATTTTTCTTCGATAATTCAGCAGCAGCGGCAGCAATCATTGCCATCGATTCACTGTTTTTCAAAAATACTGATTTTTCATCATTAAGAATTTTGCGAGTCAAAGGATTGGTGGCGGTTGTATTATCATTGTCAAAATTATAAGTCTTATGGCGGCTCATTACCTTGGCATCTTGTAAAAACGGACTTTTGGAAGTATCGGTTATTTCCGGTACAGAATCTCTGTAATAATCTTGATAATTAATTTCACAATTCAAAGTTCTTCTGACTAAATCTCTTGTGGAATCCCCAATGTTGGTATTAAGCAAAAGAGAGTCATCAATTGGGTTAGATCGAGGATGCAAATCATTATCATCATAATCTTTCAAGTCAAATTTATTACTTGTTGGAGTGACAAATTCAAAATCATTTTCAAGATCCTCAGTAGTCTCATGATCAAAAAAGCTGGCTTCTTGATTGTAAACCTCTTGGAATCTAGATTGTCTCCTAGTATTAACCATCCCACCATTACTAATTTGCTTATTTTTAATTAGCCCCATTTTTCTTACTTGCACTTGGCCACCATTATACATGACCGCACCATTTTTTTGTTTATCAACATCAACCTCCTTAGATCCAGCACTGGTGTTTCTAGTGGCTGGTGCAGATTCATTTGGTAAAACAGTTGGTTCAAAAATATCGTTGGATGGGGTGAAGAGCAACGAGTCGCTAGAACTTTGGAATGATGAGGGAGTGGTGGCTGACCTGATGGTAGCACCAGTAGTAGCAGTGCCTCTTCTGGTATTTCTAGTCACAGCAGGAGTCGGTGATGACGCATCTTTATCAAAATATCTTTCGCTATCAACATTCAAACCTGGATCAAGTCTCGAAATTGGACCCCTACTGATGATAATGTTATGTCTATCCAAATTCTTTTTGTCAACCAATTGTCTTATCTCATCTGGAGTCAAAACACTAGCACTTCTATTAGCTTTAGCGACGGCAGTAGCAGCAGCAGCTTTCTGCTTTTTCTTTTCTTGTTCCAATCTGAGTTTTGCCAATCTAGCCTCTTCCTGTGATCTCAATTTCTCTTCCTTTTGTTCCCTGGTTTTCCGTTCAATATAAGATTCGCCAAACATGTTTTGATAATTCTCGTGGGTACGTCCAAAAAATTGATCACAAATCAGTTCAAATTCAGATTTGGTTTTATTAGCCATAGTGTCGATATAAACTCTGGTGGAATTGCGAGACATTTTAGTGTTAGCGTAATGGTAATTAGAAAGAACTCTGGAAGACAAAGTAGATCTCATGGATCTCCGGGATGAGGAACCTTTCATCGATCTAACACTTTCATGCTTTTTTGGTTTTGAACTTTTTTCACTTTTAGAAGAAGCCTTGGAGCCTTTAGATTTCTTGGATTTAGAACCCTTTGATTTAGTAGGGGACACAGAATGATAATAGCCATTTTCATCATTCAAAATCATAGAAGAAGTCTTATAACGCTTGTTTCTCTTTGGAGAAACTTTGTAGTTGACAGAATAGTTCAATGACTTTTCGATTTCTTGTTCCAATTTCCGTTGTTTCTCCTGTTCTTTCAAAGAAATTCTGTTGACTTCATCATTTGAATGCTCAAAGTCAAAATTGTTGCCGCTAGTGGAGTTGCTATTGTAAGTCAACTTTGGCGGCTGAAGCTTCTTCTTTTCTGAAGGTTTTGATGATTTACCATTCTTAACTTCTTGGGACTTCTGTTGAGTTTGCTTCAATGGTGGTGGAGCTTTTTTCGGCGGTTCTGATTTTTCTTGTTTTGTTATTGACATTTTTTTCTCTCTTGGAGGTGATACAGATTGTGCTGCTAACTTCTCTTCTTTATCATTTAGCCTTAGGTTTTCATACCCACCAGTCAAATCGTCGATTGATGATTTAATTTTCTTTTCTGTAAACCTAAATACTGGAACCCCTGGTGATACCACGTTAATTGCTTCATCATCATCTCCAAATTCAATTCCCTCTTCTTCATCGTAGTAATCATCGAAATCATCATCGAAATCTTGAGCTTGGGAAATGTATAGATGCGATTTTCTTGAATGCATTATCTGAGACCTAGAAGGATACCAATTGTCTACAGGCCCATCATTTTGTAAATACTGGCTCAAGTTCAAAGACCCATTGTATGAAGCAATACTGTTGCTTTGTCTTACCGCCATTGGGATATTATTGTTTGGGTTATAGTAACTGGATATACTCTTGTTTGATCTCATATGAGCTTTGCTGTTACTAACAAAACTTCTACTAGACTTCATTTGGCTTTGACTGATTCTGTTTCTCGAGTATCTGTAAATTGATCCGCTGTTGTACAATGATCTTTGGCTTTTATTTCTGCTCATTGATGACGATTGTTGCTTATGGTGGAAAGAATTCTTCTTTTTTCCATTATTGAACGAAATATTGCGTCTATGAGAGGTGGAAGCAATAATACTGATGTTAGAATAAGCTTTTGTCATCTTCAGCTTATTAAGATGAAGCTCGGCAGGATAAGATTCTTCCAAGTCTGATTCCATATCAAAGTGTTCATATTCAAAAGATTCTTCCATAGGGGATTTTGTCAAATAAGTGGAAGAGGTATTATCAAAGCCAATAAGTAAAGAATAGAAAACTTTATCAATGTTAACCTTATTATTAACCAAGTTACTGATGATATCAGTCTCTGCTTTTCTGTTATGACACAAGATTTTTAAATGATTCAAAATTCTTCCGCTGATGTTTTTTGGATTTGACTGAATCCTCTTATTAAAATTGAAATCATTGATGATCAACTGGTTTTGTTTATTTGTTTTGATCAAGTCTTGGTTGATGGAATTGGTGAAAAGATTGATGTTGGAATAAAAATCATGTTGCGATTTTTCAGTTGAATAGAAACCGATATTATATTTTTTGAATAAATTGGATTTCAATACCCCTTCGGAATCTAATCTTTGTTCTGGATCTAAGCATAACAATCCACTGATTAAATCCTGGGCTTCAATTGAGAGATCTGAAGGCATTTCAAACTTGCCATGTTTCACTTTCATTAATAGATCTTTGATATTATCGTTATCAAATGGCAATCTACCAGTCATCAATGCATAGAAAATAACACCACAAGACCACATATCTGATTTTAACCCATTGTAAGGAACACCAGAAATGATTTCCGGGGCGGCATAATGAGGAGAACCACAAGTAGTTTCTAGCAAGAACGTTGGTACTTTCTTAGTGGTGCTAGTTGTACTTGGACCCTTTGAACTATTCATTTCGTGGGCATTGTTTATTCTTCCGGAATTCTCGCTAGGAGTATTAGAGTATTTCAATAATTCTAGGGTGGCCATTCCAAAATCTGCTATTTTCAAATGCATTTCACTGTCGATCAAGATATTTTCTAATTTCAAATCACGATGAATGATACCCCAATTGTGAAGGAAGAAGACACCATTGATCAATTCGTAAAATACACGGACCGCCAAAGGTTCGGGTAAAGGATCGACTGATACCAAGTATTCAAATAACTCACCGTTGGATACATATTCAGTGATTAGATATAAATGATTTTTTGATTCATAAACATCATATAGTTTCAAGATATTCTTGTTGTCTAAAAGCTTCAAGATGATGATTTCTCTTTGGATACCATAAGGCAAACCGGCGGCGTCGATAGCATTGGGGGACAACTCTTGTGGGTCCAAATGGTTTTTGTTCACAATTTTGATAGCCGCCTGTTGACCTGTTGATTCATGAGTGCCTAATATGACCTTTGAAGTTGAGCCTCTCCCCAATTCTGGACCAAATTTCCAAGGGCCAATCTTTTTGTTTTGATTGGGGTGGTAATGGCTATGTATCTGGTGGGTGTTGTGGGAAGACGTGATCAAAGACGAGGCAATTGACGTTTGGCTTTGGTAAGCAGCCATCAGGGACATGTTGATAGTGATATTAGTATACTTATCGATGTTTTGGTTGACTGGCCGTGCTATTACTCTAATGGTTTCTTTATATCTGCTATTATTATTGGGTGCTCATAGGCTGGGATGCCGTCTTTTGCTTAGTTTTCCACCGTGCTTTGATCTGGTAAAAACAATGTGAGAATGTCAAAGCGAGGGGGTCTGAAAGTGAAAGGCAAACACTGGGGACGATATAAAAGAATGACCGCAGGTATAAACAATCCAATTTGTCTTTTATGCTTTTCTATAAGGGGACTACTCATACTCAAACAGTTGCTTGAACCAGAAATAAACAGGAAAACAATCAAATAAACAAAAATTCAGAACTCGTGTGCGGATAGCAATTACAGTTTGTGTATGTTGCTGCAAGGCGGGGCGTCTTCGGACGCGCTTTTGGTTTGTCAGGAAAGAAAAAAACTGAAAAAGAGTGTGCCTGCCAGGATATGTCACGGCACACACAAAAGCAATAACAACTACATTCACCACCACCCACTATTGGGGGGAGAGGAGGAAATCTTGAGATGTGGCTTTCCCCCTACTATCTCCGTCATCATTCACATATTCCCCAATTCTCAGTCAGAGTCAAACACCAGGACGTTTCTCTGGAGTATTTGTCTTTCCCAGTATATACGCTGTCCGTCTCTGTACGTAGGTTGCTTGCAAGCAACAAGACGGTAAACCCCCAAAAGCAGTGAGCAGAAAAATTAATGCCGATTTGAGTTGTAATGTCCTAACACTTTGTGAAATATGCACGGGGGGTTATAAATATATCAAAAAAAAAAGAAAAAGAAAAACGCAAATGTCGAACTTTATCGAAAATGCAAACTTTCTAATAAATACCCATAACAACAAAAAAGCAGGGAATACGGACGGATCTTCCGTAATCCCAGCGGGATTATTCTTCATCTTATTACCATTATTTGGGCTCTTGATAGCGATCGATTTATCATATCTGAATATTAATTTAATTCATCCTTAAAAAAAAAATAAAACAAAACAATAGGTGAAACGTTGTAGCTTGTTGACAACTTTTTTCCGCCGTTTCTTCGATAATATATTATGTAATCCGAGTAGTGATGGGCTGGAGACCATGTTATCGTCTGGCTTAACTGGGATCACAAACATATTGAATAATCAGGGAGGCTTATGTTAAATTATTTGCTGGCCTAATTTGATGAATTTATTTATTTAGGTTGGTGATGCTCATTATCGTCAATGAACTAATTTCGCTTGACGTGCCAGCACCTAATTAATTACTTGGCATTTATAACGTATTGCATTCAAGATATCTTATACGCACCGCCAAAGCTTTATTATTATGATAAGATATCATTCAGAAGTTAAAGTAACAATAATAACATGAGTTGAAGAAGAAGAAGAAGAAGAAGAAAGTAGATCATTATAAAACTAGACACTTCCGTGATATTGTCAAATATCAGTTCTTTATATTGATAAATTACACTAGTTGAGTATCTAAATAATAGAAAAATTAAAATGACACAATATTCTATTTTATTTATTTTTGTAGTATGTTTAAGCACATAGGTAATTTTGTTTTCTTTTTTCCTTCCTTTCACTGCTTTCTGATTCTTTACAGAGCTTCCTCTTTCACTATCAAAATTCCCAAGCACAATCTAAAAATATGTAAAACATTGATGAAACGCCTTTGTGTAGTTCTAAATATAAATGGCAATAAAAAAAAGAAAAGAAGTTTCTAGCAATATTCGTGCTGAAGATTATATTTTTATTGATATACAAGAAAGCTTCTATGGCCAAAACGCGTTCATGTTTCAAGAAATGAAATATCGGCTTAACATGACGCTTTTTTAAGGATTCCCAGAGAAATATCTGTAATACCTAGAATGGGTATTCGAATCTCACTTGATAGGTGCTTTATTATCACAAGACACGTTCACATCTCTCATCTTTGGTTAGATTTCACCCTATTGACGCGTTCACCAAATACTTATATCACTGAAAAGACATTAAAGAAAGTAACCACCAAAAAAATCATAAATTTATGTATTCATACCACCAAATACTTTTGACTTTTTCAGTGGACCCTGTATTATAGCTATTTAGTTTGTATAAATGAATGGAAAGTTTCAATGTGAAAGATTGATAGGGAATCCTTTTAAGATAAAATAGAGTTACCAATAAAAAATAAAGATAGGAAATTCTCGAAATAATTTCAATCTAGAATGCATTTTAAAAGCAATTATTCTTCTTGACTTTCAGGTAAGAGGTTTTGATTTCATAGGAAGTGATGAAACTACATAACGCATTTTCTTTGATAAGGTGCTTTCAATTATTTGTAAACAATTATGATGTATATTATTATTAATAAAAATTTCATTAAAATTTCCAGTATATATTCATATTAAAATTTCATTCACATTTTCAATGTGTATTCAAAACGCTCTAGTTATCTTTATATTTTCGGAACAGACTTTACGAAATTGAAATCGAGAAAAAGGAACATAACATCTTCCCCAATTTTGCGCAATACTGAACTAATCGACATAAATGAATGTTTGAAGTATTTATTCTCATTGGAGGGAAATTTTGATTTTAGTGTTATTATAGATGACTGTATGGTTGCTTAGAAAAATGAAAACAAAACAACGTCGTTCTCAACTTCCGATGTATAATGCGAGTTAATTACACAACTAGGGATTTTTTGATATACAATTTTGCTCATCCGAAGCCTATATTACTAGATAGTGAAGGGTGTTGGAAAATAGAACAATAATCAAAAAACTAATTAAACAATGAAAACTAAATTACATCAAATTCATCTTTTTTGTTTGGCCGCCCTCATTAATCTGAATTATTAGATCAACAAAAAAAAAAAGAAAAAAAAAAAACCAAGCGCTCAGTATAAACAAAAATCAAATACTGAGTAAACTCACATCGTATCTACAACACAACATCCATCACCGACAACTTCACATTCGACCAATTTATTGAATCAAGTGGTAAAACAGTGGCACTGCATTTAGAGACAACCACCAATTTGTTCACGGTGGGCTTCGATGACATCACCATCTTCTAAATCCAAATCATCTGGGGTGTTTTCTGGGCTGACTCTTTCACCATCACTCAAGAATCTCAAACTATCAAGAGATTTACCTTGTCTTTTGCAAAAGGCTTCCATCAATCTTTTCATTGGAGTGGATCTCTTGATCTTGAAGTAAATTTCAGAAGAACCATCACTGACCTTCAAGTTGATATGTTGTTGACCTTCGGCCTTGACATCTGGCTTGGCTTCAGCTTCTTCAGACATGTTGATATTATTAATTGGCTAAAATAATAAGGGTTAGTTAATGATACTTTCTCGTTTTACTTTGCACCATAACTTCCTGAATAATGGAAAGAAAAAACAGTGCGGATTTATTTTTTGGCGATCACTGAAGGTCGTAATTCCAAACTTAGAGATGAAAACTATTATTAGAGACCATGTTGCACATAATTTCTCCTATTTGATCTTCCGTGGCAAAAAACAAAAAACAAAAAAAAACTAGTGCAGACCAAATAGGGACTCACTGAGAAGTAAAAACAATGGTGATACCCAAAAATACTGATCAATAGTATCAAATTGATAACCCTTTTCTTAGGTCCATTTTTTCATGATGACCTCCCAGAAAATTATGTTCTACAGTACCCATTTTAATTCCTCATAAACCGCATGGCTGAACTGGGAAGTTTCGTCCCACCAGTACAGCCATCACTCTCTATTCCTTTTCTATCTCCAAATTAAAATCGTTAAAAATGGTCTACCATATCAATATAAAGAAATACTCAACACATACACTTTTAGTGTTTGATTTTGCGGAACCTACTCAAGCCGATTTGAGATAATTTTTTATTTTTTATTTTGGCGTCTTGTTTTATGAAAGCCAGGACTCATTTTTCGTGTCTCGCACATTCGGTTACCCGGAGACATATATCCGGGTGACAACATTGACATACCCCAATTCTGCACTGTTATCAATTGCCAACTTCCCAGAATATTCACAGCTTATAAACTTGGATCGCCGCAAAACTGAGCTTACAATGAATTGCTTGTTCTCTGAAACTTATTGTAAGTCAATTTCCGCGCACGATTAATACATGTATGGCAAATTGTGCGCTTTTTTTATAGTCCCTTCTCAGGGCCCTGGCTCAACTGTGGTCTTATAGATTATACATGTTTTGTATTATTATGTTTCCTACAAGGCGTAATGATCTTAGTTTACTTCCTATCCAATACACAGGCTATTACTGTGAATTAATGCTCTCTTGATTGATATGTATAAAAAACTACTAACCGCACAGCAAACCAATTTTATGGGATTTTAAGAGAAAAATTTCCTGATGCACATTAAGATAGAAAGAATCATACACAAACATCGACAAATAATAACTGAATATAACCAATACAATAAATAAAATAAATAAAATATGAGTGATTCATACTCAAGGTATCAGAAAAAGCCTAAAGGGATTCATAAACCATCTTCCTCTTCCACTACTAACTCAAGATCTTCCGATCGACGGCTTGCTGCTGGTCGAGCTGCCGCTAGTTTTCTTCACGCTAATAGTGATACAGCGTTACCACAGAAATTAGCTGTTGTATCGCCGCAGTTTTCATATGTACAATCTCAAAGAAACACTGCGACAGAAAAGAGCAAATCTGATCCAAATTTGACAGTTGAGAGAAAGGTTGGTGATCATAAATGGCAAGATAAATCACTCTTGGAGTGGGATCCCAAACATTTCAGACTCTTTGTGGGGAATTTGGGACCAGACGCCAATGACGAATTGTTATACCGATCATTCGGGAAATATGAGAGCTTGTCAAAATGTAAAGTTCCAATGGATAACAAATCAGGACAGAATAAAGGATACGGGTTTGTGGCATTTGTTAGTGCCGATGACTACTTTAAAGCGTTTAAAGAAATGGATGGCAAATACGTTGGCCAGCATCCCGTGAAGTTGAAAAGAGCACAGACGGAGATTAAAGTGGTAAAGAAGAAGAATAATAGTAGAGGGAAAAGGAAATGAATGTGATGTAGAAGTTTGAATATGCATGATGCCTTCTAAAAGCATGCGTCCAAAAAAAAAAAAGATATGAGCAAAGAAGCTTATTATTCTATTATGCTTCAGCCACTTTGCCCAGTTCATGAATTCAAATTTCATAATTAAGACTCCCAGGTTTTGCCCAGAAACTACATAGAAAAGGTTCTTTGACACATTCTGACAGGATGAGTATTGAAATTGTGGAGTAAATTGAGCTATTTTCTAAATTATTGGTTACACATAGGAATATAAGTTGAATCTTGTTTTGTGATAAACATCGTAGTCGTTACAGCAACTGGATGTACTTAAATACAGTGAGAGCCAGACAAACTATTGAGCAGAAGCTTCACAGAAACATCTAATCTAGATCATCTACCATGTATCGAATTAATCTACTCAAACAAGAGGAAAAGGACAAATTTATAATAATCAAATTAACTTAAAAAGATCTTCAAAAGTGTCGCTCTCTAAATCAAAAGCCTTTAGATCCAAATATTTCTGCTCAAATTCCTTGTCTTCCCCTTCACAAGACAATATCTCTTCTTCTCCATCAAACAACCATTGACAGTCTAACCCTAGTAGCCGCATTACATAGTACTTCTTCTTCCACTGTACTAGATCCAGATTATAGAAGAGAATGATTGAATAAATCATTGCTTTACTGACAAGGCCAGGTGGAAGTCCCCCATAGCCAGTTCCAAGACTAGGAAGCACAATCGTTGAAATAGCGGAGCCGGCATTTGAAATTATAGCCTCACCGACATTGTCTTCCTGAGATATTGCGTCATTTTTTGATTTCAACACTCTGTTATGTTCTTCAACTGCAGCAAAAATATTCCAACACTGATCCACGACCCATCTGGTAATGTCGAGCGCATTATGCATTGGCAAATTATGTGGGGTTCTCATGGTGGGAGAAACCAAGATATATCTTCCTTGGCATTTTTTCCAGGCTGGCGAGTCAAGATGAGGATGGAATAGTGTGTGATAATGAGGATAAAGTTTCAAGTTTTCAAACTTTAGAAAATCAATAATTTTGGGGACTTGCGGGGGTAGATACCCGTTGAATGTTGATTTTGAAAGATGGTATTGTATAATTCTCTGGGTTTGAGAAAAGGAACCTTCGGAAGAAATTGCCTTTGCTTGATCTACTACGCGAAGATTCTCTATATCAGTAATGGAATTTAACTTTTCATTAGAATTCCCAGAAGGATTAAAATTGATTATACTTTCGTAGCTGTCATATTCTGGAGCAAAGAGCTCAGCGAGGTACAAATCGTATCCGCCGTTCATATATCCGAATGAATTAGCTGGTGATACAAAACATGAGACTCCTAAATTATCTTCACCTTTTTCACGGTCTTCTAATTCAAGATCTTGAACTCCACCACACTCTACACCCAATTTGAAATCTAGACTATCAGCGCCCCTGAGGCCCAACTTTTTTCTGTATTGGAGATAATTGGAATAATGTGTCTGCCAAAGCTTGCAATTTTTTTGATTTGTAGAAAGCAAGACAATGTTCATGATGCCCTTCTTTCTGTAGTCTGGGATGGTATAATCATATATACGATACTAATTTACTCATGTGAATCATTACTAAATGTTGTAAAATGAATAGCCCATTTTTGAATTTGAGATATAAGTGCGCTTAGTACCATAAAACGTGATTCTCTTTATACTTAATGAGTTATTTTGAGATACTGTCTATAAGTGGTAGCAGGCGACGAGAACAATAGAAAAATGATTGCTTCTAATCAGATATTAGCGCATAATATTCTATGTTTATGCCCAGGAGAGTGTTTGGTATCAGAATTACAGTGTAATATACCTTGGGTCATTATGAATTTTTGTGACATTAAATAAAAGAAGAAATCACAAGCCCATTCTACTCATTAGAGTTTGCCGTACTCCTGTTTTGCATTCATGGAAGGATCACTATTGTGTTTAAATCCCCTCGGAACGGTGGCTGCAAAGGGGGAAATGGATCCAAACTTCATGGTTTTCATTGGGTAGCTTAACCAACGTGGAAAAATAATATATATGTATAAACACAGAAGGCACCACTAATAACAGCCATGGGAGTACACAAAACTCAAAAACACAAGCACAATGTATGCACGCCCATGACGTCTCTGTGTTGTTTTTTTCCGTGTTGACATGAAAAACAAAACGCGGGGAACCGAGAGTTGAAAGGTGGTGTCAGGGGTCACCCTGACAATAGTGTCAATGATTTCGAATGGAGAAATAAATCTGATTGCGACGTTTTTTTTCTTGGTAGTGGTGGGGGGATCAGTCTTTTTTTTTACCCTAGAAATAAATTGTACAAGAATCCACAAGAATAGGTTCATTTATTCTTAGATAGTTTTGTACTGTCAATCAAACACAAACAAAGAAAAAAGTTAGTTTTTGGCCAGGACTACTGGGTGCTATAGAATAAATATCATTTGACGCTTGCCGCTTTAGAGTTCATCTTTTGACAGCACTAACTAAGAGGCATCGAAGAAGAAAAAAGTTAAAAACTGCTCTTGAACGTCGAACTGCCTTTCAAATACCCAACAGTCTTTTCTTCAGCAGTCCTTATTCTTAATATAAATAAATCTGTGAGGAAGTAGAAAAAACAGAAAAACAACGCCAAGGTAATCATAGATCCATCACTTCGTCAATCATCTTGTCTTTATATCTACCAAGAGGACCGACAACAACGAGCGATTCTATATCCAGCAATAATAATGAATATCATTAACCATCCCAATGTTACTTCTGGGCAGCAATACGTTGTCAAAAGTAATCCTGGGATAGATTTCCAAGATACGACCCCATTTGGGGCAAATATCGCCACTACCACAAACGGTGCTTTTTCAACTTTGAAAAATTACGACTATGGCAAAGAAAACAATTTCTTTGGTGCGAATAATATGAATGCTGATAGCATGAATTCATCAAATATTAATGCTAACGGTGGTAGATCTGAGTTTGCAAATAATAGTATAAATATGGCTGAAATTTCCCAACAATCTGACAATCAATCAAATTTGAATATAAGTGATGCACCAGGAATAAACTCGCCAATAAACCGGAGCCCAGCCCTTCAGTATGTCCAGCAACCATCTCAGCAAGAGGCTAAACTCGGAAACCAAAATGGGGGCTTGATTATAGGAAAATCAAACATCATCAATGGGTATAATGTGCCTGGTAATTTAGAAGCCAATGGTAGCAATAGTACTGGATTCAAAAAACAAGGTAATTCTTACTCTTCTCCCTATAATAGCTTCAACTCAAATATAATGCTCCAAACTAATGGCAACGATAATGGATACTATACCAGAAATCACAGCATTTTTGACTATAATCGTTCTTCATCAATTGCGGAGCCATTAACAGCCCCTCCTGGACAACAATCATTTAATTTGGGTAATAGTGATATATATCCGTGCTCACCTGTCAGGCCGGGAGCTACTGTCATGAATGATGAAATTCTTGATGATCCCAACTATAATTACAAATCTTCATTTGATGTTAATGGCATCAATCATAGTAGGTCGGTATCTTTTTCACGTCCCTTTTCTAATAATGCCAGCGCTATCAATCATAACACTGGTTCGTTTACCGTGAACAACACCATCTCCTCAATGATGCCACATACTGCGATTGGAACGACTTTTGGAATCATTGATGAAGAATATGAGACCCATGCATTATCACGCCACACACACAAAGGGATGGGGTCATATCCACAGCGGGATTTCGATAGCGGGAATTGTAATGGCTCCAGTATTGGAGGAGCTTCTAGGTTTGATAGGTTTGGAAGCTTTGGTAGCAGTACTGGCACCGGAAGCTTTGGAAGGAGTCTTAGCTTTAGTGTTGCTAATAGTGCTGCAAACAAAGATCAAGGAAATGCACACGAAAGAATAAGTGGGTTTTTCAACGACGATGGGCTTGTTACTAATCGGCGAAACTTCAACAAAGATAATGATGCTGATCAGATCGTTGCAAATATGACTAATGATGCAAATAATTTTCATCATGGACCTCCAGGATTGAATTTGAATTATTCATCTTTCAACTGCAAACCGCAAACACCACAAGATATGGGGTTTGGTGCTCCTATCTCTCAAAACGGGCCATTTGATGGTTCTATTTCTACAAGTAATAGTCGAGGTTTAAATTCTCAAGGAACGCTGTTTACCACTGATCAATCGCTTACTCTCAGCAACAAAATTGATTATGGGCTCGCGAAACCGCAATATGTGGAGTATATTAACCCTAACAATAGCTACCCCGTCAATGGAAATCAAGGTATGCCATGCCCTAATAATTACAATGAGAGAAGCCGGTTCAGTTTGGGTTCAAATAGCGCTGGTAATGCTATCTCAGCTCCACATTTTGGTCCGGGAATTGCTGACGCCATTACCAGTGGAAGTTTTAGCCCAAATAATGGGGCTGTTGACATGGTAATATCCCAACCAGTATTGTCAGATGTGGGAGATAATAATGACAATAACAATATGAAAATGATGAGGATGAAAAATAATAATTATATTTCAAAATCTTTATCTCAACTGCAAAACATTGCACCTCAGTTCCAAAAATTATCTCGAAAAAATTTCCCCTCAACTACCACATCATCACTTGGCCTTGAAAATGGATTGCTATTAGTTAACAACCACATAATCACATCTCCTGAACTCCGCACATTGTACAGAAGCTCTGATAGGTATTTCTGCATTGCCAAAGCTGAGAAGGTGTATAATAGCGTTAAATCATTGTTGGATCCAATGGCACCTTATGCCCCAAAGGTGTCACAATTGGTGGGATTTCTCAAACGTAAAAATGATATTGGTGGATATGGACACGGAAATGGGCAGCATAATAGCAATCCCAATGGGAACACTGTTAATTTTATTGGCATGGGAGACTCATTGCCTCATAAATTCAAAAATATGTGTCTTGTATGTTCGAAAGCTGGTAAAATTGACGTGTTGACGGTATCTCCAAATAGCAATATTCTTCTTCAAAAGCATGATTTGGTGATAGTTGAAGGCGACCGAGGTAAGGACTTAGTTCATGTTATTGAGCCAACTATTGGCTTGAATTTTGTGGTGGTTTTGAATTTCTTGAAAAAGAGGGAACATTTGAAGAGTATGGGTGGCACTTCATCCAGTGGTCAAAGTAGAGGTGATAGTCTCGGAAGTGGCAAAATTTTTAGTGGTAATTATAATCAAGATGATGAGCATGTGTTATCACTTCCAGTTAAACAGATTCTAAGGTTTGCTCTGGCAAATGAAGCTGGCCAATTGCCTTCTAAACTAAAAAACGAAATTGTGGCATTCAAGATTGCTATTGAAAAGTTGAATCAAATAAACATGAAAGCCAATGCAATGAATCGAAAGGCTAGTGTTCTGAGTCAATCTTCTGTTGATACGAGATCTTATGGAGTGGCTAAGGCTGGATCTCCAAATGTTTCTGGCTCTATGGTTACTAGCTCTAGTGCTGGTAATGATTCCAAACCTCTACTTGACTTGAAAATTTTCAACTCAGAGTATCAATTTGACAAAAAGAAGCTTATTTTTTACTATTCATGTGCTAAAAGGAATGATTTCCGTGATTTAATTAAGGAGCTATTTAAGATTTACAAAACAAGGATCTGGCTTTGTGCAGTGTTGAATCCCGATGAATTCAATCCTTACAATGAAGGAAATATTAGTAGTAGGAGGAATTTGGAGATACAAATAGCGGAATATGCACATGAAAATCAGTTACAGAGTACTTCAAATAATAGGCCAGCTGGAACTCATGAAAATATTTTGGGATTATCTAGCAATTCATCGTTAGAATGTATTACTCCGTCATTAGCTGTGAATAACTTATCCGAAGTGGAAGATGGGGCTAATAACTTCTCCGGTTCAAATATTAATTCTCCAATATCGAGCGGAGCCCGATTGGTAACTTCCCCAAGCACCGCTGCTTCAACTTCAGCTACTAGTGGAATGAATGATTCAGGAGCTGTGCATAGTGTTGCTACAAGCATATCTTCAGGATCAGTCTTGGAAGATCGCAAGCACTCAGCGGTCAGTCAATTGAGTCTCAGCGATACCATTGGCATGTTGAACCTTACCGGGACTAGTGGTAGTGTTGGTGCTGGCGGATATAGAAAAGGTAGCGTTTCTTCAATTCCTGGCCGGACAGGGGTAGCGATAACTAACGGTGCACCAGTGATTGGGAACCACTTAGCTCGTGACGGCAATAGTGATGTGATTTTCAGGAATGATTTGGGGTTGGGATCGTCAAAAGGAATCGATTCAAATGATATTTGCCCTTATGATACTTCGGTGACAGGATATGTTAATGGTACCGTTACTGAATTAAGAAATGGTATAAATAATAACGGACAACAAACCACCAATTCTGTGGGGACTTCTCCATTGAAGTTCAAGCTAATATCTGACGCTAATAACACCACTCAAGCAAATATGGCGCTTAATCTTGCAGAAGAGCAACAAATATCCAACAAATATCAAGCTAGGATGAATAAGATTTTGTTGCTAGATGAAAACAATTTTAAAATGGAAGAAGTGGAAGTTGATGATTTTCATGCCCAGAATTTGCTAAACTCTATTGAGAGTTTGAAGATCGATTTAAATATTCATTGATGTCCAGTGAAGCCGTTTGGTTTCTGTTTCTGCTGACCTATCTTGCATTATATTATTCATTTTTGTTTCATATTTTTATTCAATATTTTTTGTTTGTTTGCTGTTTTTTTGTGTTGTTGCTGGTAAATTAATCGCAAATGTGATGATTTCTGATTCAGTGCTACTTGGTTGAAGGCTCGGATATGAATGATAGAATAGAACTCTTGTTACCCCCTATTATTGTGGATTAGTATGATTGGCCCTTCTTAACTAAATTTTAGCATGTCACGGACAGTGATTTTTCATGAAAGAAATAAATCAGAATAGAAAAGAAGCGAAAATCAAATAGTTAGCCATCATATTCATAATCATAGAGCCTGCATTCTCTTTTTATCTCTGTTCCAATAATAAAAAATAAAAAATAAAAAAAAAAAAAGATTATAAAGGCAAAAAATGAGATTTTACTTGAACATTTCAATTTCCACTTGATATAAAGATTATTAAATTTCACGACGTGACGAAATCCCTACTGCTTTTTTTATTTATTTTATTTGCTAGCTGCTTGTCATTTATTTGGTGTTTTAACAGGATATATAAATTTAGAGTTTATTATATTACTAAATGTAGACCTATATACGTATGAACAAATAATTAATAGTCTTTAGTATCATTGATGACTATAAGGAATGGAAAATTAAAAGACCACCGAAGAAATAATGAAAGTAGAAAAGAAGCAGAATGAAACACTCATGGCCATCCTCAATCTATTAATCCAGTTTCTCGTTGGTATCGTGTGATTTCATCATCATTACTAGATATTATCATAAGGATTCACTTCTCACGAGCCTATCTAACTTTGCACTATCTTCATGCCACTTTATCTCCCTATTCTAGAACTTGTTTTCTATGTCGTTATCACCACTGGCTGTCATGTTGGAGGGAACACCTTTATCTGCTTTACCGCGCGCGCTTAGTACATCTCAAAATGTCTTTTTTCTCCCCCACGTGGGTGTGCGATGACTTGCTTGTTTTGGAACCGGCCCCAAAAATTGCTGGTTTTTCACATTTCACATATATAGATTTGGTATACCTCCGGTCATCCAAGCCATTACTTCCTTTACTGCTCGCCGTTTCATTAACAACAACCACAACATATACACATATACATAATGTCATCTGCTCCTTTGCTTCAGTCAACTCCAGGGAAGAGAATCGCCCTTCCCACCAGAGTGGAACCAAAAGTGTTTTTTGCCAATGAACGTACCTTCTTGAGTTGGCTCAACTTCACCATCATATTGGGGTCATTGGGTGTTGGTTTGTTAAACTTTGGGGACAAGATTGGCAGAATCTCTGCGTTTTTATTCACTCTCATCGCCATGTTGACCATGGTATACGCGCTCATTACTTATCACTGGAGAGCCGATGCCATTAGAAAAAGAGGCTCGGGTCCATACGATGACAGGTTCGGTCCAACCGTGTTGTGTTTCTTCTTATTCGTGGCTATTGTCATAAATTTTATGTTGAGATTTAATTCCCAGTAATACTAAGGGTTCCAAATATTGTATATTGCACTCAATTTAACGACTATCATATAAAAGAATAAAACAAAAAAAAAAGAACAGGGTATTGGGACGTGTCGGCACCATACTGCTATAAGGTTCCATCAGGAACTCCAGTACAATATGTAGACAAGGGAATTGTAGTCCCAATACAATAGATAGATATTGAACTGGTGTGGTAAAACTGTTCATTAATTTTCCTTTTTTCTTTATGGTGTTGATATATATATATATATATATAAATTCCGTATATGCATGATTATGTTTCTTAACGCATATATGCTATGATGCGGTGCTCTCCGTAGAAAATAAAATAAAATCAAAAAGTGATTTACTAACAACTCATCAATGTGTGGACTTTGCAGCAAGATAAACACTGGAATTTGAACCATATCTCATCCAATGGATATAAGAATATCGGATCTGGCGATCGATAAGATCGCGTCCTTGTTACAAAATGAAGATGATTTAGTGAAAACAAATCAATTCAAAAAACAATTTGTTCAGGAAAAATCAACCATCGATATTGAATTGAGATCAACTTTCCAAAACCAAATCCAGACCACCATGTCTGGTCTTAAAACCTTACAACAATCGCAGACTCAAATCGATAAGATCAAGTCAAATTTCAACAAAATTAGCAAAGTTTCAGTTGAGAACAAGCAATCGATTGAGAATTTTGAGTTGGTGAATGAAACCAGTAAGATTTATGATTTTTTCAACAAGGTCAATAAGATCTATAACCATATTTTGCATTTTAATGATGAAATCAAATACATTAATGATTTGATAGATCAAGACGTGGGGGTCCATGTCGAAGACAATGAAGACGATATTGAAGATAAAGTAATTATTGACACGGATATGACGCTACCTAATTTATTCAAGATTCATTATTGCCTAAACAAATTGAGAGACATGAAGGATCAGTTGGATGAATACGCAGATAATGTTTCCAACGATTACAAATCGATAATCACAAAATTGTTTTATCCATTGAAATATGCCGTGATGAAATTTGATAAAATCTTGGAGGAAATCATCTCAATGTTGATTGAAAGTTGTAAAGAAAATAACGTCGAATTGATTTTGATCTTGATTAAGATTTTGGATGTCGAAGAAAGGGAGGATTTGAAAATAAATTGTACCTTAACTATCGTTGAACATCGTGTATTGGGGTTAATTAAGAAGAGCATGGAAGATCAAGGGATGAAATACACCATTGCTTCGAAGATTGATGAAGGCTCTAATAATAAAAATGGTTCCACCAATTCCCAAAAATTAAAACTAACTTTTCAACAACAACAAATTTACGACAAGAATTTTGCGAATATCAAGAACCAGCTCATGCAAAACAATTCAATAACCAGATTGAAGCCAAGAAATTATTTGGATTGGTTTTTCGAAGTTTTGGAAAAATCAGTGGCAGAAACTTTCAGCAACTGTGATGAACATTTCCGTGACAAAGCGAAAGATGAACCCGGATTATACTTTGAAATATTGGATAATCTAGAATGGATCTTTGACGATTTAAACATGGTAAAGAACTTCATTGATATCAATCTAGTACCAAAACGCTGGAACTTCTTCCAAAAAGTATTTGATATATATACCAAAAATTGTCAGAAATTATTGACCAATATTATAGATATGGAACCGGAAACTTTAATAATTTTGAGTATTTTGGATTACGATAAAAAATATGGTCAATTTCTCAAAGAGAGTTTGGCATTTAAGAAAAATGAAATAAAATCCGTCATTGGTGATGATCAAAAGGAAAAATTGTTGCAAGATTACATGGGGTTGATTGTGGGGAAGATGAAAGATTGGATGTTCAATCTCAAACGGACCGAAGAAGATGTGTTCATCAAAAGAGAAGCCCCACCAGATACCGACGAAGAAGGGTTACTCGGGTTCGAAGGTTCCAATGTGGTGTTCAGAATGTTCATTCAACAAGCAGATGTTGCTGCGGGATCAGGTCAAGGAAGAATTTTGGCTGGAGTTATTGGGGATTTCTGTACCATTTTAATTGATCGTCAGAAAAGTTGGAGCGGTTTAGTTCAGTCCGAAGTGCAGAAACTTTTACAGTTTAATCATGAAGAATCTCAGGAAGAGGATGGTTTCCCAGGGGGTTTACTCGAATATATTGTAGCGTTGGCCAACGATCAAATTCGTGGTGCTGATTTCATTGAATCAATGAAATCGAAATACATTAAAATGGTCTCCAAGAAATACTCTTCGACAATGGATGAGAATTTGGATAATGTCGTCGAAGGTTTCATCAGCACATCAAAAGAATGTTTGGAAACTTTGATAGCCATCATGTTTGATGATTTGACAGGACCATTCAAGCAAATATTCACCAAGGATTGGTATAATGATAGTGGTCACCAAGCTAAGCAAATATGTGATACTTTAATGGAATATATTTCTGATATCCAACCGTTGATGAATCCGCTATTGTTTGATATTATAATTGAAAATATTGTTGACGAGTTGTTGATTAAATATTTGGGGGCCCTCGATAATAAGCACATACACTCTAATTTCAGCAGTCAATCAAAGAAATTGAAAATCATTGAAAAAATTAAATTGGACGTTTCAATTTTCTTCCCAACATTTGACCAGTTCTACGAGGGTCTTGAAGGGAAGTTTAGAATCATTGAATATTTGATTGATTTCATCTACTTGGATAGTGAAGAGGAGATCATTGAAAAATTCAAAGAATTGGTAATTGATTTCAGCGATGTGCCAATCGATTTCATTAGTAAGATCATGAAGGCCAAGAAGCTTGATTCCAAAAAGGCAGATTTTATAATGGAAGAATGTAACAATGCTAAGAATGAGTACTTATCTCAATTGACAGACCCTATCCCAACCTTCATGGAAAGGTTGAGTTTTGATAGAAAGAAATAATTCGATTTAAACTTTTTGAACTATAATGAATACTTTTATGCCCGCTATGTCTTTCTTTGTAATTTTATTATTATAATTCTTGTCACGATTAAATGGTTCTTCTGTGTTTCCCATATAGACATACACCCTGAGAAATTTTACGAGTGTAACACCCCTATTACTTGCAGGGTCACAAAGCAGGTTTTTTTTTATGGGGCATCACAAAAATTTGAAATTTTGGGTACCAATTAACCAAAATAGGTATAACCAAACCAGAAAGAAACATGGGAATTATAAAAAAGACCTTATTTGGTGTTACTTGCGGTACTGTCGGGTACGGATACTACCTCAGCAAGCAATATGAGAGTATTCCATTTTACCAGATTCCAAGACAAATGGAAATCAATAATATTGTGAATGACTACAAGACCAGCCAAGATGAATTCTTTGCGTACTGCAACACTTATAGCAGCAAAATCAGACTAGACCCAAAGAAATTGACCACTGCTCAACCAGGGAAATTCCACACCGAAAAGGACGTGATCAACGAAATCTTGGTGAAATTTTTGAACAATAGGTTATATCAATTGCAATTGCCAAAAGAAGTCGAATTGAAGGATTTGGATACAACAGACGACACTATTTCAATTTATAGCCACAAGCCAAACTCGGTTGTGGTAAAGGTGGAGGTCCCAAGCATGATTGTAAATAATGTTGAAAAACTTTCTGATTGGGGGTTCCCTTACAGAACCAACAGTACCAGCTATCAAGAGATTTATATTGAATTGAAGCCGGAAGTCAATGAAAAAACCCAGATCAATGAAACTTATAGTGCGGAAGTATACTTTAGCAGTGCTGATTTATATAGCAAACATAATTTTGATGGGAAAATTTTGCCAAGAGTGTTGTTGAGTGTCAACAGATTTTACAATAGATTATTATTGAAGGCTGGGGTTGATAGTATCAGCGAAAGTTTGGGGTTGGAATGATTCGATTGTGTGTAATGACCTTAATGAACAATTTGTAAATAATTCTTCTACTGGAAAATAAGAGATCCTCATCAATTTGTAAGAGTGAACTATACCATTAAATCTATAAAGAAGAAAAAAAAAACAATAACGCTAATATTAAAGAAACTTGCTTATTCTTCCTTATCTACTATGTGACCCACTAAATTTTCAAATTCGTGAAACTGGCCTTCTCTGATAAACGTGCTACTAATTTTATCATCAACTCGCTTATCATCTTCGATTAATTTCACCACAAAAATCTCCAATTCCTTCAATCCATTCTCTTTACGTTTATCATTGACCATTCCTCCACCTTTTGCGGTTTCCTCGGTCACTAATAGTAAGTCCATATTCGCCACAAAGACTGTTGGTCCATACATATCGTTCAACTCATGAATATTTACTTGATAGTCCGCACTTGGTTTCAATCGTTTGACAAACCCCATCACTGTGTCATGTCTTGTTTTGTAGCTTTGTAAAAATCTATCAAATTTCTTTTTAGCCAACATTGCCGCGATAGACACTCCGATAATTAGGGAATCTGTCGACAAGAATGTCCCAATCGACAACAAGATCTTGTGGCCATCATGCAAATTATCAAAGGTCCCTCCGACACATCCAATCTTGAATTGTTTTACTTTGTCATTGTTTTCATAAAAGAGTGTGTCCTGAACTTCTCCAACCATCTCATCTAATTCAATTGACTTAATGGTGGCTGAATTATTGCCTTGGTAATTGAATTGCTCGAGTAATGTCGCGATATTCTTGGTGTCCGCAACAATCAAATCAAAATTATATATTGGCTCCCCATCTTTGTTTATAGCATTGATATCATTAACATTGAATAACACCTGAGTGAATATAGGGATCTGGATTCGACACCCGTGCAGTTTTTGTAATTGCAAAATGATTCTTCTAGCCAAATCATAAAACCCAACCAACACGTTCTCCAACACATTCACATCATTAATTCTCGTAGCAATGTGGAAATAAAGCAGCTTGGTAAATTGACTTTTTATGTGCGAATATTTTGCGAGCTTAGAAGCCCTATCTGGCTCATGGTTAATTTGATCCACTAACAAATCTTGAACTTCATTGGTGATGTCACTTCGTAGCAATATCTCAACCGTATTTAATACGATGGTTTCGTATTTAAGGCAATCATGAGGATCTTTTATAAGTATCACGGCGGATTTCATCTTAAGCAACGCTCAAGAGAATCGTATCTGTCGATTGTGTTCTTTGATGATAAAAGTTGGTTGCAATTATTGTGCCAAAAAAAAAAAAAAGGGGGTATGAGAACCCTAACAAAAAATCACTTTTCTACTTCAACCACAAATGATAAGAATTTCCTATATATTGTTTCAACTCTTGATAGCAGATTGGTTCTCTCCAGTACTTACAAAGATCAATCAATGTAATAGGATATGATATAGTTTGAGAATTCGCAGTTATACATATGTATATATAAAGAGAAGTTGCACACAAAAAAGGATTGAAAAAAGCCAAAAACTCGCGCAACTTATAGCTGATTCAAATGAAAAAACCATATGGACGTGGCCAATTCAAAAAATATTGCAAAAGTATAAAAAAAATAGAGGAAATTAGTTAGAAGACAGAACACTCAAGGAGAACAAAGAATAACTCTCCCTGAACATTTATATCATTCCAACTGTCAAACTTGGCTAGTTGGTACCACGAGAGAAAAAAAACGGTTGAACACCATTAGTTGCGATGACCAAAAAGCATTAGCAAGAATTAAAATATAAAAAAAAAAAGTCACACAAATCAAAAAAAATTACCCAACATTTAAAAACCCACAAAATAAATTATTATTTCAAAACCTTTGAATTTCTTCTTGTTTTCCTTCTCTTTCAATTTGCAACATTGAATATCTCAAATCAATCAAAAAAATATTAAAATACACTCATAAAAATCTCTATTTTACATTTACTTCATTATTACCACAACGGGTATTTTTTAAAACTTAAAAGCAACGACCCTTTTCCAAATCTTCTATCGTATCTTCAATTATTTCATCGTCGTCATCATCTTCAACCAACTCAATAGTGGCATATTTGATCAAGTCCCAGCGACCCCAAAATGCAGCAACATCCTCAGAATCATCAGAATCAACAAAATCCTGCAAGAAATTCTTGGCTTTGATGAGGCGATCCTTAAGGTTTTGGATCTTGATACTTTCCGGCTGCTGAGACACAGTCTTCTTGTTGGTATATTCAAACTCTGATTCATAGTCTGTCAATTCTGTACCATCAGTCTTGTAATCTGAATCATAGTCTGAGCTAGCAGCAGACATTGGAGTGGTTGGGAAGTCAGTAGACGCATCCATATGATTGTACATCCTTTCTTCAGCAAATGAAGTGGTGTCACAATAACGAGCCCAAGCTTCATCAATAGCACCCATCAAATAGTCAAAGCATCTTGCTCTAGCAGCTCTGTCGGAACTAGGCAACGATTGACATTGTGGAGTGGTATTTTCACTGGCGAGAGGTATGCTGCTATTGATAACCTCATCATTATTGTTATTGATGAATTCTGAGCCTGTGGCGGCGCTAATGATTTTTGTGATATTGGAATTGGAATTTAGGTTCTTCAATACATGACTTGAGTCAGCAACACATTTGCTATTTCTTCTTATAGGCTTGGAAACCACAGAGAGTCTTCTGTTGTATGGCAAGGAGAACCGACGCTTTCTATCAAAGATAGAAGACTCTAGCTGTTCCTGTTCGGCAGAAGAATACTCATGTTCAAGGTCGTCCTCATCAGAAGATGATGAGTAGTAAGCACGATGGTGAGATGGCAAAGTATTCAAAAGATGAGATCTTTTGTTTGCAACAAACCTGCTCTGTTGGCCATTGGTGTTGCTGGTAAGTGCCTTCTGGTAGCTGCGCTTAAAGCTCTTTGAAGAAAGTGCCTGCGACGACAATGCCATATTGTATATTATAGAAGTGAGGTAAAAAAAGGTTATGAGCGTGTTTGGATGTGCACGTGAATTAGTGGTTGCGAAGCTCTGGTACACTGGTGTGTGGATGGGATGGGCAAAAAAAATCAGGGCTGAGAGAAAAAAGAAAAATTTTCAAAAGCAGGCCTCTGATTGGCTAAGGATTATATTCGCCACAAAAAGGGGGGAAAACTCTGAACAACACAACTAAGTGGTCAGAAAACAACAAACAACGGCACAAAGATGACAAAAGAATAAAAGAATAACAAGTATCCCTTTATTGGCAAGCTCCTGAGTTATGTAGAGAGTTGTATAAAATGTCGCGGTAGAACGCTTTTTGTCGTAGAAGACTTTTTGTTGAGGTGTTAACCAGTTATAAAAAGTCGGGTCTTCAGGGGTGGCGGAGATGGTGTTTAAGAAAAATTTGCGAGAGCGAGAAAAAAAAAAAAAAGAAAACGGCAGCAAAGTTGAAGAAATAAATGGGAATTACTATTAAAACAAAAAGAAGGGGTGGCACATGTGCGGGTGATCACACCGGGTAATGGAGTCTCCTGCAAACCGCCTTGAAGAAGAAAGTTCCAAAGCTTCCATGGCAGGTTGCTCATAGACACTATGAAACTCGGCCGGCAATGGGGCTGGCGGTTTGATGCAACATGTCTCTATTTGGTTTGTTCTATCACTTGGTGTGGTTATCCATCCACTCCCAGGGCTTTGCTTCATCCATATATTTTACCCTACGCCATCCCCAAAGTGATAGGGGGTGTGTTCCAGTATTAGGGCTTGGTGCATAAAGATCGGCAGTCAGGTGTGAGATAAAGTATGTCCACATTCCTTTGGGAATTTATGCCTAGTTGTCATCAAACACTGCCTGATATTCCCAGCTGACACGGTTTGTCAAGTGCAATATGTCACTAAAAATAAGATGTTTTGATTGCTATTATATAATCCCTGTAAAGTAATATTGATAAGGAACTACACAACATGAATAAGCAATTTTGATAATGTGTAGTGCTTGCAGAATACCTATCTCTGATTGTGGTCTAGTTGGCTAGAACTCTGAATGAAAATTATCATTTGTAAGTGTGTCAAATTCTCGCTTAGAAGAATGGAAAGTATCCACGTGTAGTTTGAAACCACTGTATTGTGGGGCGGAGCCACGTCAAGATAATATTACCGGCAGTTATATGGTGATTATTTCAAAAAAATATGTTTCCAATTGCTTGCAGGGATATCAATTGCATGGTAATTTATTGTGACACATAGTGTTATTGTTAAGAAAAAAAAATTGTGAGAACCATAGGGGTTAGGTGGCTTTGATTGTGTTGGTAGTGGTAGAATAGGCTTACCACTTCTGGTTGAGTCTAGCAGCGGTACATCCGACATATATTAAAAGTATTCGCGCCATATAGTTTAGTAATCTGCAACGCTATTGTGTCTTTTCATAATAGTAGAGTCATTTGTAGTCTCATAGATGCCGTTTCAGGAGAATGTTGGGAAAACGCGTCGATTGATATTTTTTAAAGGTATTCTTGACGCGTCTCGCCCCAGACTAGTTGATTGTTTTGATCACAGTATAGGGGATAAAGCAAGATATGGAAATTAACAGTTATACGTGAATTCTGATGAACTCAGGAACATAATAGAAATTAATGAAAAAAAGAGGCATTTCAATTAATGGTTGTAGTCAAAAATAGAAAAACAAGAAAATGGCCCAGAGATTGATACTTGCCTTCAATAGTGAAAAGTCTGTATTATACCTAGAAAGCTCCATAAATTAAGAATTGCAAAAATAAGTTGCTCTACTCGCTTGAATTTTTGAAGTTTATATATCATCATCTCAAAGGCTCAAGGTGTGTAATCTTCTCTCACTATTCATTTTGAAATGAACAAGTTCTATTTTTCCAAAATGTTTAATTTAGATATTATTTATGTAGATATTATTTATGTAGACACTGTTTCAATATATGGATGATCCCATTTTTTCATTTATGTAAAAATTACAAGATACTATTATATAGACCAACTGTAATTACCTTCTACTGAGCACAGTATTTCTCCAACACCTTTCACTAAAGTATACAGACGCGATTAAGTTTTCATGTTGAAAAACTAGAAGTTCCAGAATACCTCATGATAATGACTATTCACTTTTTTTTTTTGGAAAGTTGAAGTCAATGTACTTAATATCGAAGTACATTTAATGACTGCTCTAGGCAATACTGGGTTTAGAGTCGTGCTTAATCCGAATTATCCAATGTAGAGGAAATTTGAGGAATTCATGAACATGTAAAATCACGAAGGAAAACAGTTGCATTAGCTGAAGCGTTTTCCCCACAAAGTAAACAACCAAATTTATTTAAAATTGTAAGCCATTGCTATTTTACGATTTTTGAAACTTACCTACGACAGCCAAATGGATATGGCGTCAATAATTATAAAAGATTTTGACAGCAATTAAGAAAAATTCTGAACCTCTTACTGATACTTTCAATCTCTTACTGATGCTTGAATGAAACCTTCTTTCAAACTCCAGTGAAATGTTTTAGTAAAATGCGTAAGATAGGAGTATCAGTAAATAATAGCAAATGATTACAAGAATATTAAAATACCTAGAATAAGACAAACTGGATTGCCGACCATATCATCATCAGACAAATAGCGTAGGAATATCATCTACGAGCCCAGATACCACCATTGAACACACTTCAACAACAGTATATGCTTTCTGTTTCAAAAACCAAACTAATGACTCCCCTGTAAATTTGATGAAAACAGCCAAAAAGGACGATATATGTCTCGTAGAATAACAGGACTTCATGTAAACGTACAATAGGAAGACCCAAAGATTTGTAGCCGGGGTGTAACACCCGGTGTCGCGACAGATTGAGGTCCCAACATAGTAGTGACTAGATCCCGCACAAAACTAAAACTTGCTACGGTTCCAACGAAGTTTATCTAGCAACTTTAAAAATTCCCAGCACGAAAATGTGCTCAAATTTTTTCATGAAATGGGATTAGTGGCGTTTTGTTTCCTCCCAATTATTCCAGTCCCCCACAATCAGCAATTCAGGTTATTGCTTCCAAGATGGTGCCATTGGAAGTTGCAGGTAAGTGATTATTATAAGACACCACCACAGCTAGTTCTTGGTTGGGTTTTGTTGATTGATATTACCTAGAATGGTAATTATTTCTATTTAATATCTACAAGCTTGTAGATAGTCAATGCAGACAGCATTAGTGGAGGCTCCCTTAATATTTACCAAGTAAAAATACTATTTAAATCCGGCACTATCTATATATATCAATCAGTAGCAAACCACTACTGGCACTGTAATGGTGACAGTCTAAGAGAAATCAGAGACCAGAAACCACACAGATCATTAACGAATAAGTAGGCCATTCGTCCATAGTGTACAAGTGCAGTATACCACAGTAGCGGAAAGCCTCTATGTTTGTTGAAATATTATTTTTTCCAACCTTTTATTCATCGAGAAACCCGAAAATGCTGAAAGACTGGAAAGTCTGGTAATGCAAGGAATTTTCGCTGACAAATGTAGCGGCTGTGATTGGCCAGACACTATTATAACCCTGCTCTTACCGCTGGATTTGCGACCAAAAGTTATTTTTCCTCATTTTATGAGGTGCGTTTAGCATATATACAAGAAACCTTTACCTGGTTTATTCTGTTTTTGTCATTCTATTCCCTCATGTACAGTTATTATACCATTTTTGTTTTTTGTTTTTGATTTTTCATTTTCACAAATAATATTGCTGAATGACCATGGGGTGCTACTGAAATATTCATTTATCTCTTCATTATTACTAATCACGTTTATTAGCGATACATTGTCAACAAATATCACACCCCAGTACCTTGGCGAATTAATAGGATTTCCAACACCCAACTTCTTTTTGCTTTTTATCCCAAATATTCAAAGAAATACACCCCTTCATGGGCTGCGCTTTATGTACCACAAATCACATCTATCTAACATTTTTTCGAAAATAGCTTAAAAAAGATGGCTATTCGAGATCCTTCTAGCGCATCATTAAGCGCAAACACAACGAATGTCAATACACAGCCATCACCTTCATCATCACCCCCGTCAATGGTATCAAATAACATCAAACCTGAACCATCCTCTTTTACTCCAAAACCATACTCTGCATCTCTTAATCAGAAATGTTCAAACTGTGGCACTAGCAAAACTCCTCTTTGGAGAAGAGCTCCTGATGGCTCCTTGATTTGTAATGCATGTGGTCTATATTATAAGGCAAACAATTGCCACCGCCCAGTGAATCTCAAACGGCCTCCAAAGTTTGTGAAAATTGATAGAAGTTCTGTAACAGAAAAGGGAAGCTGTGAAGGTGATGGCCGGTGTAATGGTACCGGTGGCACTGCGGCTTGTAAAGGTTGTCCCGTTTATAACAACAGAGTGATCATTCCACTAAATCACGATCCCGATAATCCTGATAGCATGAACGACAAAAATGACTCTCATCATGCAAACTCAGAAAATGAAATTGATATGAATTCGCAAGAAAAAATATATCTTCAAAGTGAACCCCTTTCAAGGAAATCATCTCCGACTGCTGCATTATTATCATCCACAACGGTTGCAGAGGAAAACAATGACGGAAGTGATGTTATTACTACTGATTCTTCGGTGGCTATTGCTTGTGCCAACTGTCAAACCACAATTACCCCACTTTGGAGAAGAAATGATTTAGGTGAAACCATTTGTAATGCGTGTGGGTTATATTACAAGTTGCACGGTTGTCATCGTCCAATAAAAATGAAGAGCGGCATAATCAAGAGAAGAAAGAGAAATATAATCAGCACAACCCATAATATTGATCAGCAGACCCCAGATCAAACTTCATCGTCGTCCGATGTGATGAAACTACAGCAGCTGCGACAGGGAACGCCGACATCATCAAATAATAAGATTGTGAACAATGAACACAAAAGACCTATTGAATTGACGGACTTTGACTCATCAAGAAGGGTTTCTCCTCGACAGCAACCTGTGGAGCAAAGACTGGGGTTCCAATTGCCACCATTAACATCGATAATTGGTGGGCCTGTCACCTCCACATTGTCAACTCTTGTGGGCCATCACCAAAAAACTTTGCCCCCTCTTTCATCGATCAACAACACCAATAACTCTCATCAGGGTGGTTACTCTTCAAGACCATTTTCTCCACCTATGCCACTCAATAATCCACCAGAAACATACATGGACCCGGCCTCAACGCGACATTACCAATCCGCGATGGCTGCTCCAACTCCTCACTCTTACGGAGTCCCTCCGGTGCCATACTCCTATGCTCCCCTAAATGCATCTCATTTGCAACCACCTGTTACGTTTCCGCGAGTCCCAACATCGTATCCTCCTCCTCCTCCTCCTCCTCCAAGATCTCATAGCACTGGCGCGACAGGCGAAGCGGCGGCCGCTACTATTCAAAAACCATCAAACGGTAGTTCTGGAAACTCGCCAAATAATGGTGGTTCTACCAGTCTTCCATTATCAAAAATGGCATCTTCGGAGAATAGTGGTGATTCGAGGGATAGGCATTTGAGCATCAACTCGCTATTGAATAGATGAATTGGATTGAACGTGGGATAACAGACTGTTCGGGGCCACGGGAGAGAAAAATAATAAAAATAATGATAAGTGTATTCTATAAACTGGGGACAAATTGTATCATTATTTGATTGAGCCTGTTATTTTGCATAAAGCTTGACTGTCTTGTTTGTTAACTGGAATATTCTTACAATTTTCAGGCCAGGACTTTTCGCCTTCTTCTTTTTCGTCTACGAATTTATTGCTGTCATCAAAAATATTTCACTTCTTCATAAGTATTTCACTTCTTCATATTATAGTTTAATAATTTTTTTTTTTTTTTTTTTACGTTGTCTCATTTATCCTTATTTAACGGGCTACTGAAAACTTCTATCATCATAACAATTGAAGCATCCATTGCCTGATGAGCATTCAAGGGCAAGAAAAAAAAACAAACTTTCTATACTATAGCATTTATGTACTAAAAACAACAATGTACGAATATTACGAAGAAATTTTGGACGGTAAGTGAAGTAGTGTGAGCGATCCACGAGTTATGAGTTTCAGACTAGCTTGTTTTCAAATGAGAATTATGAGTTTTTTACACTGGTTTGTTTTTAAATGAGATGGTGATAGCAAATGATATTTCTTTTTTCAAGTTCATTGATGCAAGGGAGCAATAAATATTCGTTGCAATACGGCTGCTAAAGTCTACAATCATTTTTCATCTAGGGAAACATGTATAAATGCAAAGAGTTAATATACTATAATAAGGTACAATTTTTCATTAGTGAAGGGCCATCTTTATTGGTGATAATGAGCTGCAATCTTTTTCAAGCTGTGCTAAAGTTTCGTTGATATGAGTACTATCAAACTCATCATCATCGTTATAATTCGTTTGAATTTTATCGTTTTTTGTGTTGATACTCTCATTGGAAACTGCTGCTTCATTATCACGTTCCTGAATCCTTTTAGTAATTTCTTTGAATTCGCTGATTATAACTGTGGGAGTTTTTTTCAAAGATTTACCTTTGGTGACAGGCTCGACCAGGACGATTGTGGAAGAATGATCACTGTTTTTAGATCTTTCAGAGCTTCTTGGCCCTTTATGTTTTGTAGGAGACGAATCAAAACCTTCATCAAGATCATCACCAAAAAGAGGGCTTGTATTATTCACTAGTTCAATCTTGCGCTTTTTGTTTGGATGGTTGTCAAAACTAACGTCCTCTAACTCTTTTAAAATATCAGTCTTGTTGATATTTGCGGGAGTGGAGCTGAAGATCTTACTAGGTTTTGAGTCTCTGTGACTATTGTTGTTCGATGGGATAGCAAATATAGGATGACTTATGTTGTTTTGAATTGACTTAGATGCTGACCTTGAATTTGATAGTGGTGGGGAAATTGTCGATGGTGGTTTTGAATATTGTCGGGTTTGAAATGATTTTATTTGCTGTTTAAGTTCTTCAAGGACTAATACTAATGATCCAACCTTGCCATTGAGCTCAGATATCACCATATCTTTTTTTTGCAATTCTTTAATTGCTAGTTGAAGATCTTTCTCAGATACCGAGTTGGCATCAGATTGGGATTTTTGAGAAGTCGAAGAAGGGGAATCCAATGTATTTGCTTTAAGACGTTTCTTAGAATTTCCATTTCCATCATTACTAGTATTGTTATTATCTTTCTCCTTGCCGTTATTATTTTTATCTTCGATAGTTTGGGTAAGCTTAGGCAAATCAGTAAACAAATTCTTTTTAGCGCTTTGAATATTGGAAGAATTTTCTTTGAAAAAGGCAGGTTTTTCTTCAGGTTCAATATTGACATCACTGTTCTTCTTGTTCTTTGATGATTTTGACAGTTTTTTCGATTTATTCTTTTTCGATTTCTTTGACTTCTTTTTCTCTTCTTTCATCAATTCATTGAGCTTTTGGCCATTTAATTTCTTTTGTTGCAGCCCTTCTTTGTCGGATCTTTCATAAACTGCAGTCAATTCTCCCGGAATTTTTGCATTATTGGATGTATTATTTAATTTATTGTTCCTATAGTTTCCAGCATTGTAAGTTGATGGCTGAGTAAAAAGATTTGATAATTTAGATGCAATTGTCGCCAAAAACCCTGGGCCTTGATTTTGTATTTGGTGGGACTCATCGTCTGATGGCATGAATTCTTCTCCCGATACCACCATATTGCTGTCAATATTTTGAAGTTTAGTAAAGTTGTGGTAGTTTTTATCTTCATATTTATCGAGTTTCTTGGGCTGAGTTCTAGTTTGGGAGTTACCAAAGATATCAGGATGACGTGAGCTAGAATAAGGAATAGCATAGTGAGATGTTGGGGGATCCTGTGGAGTCATTTGTTCATGATCCTGATTATTAATCTTATAATTACTCTTTTTGTTACTATATGTCAATATTGATGATGATTTGTCAAAGTTATTATTATTATTATTATTAAGTGATCCTCTACTTTTTGTAGGCTTATTCAAATTTAGGGAAGTTTTAGTTCTGTTGTCTGGTCTGTTTAATAACCGTTCTCGTAGCAGCTCTCTGGAACTTCTGAAGTTCATAGACCCTGGAAGGGTAGGATATTCTGTCGAATCATTGAAATTTATTGACCCTGGCAAAACGGGCTGCTGGAGATGATGATTCGGTATGGCAGTTGAGGGTTCATGAGAGCCTACGCTGGAAAGCTTTGAGCGTAGAGAGGTATATGGGATGGGGTTGCTGGTTTTTTGTGATGGCGGCTGAAAAGATGGTAAATTCCATGAAGGTTTTTGTCTAAGACGCGTCGTCGAGGATGATTGATCTTTGGTGATGCTTGATGAGGAAGAGGTGCGGTAGCGATGTGAGGGGATATTAAGGGTAGTTTTTTTGCGGTCCCTGAACAGAAAACGGGAGCTATCCATCATGGGTTATAAGTTACCGCAGGTTTTGTATATGTAGCTCGAAAACTGTTATTATTATTGTTATGATTACCACCATCGTTATTAAGATTTTTGGTGATTTCGCGAAAAAAAGTAAACACAAAAAAAAGCAAGAAGAGCACTGCACGTGACTACAACACACTCAGAGATCGACCAATAAAGCAGCACCACCGCTAATTGCTTTTTCAGAACCCAATTTAATTTTCCTTTTCCCTCGGAATTTTCGTATTTATTTATTATTAGCCTTTATTTTAAAGCTCATTCACCACGGGTGATCACCTTGGCCGGTGATTTTGGTAATCCCGTTCACTGTGTTGAAAATAATTGAATAATAGATGATATCAGCTTATCAGTAGATAGATGGATAGATAGATAGATAACGACCAGCTACATGAAACAAAAAATGCATGCGCCAACTTGTGGGGCCACACAATCGGCTAGCAAGGTTGTTTGTTGATTGGATGATGTTTTCCCTGAGTAGCTGGATATGGTTTTCCAAGGAACAAACTCAAAATAAGAATAAGTGCCGAAGACAAAGCTGATGATGCAAGCGGATAGCCGTTGAACGATGTAAGCTGATTGTAAATTACCGAAGGACAAAAAGCATTGGACAGGAGAGCCAACTTACACGGCGCTGATGCCTCGAGGGCCAAATGGATGCCTCGCCCAGCACATGAGAATGCCACCCTCTCCGTACACAGTCATGTGTGTAGCACCCCCTCTCATACAGTTTGTTCACGGCCATCCCAGCACTGCGATTCCAGAACAAATGGAAAATGAAACACAACCACTGTCCGACCCTTCTTGTTTCACTGACGATTATTAGACATTGTGCAAGGACAGATACCTCATCCCAAATTGGTGGGCAATTTCCCCCACTCACACCAAAAGTAGCTCGATAATATTCCTCCTGTAGTGGGTGGTTGCTTTTGCTGCTTTCCTAATTAAGGTTCGGGCAGGTGCAGCTGATAAGTCCTTGGTGCCCTCCACTTCAGTTTAGGCGTCACTTTATCTATCTATCTGGCTATCTATCTGCCCGTAATTGTAACCACCGAAAAATGGATAGCTCCTACCACAGTATCACCTACAAAACACCACCAGAGAAACATGTATTCTTCAGCACTCTGACCTCACCTTCACACACTCTAAGCCGCCTGTTGAAACAAAGACGAAGGGCAAGTAATCCTTTGTGGGAAACGTCACCTCGTAAGTTACATTTGAGAGCACGGAGCCTATTTATGCACTGATACGCACGTACCGCAGTACGCTCAAACTATGTCTTGAATTGTGCTATCTTTCTCTTTTTTTTTGGTTAATTTATTTTTTAGTTTTGAGACCAAGTATAAATATCCCTGTTTTCCCAATCATAGTGTCAAACGTACAACCGACTCTCTTTTTTACCTTACCTCATTATCACAATAATACAAAAATCTTCAATCATCATGTCTGAAAAGAAGGCCAATTCAGAATACGAAGTTGACCAGGACTATGGCAACTCCACACCGTACAGTCAACCACCAAAGGGTGGTGCCTGGCACAACTTTGTCGACTCTTTCAAAAGAGAAGAGGACCAGTTTGCCAACATGGATGAGCTCACTGAAAAGGAAAAGATTATACAAAGAACCGCCAAGTCCCCACTTCAAAAGAACTTGAAGAACCGTCACTTGCAAATGATTGCCATTGGTGGTTCCATTGGTACTGGTTTGTTCGTTGGTTCTGGTACCAGTTTGCAAACTGGTGGTCCAGCTGGTATTTTGATTGCTTACACTTTGATTGGTACTTTTATGTTCGCCACTGTGCAAGCTCTTGGTGAATTGGCTGTCGCTTTCCCTGTCTCTGGTGCTTTCGCTGTCTACAACTCTCAGTTCGTTTCTCCAGCTTGGGGGTTTGCTATGGCTTGGAATTACACTTTACAATGGTTGGTTGTTTTGCCTTTTGAATTAGTTGTCGCTGGTATGGTTATCCAATATTG